>VZRQ01010876.1:2436024-2766949 GCA_013397975.1 Machaerirhynchus nigripectus
ACCGAGGCGGCGCCGCGTGTCCCTCCGGCCCCAGCACCGCGGCGGGACCCCGGGCCCTGCGCCCTCCTCCGCACCGCGGACAGACCCCGCGCCCGCAGTAAGTGCGGGGAGGGACCGAAGGGGAAAAAGGGGGGGGATCCGGGCTCCGCACCCGCGAGGTGCGGGCGAGAACCGTCTGCCGGGCTGCCCCGCGCGGGGCTTTTCCTCCCGGGAAGGCGGCGGGATGGAGGCGCAGTGGGGCTGAGGCGGGGGCTGCGCGGCCTCGGCGCTGCTCAGCGCTCGGGGGTCATCCTCACCGGGGAAGTTGGCGTGCGCGGTCCGCGTGCGGGAGTTGTTGCACTGGCGAGATGGAGGGAAATCGTACCCGGAGCGATTTGCCGTTAACTGTTGAGAGATGAGAGACCGAAACCGCCACGGATCCGGATATATACACTGACAGTATCCAAAGGAAGAGCTGAGCTGTCGCGTAACAATTTGCGCTTGGAAACGCTTTGGTGGAAGTGGTAGTCTTGCCGCTGGTGTTCCTTTGAAAAGCGATAGCGAAAAGGGCGTGATTTTTTTCCAGTAGGGAAAGGAAAAAAAAAAGAAGGGAAAAAAAGACCGTGCGAAACCAAGCGCCAGAGCAGCCCTCGCAAGGTCATCACACCACGGGGGAGGCAAAAGTGCTCCCGATCCGTGCGGTCGCTCTGTCGCTTTTCTTACTGCCTTTACGAAATATTTTTATTTTATAATTTAATTTAACACGCGAGGTGTTTGCAGGTGGGAGCGGGGTAGGTGCGGGGCGGAGGTGCCGCGCTCCTGCTATTTACTAGAGCATCAATCGGAGTGAAGATGGAGGTGGGAGGAGATAACAAAAGCTGGTGTGCGATCCTGGGCATCTCCCACACGAAGGCGTGAGAAGGAGGAGGGAAAGGAGACGGCAGGGGAGAGAATTTCATTTCCAAAGATCAAAACAAAAGGAGGAGCAGGTTGAGGCAGATCGTGAGCAGCCGGGGCGGAAAGCGAGGGAGGCGATTTCCGCGCTGACCCGAGCGGAGCGGAGTGCGGGGGCTCTGCGGGGGCCGGGATGTGCGCGGCCGCGGAGGGAGGGAGGGAGCACGGGCGGGGGCTGCCCGACCGGCGCAACTTTGTGCGCCAGCATCGCTTGGAAATAAGCTGCTCGCTCCCGGAGAGTCGTGCTGTGTGTGTGTGGAGCGAGGGGAGGAACGCCTGCCGGTACGCTGAGGGCTTCTTCGCCCTTCTCTTCCAGCCCCGCGCCGGGAAGGACCGGATCCTGGCCGCGGCGTGCGGGGGCAGCGCGGTGCTCAGCGCTGCGGCGGGGACGCCCGGGGTGCCGCGCCGGGACACGGGGGCTCAGCGCCGTGCGGGGCGCTGCGGGTTTCCCAGCGGCGGCTGCCAGGAGGGTCTCCAGCACTGCCGCCCTCACGCATAGCCCGGTTCCCGGGCACCGCCAGTCCCTCGGTCCCCGCCGCTCGTTGCTCTTTGCAGGGCTGCCCGTGCCGCCGGCTCCCCCGGTGCGAGGCTTCCCCCGGCCGCCCGGGGGTGTCCCCACCCCCCGGAGTCCCTCGATCTCCCCACTGCCCCCACAAGGGAACGCCTCCCTCCTCCCACCCCAGCCGGGCGATCCCCTTCCTGCATGAAGCCACTTGCAAGGTTCCCCCCAGCCCAACTTCGCATCCTGTCCCCAGTGCCATGAGCCTTTCCTCTGCTCGGTGTCCCCCCCGGCACCCTCCTGACTTGCCCCAGCCCGGGCTGGCTGCTCCGGCCTCCGGCGTGCGGAGAAACCGTCGGAGATTGAGACGGAAGGGGGAAGGAGGGGTTGGTCTTACGCAACTGCAGACCCTCCACTTCCCCGCTCCTGGAGGAGCCTGTTCAGGGGCTTTTCGGAGGTAGGAGGGGGCTCTCCGCCTTCCTCGGGCGAGGGGCAGCTGGAGCCGGGGCGGGCGGTCGACAAGGTGGTGTCGCCTCTGCGCAGGTACCGCGCTCCCGAACCCCGCACGACCCGGAGCAGTGCAGCAAGGCGGGGAGGGGGCTTACCTGCACCGCCAGGCTTTTCGGCTAACAAGGAAACGTGCACATAACAGGGTGATGAAAACATCTACCCTTTTCATTAAAATTGAAAGGTGATTACTTGGGCATTAGAGCTGTAGCCAATTACCAAAAGGCCAAATATATGAATAAATTACACGTTCTTGTACAGAAGATGTTAATGTAGCAGATGGGTTTAAGAGATACAGGTATTTCTCCTGACAATTCTGCTGACAAAATATTTTTACTACTGTTTTGTTATTAGTGTGCCTGTGGATAGGCATTCTCTTCCTTCATATATTGGAAAGTTCAGATCTCAGAGGTATCACCATCTCTTTATGAAGAATAAGAAGGTATACGTATTTTATAACCAGAATATGATATGCAACAGATTCATCGCAGAGAAAAATAGGTGTATGGGGAAGCTTAGTGTTTGTAAATTACGTAATCACTGTCCTTTTCAGAATATGTGCTTACTAGTAGTTGTTGCTGTGACACATTTTCAGAGTCATTAGTTTTCACTACTGTCCTATTACTTGACAGAGTGCCTTTCCTTTTTAAAGAACATAGTTCATTTAAGAACATCAGTTCACTTCAAAGATCTTCTAGTACAGTGTTCAAACAGCACAATCCATTTCAGGTTTGTGGACTGCGATCAATTCTAATTAAAACTTTAATTGTGTTTTTCTCCATTCAAACAAAGCTTGAAGTTGTCTGGGCTAATGTTGCTGTCGAGGAAAAGTAAGGAAACATGTTCTTCCTCTTGGTTATGTGTCATCCCTGCATTTTAATTAAGCACTGAATCCTTAATCTTGTTATTTATCCACAAACTTGTATGACATAGGGCTGCAATATTTCACCAGCTTTCTAGGTTGCCCTGTCTTCCTGCCCCATACAAAAGTGTACCTGCACACAGAATTACACCACTGATTTTTCAACGTGCTCCCTGTTCTGGAACATCCAGTTATTGCCAGGACATCAGCTGTGTCGTCAGGCAACATCTACTCCGGAGTATCACAGCGTTATGTAACCCACAACACAGAGCAAACGCCAGAGATGTCTCCGCCACTGTCGATCCCGTTGTGCGGTTCCCTGTGTGCCTTCCCCTGGTGTATTGTGCAAGAAGAGTCATAGCTGGTACCACCACACAGCACCAGCCAGAAGGAAAGCTGTGCTCTGGCCAGAATGGTGAGGCCAAGTCCACCTGGGATGTGATGGGGCAGAGCAGAGCAGGGGAAATCAGGCTGGCTGTGCAGGATGGAAGCGGTGCAATGCCGCTGGCTTTGGAAAAGGCACCACGTGTCCCAGGGTGCGACATCCTGCTGACTGCAGCATGTCTGGGGTCTGGGGGGATCCCGACATGCCTCCGAGTGGGGTCCTGCTCGGGGGCTGCAGCACCATTGTGGTGCTACGGGCGTCTTGACTTTCCGTCTATACACTCGGAATAGCTGCAGGAAGGCTCTAAATCTAAGAATATAGGTTCCCTTAGCAAACACATGAACACGGTGAACTTTGTTGTGGGTGATCCTGTAATTGTTTATGTTTCAAGCTGTTGTCCTGGTTCTGCTTTTCAGTTTTGGAATTGTAATGTGTCTGCACAATGGATTCCTAAGCTTTTTTTTATTGTATCTGCGCCTTATGCTCCCATTTTAGGTATTCAGTTCTGTCCACTTTTGCAGATGCCCATAGATTCCCAGAATTTTATGTCACTTGGCCAGAAAGTGCTGGCTCATCCTTTAATTGTGAATCAAACAGCAATGTACACTAATTGAAGATAGAGTTAGAAAATTTGTAATATGGTAGACAGATTTGGTTTTAAAGTCCTAGGAATTGAAATACATAGCACTTAACCCTGAGCAGCTGTGCTTCTTGTCTGTGATGTTAAACATTGTCAGCACCGGTCTTCATCTTTCTGTTTTAGTAAGTATTGTTTAACAGTGTGCATTGGGGCTAAATACACGTTGTCATTTGAGTGGTCTGTAAAGAAGCTTGTTTCCAGGTGGGTTTGATTGCCCGTGGATTCTTTGCTTTCCTTTAATTTTGTCTTACATTAATAAAGGAAAGCCACTGTGTGATCTTCCTGTGTAGTTTCTGCTAATTTTGATTCAGACTGCTCTGCAATGAGCCTACACGATGTCATCTGTCCCCATTTTCTTTTTTTGCATTTGCATTTGCAAACCTGCATTTGCACACCTTTTGCCTTTCTCTACATCTTTGGGATTTTTTTTTTCTTCCTTCGAAGTGTAGTTTTGTTCCTTCTTTTTGTGTGGATTCGTTGCATCTTTGAATCACTTTCCACCTTACCAATTATCTTTTGCTGTTTATTTCTTTCTTGGGAAAGACCATGGTTTACTCCATAGCTTCTCTTCACGGCATTGCTGAAAGCGCTGTGTGGTACAGGAATGCAGCACCAGCAGGGAAGGCTGTGAGCATTTGCTGTGCTGGAAGATGCAAGGATCCACATGGGCTCCCATCACAGGGCGGCGCTTTCTTACCTCAGCTCCAAGTACTTGTCTTTATTCATAGACAGAGAATCTTACCTTTTGAATTTTATACTTTTGGTTTCAGAGTAATAGCCATAAACCTTTCCAAAGGAAATTAAACAGATGATAAAAGGATACTTGTTCATGGAATACAAAATCTCGGGGTAGTGCTACAAATCCATATTGCTTTTAAAGTTACAAAGTGCGAAGAATAGATATGTATTTTTTCTTTTTTAACTATGTGGATGTTATCCCCAGGGTCTCTGCTTTCAAGAGCTTTTCCACATTTGGATGTGAATGTGACTCAAAGGACAATAATACACATGTAGGAAATAAAGGCAGCTTATTAGAGATGGTCTCACAGATGAAAGTTGAAAAAAGTAAGTAGTTTCAAGGAGACAGTTGAAGGAGAAAGAGATAAAAATCACTTGATAGACAAATACACTGATGTGTTTATAAAAATATCAAGCTGTTTTTCTTTATGATTATTCCCTTGAGGAAAGTAAGGAACAGAATATGTTCTGTAAAATAACTTGTAAAACCACAGCTAATTGAAATAAATGGTGCTCCTTGGGAGTGAAAGGACAACTGCATCTTTTATTGGACTAAGCATGATGTATTCTAAAATTATGATATCAAGGACGAAGGAATAAGCGTTACAGATATCACTGAAGATTTTCTCCCTGAAACAAACCCCATGAAGTCATATTTTCAATCAGTTTTCATCAGTCATATTTTCACAGACTGTTAAAATTTAATGGAATGTGTTATAACTTTCTCAGTTTCACTCTTCTGAAAAAGCAGGAGTTTGCTACGAGTTTGTCAACAACCTGGGAGCTTTGATGTAATGAGAAGTGATAATTTGAGATTACCAAGTGAATATTTTAAGATCATTAAAATAAAATAATTTCTTAATAGGAAGATAAAGAATTTTAAAATCACTTTGTCATCATAAAACCATTTGAGGAAGATTATCTACACAATCTCCATTAAAAAAGTCTGAATTGATGTGCAGGAAAAACGATGTAATGGTGATTCTTACAGCTTTTACACTAATATATATATATATGAGATACTAGACTTTTTGGTTAAAATGACTTTTAATCACTTTTAGCTTAAAGTCGTTTCAATTTTAAATAATTGATGATTTCAGAGAAGCATCATTGTTTTATGCAGCACTACTAAATTCCAGAAAAAATAATTTTGCTTATTTCTTGTTCACTAACTTAGACTTTCTCAAAGTTCATTTATGAAAAGATTTGAAAACTGAGATCCATAATCTAAGACATACAAGTGGTGTTGAAAAATTTTTTTGGTCCTGTCAAGGTATTTTTATACAATTGCTTTAACTCCTAATGAGTTGAATCAACCAATATAACAACCAATGGGATTACTTCGGTTGTTCAAGCTTTGACTGTACAAGTCAAAATGTATACTCAGGAAGAAAACAAGTTGTGGCAGTAATTTACAGAGTTTTTAGACTAATAAGGCTCTAAAACTTTTGACGAAAATTACTTTTATTAGTTTTAACTTCTAGCTAAATAGAAAGTTGTGTGTTAGAGATGAAAGCTCTTAGATTCATAAATGTTTGAATCTGCAAAGAAGATTAATGAACATTTTCATCATGTCTAGCAGAGGCCATAGCATTTCACTCAGCGATGCCTCTACTCTCCTGTTTATGAAACACATAAAAAATTTGGAGGGGAAAAGCAAATCAGTCTTGATTTAAAGACCATGAAGAATGGAAGATACAGCTCTGTTCTCTTTGAGCTTTTTTAGTAACTAATTATCCTTAGTCTTGAAATGTCTTGGTTCTGGACATCACTACAAGTTCTTGAGCCAATCAATCACCAAAGTAGTTGAAAAAAAAAATCTAAAATAGATCAGCTGTTCAGCCAGGTGTGTGTAGAGTACTTACGGCTAGATTTTAATACCTAAAAACAATTTCACAAAGATAATATGTTACTGAATTTTTTTTTAATGGAAGATTAGTGTTCTACTTCATATAAAACATTTTTACTCAAAGTAGATATTAAATCATTCACTGTAAGGTGGAATCAAATAGCAGTGAGGAGACGTGAATATGGTCCTTTTTGTGGACTGCATTTGAGAGTATATGTGATTTAATTAGACTTTATTCAGAATGGAGTAGTCTAAAATTAGAAAATATTGTTTATAAAAGCTCTTACAATGCAGCATATTTCTCTGTACTCTTATCTGCTATATTTAGAAATACGAAGTAACTGAAGACTCTCAGAGAATGAAATCTGAGATAGTAGTTAGAATTAAAATGCCCTTTTTTTAGTAGAAGTTGGTATATGTAGAGGAAAAAGTTAAGA
Organism: Machaerirhynchus nigripectus; assembly: GCA_013397975.1. Lineage (NCBI taxonomy): Eukaryota > Metazoa > Chordata > Aves > Passeriformes > Dicruridae > Machaerirhynchus > Machaerirhynchus nigripectus. The sequence continues at coordinate 2,442,875 of VZRQ01010876.1, forward strand.
TTTTCTAAAGTTATTGAAAGTGAACAGTTTAACAAGTTTTTAGCACTGAAAATAAAATCAGCTTATATAATGAATAATGCTGCAAAAAGTTATTTATACAAGTATTAACAGCCAGCACATATCCAGTCAATTTTTTTATAGTTTATGTTCTTTCATTACACCAGAATATATACTGCATGTTTTTAAGCAGTCATTTTTTCCTTTTAAATATACATTTTCTCAAATCATTCAAATGAATACCAACATTCATGAATGTTCTTGAAATTCATGTTTTGAATGTCATAGAAGGCTTTCAGTTTGGAAGTTTGATAGCCTGAAAAGGGATTTTAGTTTGATGCATGAAACTTCTATGATACTGATGATTTTTGCAAACCAGACTGACTTCTATAAAAGGACTGCGTCTTCAAATCAAAAGTTTGACCTGTATTTTTCACCTCTTTTTTTTTATTTTTCTTTTTTTTTTTGATTGGGCTTTTGTTATTGTTGTTGTTGTGTTGGGGGTTTTTGTTTGGTATTTTTTTTAATCTGGCTTGGATATGTCTCATCAGCCACAAGTAAGGCTGAACAATGCTCTACAAAGAGCTCCAGTGGACCTGAAATCTGGTCCCTGCCATCCATGCAGAATGAGAAAACGTAGAAGAATAGTATGAAATCAGTATTTTACATGTTCAACCTTGTTAAAACTTTGTATCATGCATTGTTAAATAGAGTTAAATAATCACAAACTGTTGTTTCCATATGCATAAATATTCTTACCTCCTTCTGTCAGTGAAATCCTAACAATACACCAGTATTATTGAAATGCCAAAGTGGTTAACAGAAGTAGCTTCTAAGACTCCATTTTCCTCCTCAGGTATGGTAAACAGACCACAAAGTAGCCTTGATCATTCTTCATAAATAACTTTTGTTTGCAAGAGTTGTCCCCCATACTGGGTGAGTTCTTAGCTATTTAGTTCAATGGCTATTGTTTATTCATTTAAATTCCTGTTTGGGAAAATAGGATGGTTGGAAGGGTTATGATGTTTTTACATTTTTCTCAAGTGTGTGCCACAAAGAGGTGCTACTGAAACACGGATCAGTAAGTAACATTTTTTTCTTCGTGGCTTAAGAGGTGAACGTTGCTCAGTCAGGCTTCTCACCTTGTTATACGAGAATGTAATCCCGAAGTGTCAACACATACTAACTGCCTCATGTCTTATCTTAGCCTTAGCTTTTACTGATCCCTTTTTTCCTCCCTCTCTGGCTCTGCTTCCTGTCTTTGATTCTGCTCCAAAGGTCTCCTGTTGCCTGAGAGCCACCCTCTCCTTGATGGTACTGGCTGTGCGTGTTTAACCGTGGTGGATGCCTCCTTCATCTTGCATTTTAGCTGTGGTTTTGTGTTTGTTTTTTAAACTGTGAGCTTTATAAAACAAGGACCAGGCCTTTGCATGTGTTGTAGAAAGTGCAGCTGTATGTACAGTGCTGTGAGAGTAAATACTTTTATTAAAATTATAGCTATATACAAGATACATACTGTACCTACAACCTGTGCAGAAAGATGAGGTGCATGTACAGGGATTTCGTAGAGCTATGAATCAATCCATGCCTGATAGCAATGACTGGGTTTGTCTCCTGTAGAGCTAATCAGGATACATTCATACACGTTCTGCTTCACCCCAGTGGAGCTGTTCACAGTGGCAGAGCCAGAGAGTTGGAAGCTGGCTGAAACACACACTGTTCTCCAGCTATTGGGCTGTAGTGTAGATACATCCTAGAATATGTCCTAAATAGCTGGGTTTGAATCTAGAAATCTCTAGATATGTATCAGGTGTCTGGTATTTTCAAAGAGAAATCTGTAAGAAGTCATAGTACAATGTAAACAGATGTTGAGTACAGCTGTGTTCTTTCTGTGTGTCTGTCTGCTTTTTCTGTTGAATCGCTCTCTTCAGTGCCTTAACTCTGTGTCGTAGTGCAAGACCCAAGATGTTCTTGTAAATCTGCAGAGTAGAAACGCAGCTTATGTATTTCTTTTTTTTTTTCCTGGGTTGTGGAATGTTGGGGTAGGAAGATTCAATATAGGAGACTGGAAATGTTACAATAATTTAGCAAAACATACTCTGTGGTTTTTATTCCTGCATAATGGTATAAATAGTTCTATTGTATGTACCTATCATCTAATGCCTATCATCTACATTGTCAATTTGCTTAACAAAATCTATCAATGCAAGTCCTTCAGTTACAAAGCAGTTTGCTTTCTTTAGATGAGAATGAGCTAGAGAACTGTTGGCTAGTTACGTAAGATACATTATTTTACATTATTACCTCCTTCAAATATTTGTAACCAACTGTAGATTTTTTTAATAATGTGCAATTATAAATAAATGAAAACAATGTAACAAGGTTCTGAATTGTTGCATGAGAAATCCATGGTAAATGTAAAATACAAGAGTAATTTTTATTTCAGTATCAAACAGTCCTACCATTACTTTGTGTTGCTGTTTTAATGTTGGTGAAATACAGCTAGTCAATTTAAAATAAAAAAAAATTACCCTGGAACTTCGTGTGCTTCAAATATATGAAAAATAACTCTCTGACTATGACTTGAGTTTTAGTGGGTGTCTTGCATTGCACAGTCGGCTGAGGAGGAGACTGAGATATTTTTAAAATTGCTCTTTCTTCCATATAAATTGCAAGGTCTTGCAATATGTGACTCATTTCAGCTGCTAGCATCTCCCTGTTGCCAACAGGAGTGTATTAGTGAAGACCAATAATAATATATCAATGTCAGCTCATCTCCAGATAAAAGAAAGAGTTCATGAAATGTTCAAGGTTGTTCTGTTGTTATATGTAACAGAGATAGCTGGAGATTGTAATTCTTGTATTGCCCAGTAAACCCAACCATTTACTGTTGACAGCATTGATACATTCAGAAGGTCATCAACATCTGAAGCTGTGTGAGAAAACTGACATAATCCGTTATTTTTGCAACTCTGCATTTTGTCACTCAGTAACTTACAAGGTTCTCAATTCTATGAAGACCTGCACAGCAGCTTGCAGCCATTTCAGTCTTGTACTTCTGCTTTCCTTTGAAAATGCCTTCAAGAAGACTGCAGAAATTAGCATTTTTGGTTTGTTCTGAATGAAGAGAGTGGTATTGCTCTGGGTACTTGAATAATGAGGTACTCTTGCATAAACATTGAATCTGTGAGAAACAAACAAAAGAAACTGTAGCAAATTCATACAAGTTATAGAAGCAAAGTCACCGTCTGACAGTTGTGCTATGCTAGTTTGCCATGCTTCAAAAATTAAATTACAGTAAAAGTGATTAGATGTGGTTGTACAGTGAAAAGAAATGTGTGCCATCAATGGGCAGCGGCATTAGCAGCGCTGCTGGCAAACACTGACATCAGGAAATCTTTAGGAGCACATGGAAGGATGGCTTGATGGTTCCCATAGAGTTAAATGTGAAATGGAGATTTCTGGATCAATCCCATCCTGAAGCAGCTGGACCAAAGTCCAAGGCCATACAAATGTAAGGATTTATTCTGTGAGCTGGTCTGTCTGATCCCTACTGGAAAAAATTGGATCGAGGAATGGATTTGAATAGTGCAAAGTACATACTGAGCCACCAAAACACGACTGTGAGTGACTAGGTTTAAATACATGGGGGAAATCTGTTGCTTTGAACACACAGAGTTGACTAGAAATGTAGGTGTAAGTTTTCAGCAAGCTCAGTCTAAGGAAGATGAGACTCAGGGAAAAGGAGAAGGTGTGATCATGAATCATGTCAGATGTAGGCAGAATTGAGATCTGTGAGGATTTCAGTGCTAGAAAGATTCATTTTAAATGAATCAAAAAGGAGTGGGGGAGCGAGGAAAAGGAGTAGGATAACATTTGAAGATAGCAGAAGGCAAAGGTGTCAACATCTAGGAAAGACTGAGGAGTGGAGTCTCTCACAAAAAGGGTGATTAATATAAAAAGTATTAACAGATTCACCAGTTTGCATGATTTTTAAGTGTTGGGAGAAAACTTCACAGGGAAAATTTGAATTTGGAGGAAACGTTGAGTTTAATGATAAATCCATTTGATTCTTGCCACTTTTCTCTGAACTGCTTCTTCAGATGTAATGACAGACAAGCTGTATCAGAACTGTACTAGGGCAGAAGCATCTGAGTTAGGTTAGGTGGGTGATAGATGTAGCTGTTGGAGAAGGGGAAGGAGAATTGAGATGGTTTTGAGTCACATACAAGTCCTAAAAATGACCACAGGAACACCCCCAGTGCAGGCTCTCTCTGGCAGTGAGCTCTGTGTGGGTGCAGGGGAATTTGCTCATCCAAAGGCATTTGTGACATGAAACTAAGTGGGGAGAAGGACTGAAAAATAAAATGTGAAATATTTGCATAAGACTTTATATGTTCTCTCATCATATGATTCATTGATCTTATGACTGAACAGCTGCTCTTAAAAATTCTGCTTTTCTGAAGTAAAAACCTGTTTGGAGAGCTGATATTCAAGTATTTATGTGGCAAGTTGCTCATTGTTTTGCATTTGTATTTATGTGCCATGTAATTTTTCACTGCTGATGTCAGTTTTGAATGGGATATGACAACTACAGTATTGGCAAATTTATAAAATTTAAGATTATTTCATTCACTTAGTATTGCATGATGATGCAGAAGGCAGAAACATACCTTGTCCAAGAGCTTTTAGAGAACTGATGGCAAAGCAGAGGATGGAATCCCAAACCCTTGTTCTCAGAGAGCTGTAGACCCTATTTTACCCATGTGCTTGACCACAGTGCTATAAATGAAGTTCCTGTCATGGGAGGAGCTCAGTTAGCACTGATAAATTGCAAGAGGTTGGACAAAACCTCAAAAATTTTGTAGCTGTTACAAGTCAAGGTGGAAAAACATTTGGCAAATGCATAAATTTTTCACCTCTAAGTATTTCAGTGCCATACATCAGTAAACACCAATCTCTGCCTCTAAGGAGTTGTCCATACAGTTTTGATATCATTCCCATATTAAAGATTGTCTTCTGTCAGAGAGATAAATACTACAGGATTTGCTGGGGGAGTGACCACATCTGAGGTTTTAAAGGAATGAAGATGCAGGACTAGAAATTTGGATGAAAGCAGTGTCCTGTTGGATTTCTGGTGTGGTACTGGTCTACCTTGAGTGAAATACGATGTCTGATTGCCCCAACACCAGGTGATCTGCATTCCTGGCAGCAGGAAGGGGAACATGGCACTGACTTGAGCTGAGCTCTCTATTCAGGCCAACCCAGCCTTGCCTGGCAGGGCTCTATGGTCACATCTGCTAGAAAAGGAAGTTTTCCCTGTTGCCTCACTTTCCTATTACCCTTCCTATTTTTTTTGTGGTTAACCTCACTCAAATGACCCTTTTTTCTTTTTCTGGGTGAAGAGGCATGACCAGTTTTTTCTTACCTACCTTGCACATGGCCATACAAATCCTGGGATATACGCAAGACATTAGGCAAGGAGTTTTTTCCAAAAATGAATATGGTTCTTTGGAGAGTGTAACCTTTCTTGGCAGCAGACCTGGATTGTGTCAGATTAAGATCGGTGTGTAATGCTCCCATGGTGCAATGGGAGCAGTACAGGGCTGTGATCATTGTCTGCCTGTGACCTGTTCCTGAGGCTTGTCTCTCCTCTTGGCTCTCTGAGGTACTTGGTAGGAAGCTAAACATTGCAGTTTAGTAATATTGGCAAACCGTATAAATTCTTAGAGGAGGAAGTGATGGTGTGTAGTTGATGAACTAAAAATTTAACAAAAGTATTAAATCAGTAATAATAAGTAATAAAGTAATAAATAATGTATACCTTAAATTAAAATCATTAGTATCAGCACCAGTCTAATTTTGGAATATTTATAACTCCCATGCTTTTCCTGGTGAGATCTGTCGGGTGGTGTTGTGATAATGATGATCCACTTGGACTACAGCTGATGAGGAGTGAACTGCTGAGCATGGACTGGGCTTGTAAAGTAGATAGTGAGGAGGTGCACCTCTCCGTTATCTCTGGGTTTTAATTACACTGGATTAATTACATCATTATATTGTATTTACATACAATTCTTATGTCAGTTTTAATTATTAGGTTAGCCATAGTCCTTGACATATTATTCCTTTTTAGGCTTTTGCATAGAAAAATACAGGTGTCAACATGCTCATTGCACATGCACACAAGGTTGTCAAAGTACTATGAGAAAATAAAGTCTGACCAGTTCCTCCTTTGGATTTGAAGTTATCCTTTAGAAAGAAGCATGAGACTGACCCCTGTGCTTTGCACCATACAACTAAATGGTAAAGCTCTCCTATAACGTACAGCCAAATTCCATTTTAGACAGGCTTTGTAGCTTTTCCCCTTGGACATGTGAAGCATTACCTGGAAATCACTTTGAGTGTGAATGAACAGAAATGTGAAGATTTCTCAGTCCAGTGCAGAGAACAGGCATAACCAGTTACGTTCTGCTAATCCAGGGGCTGTGCCTGAGATTCGTCACTGCAGTAAGCGTTGGCAGGAGTGGCTGTTACCTGCTCCTGTTTCAGAGGGGCATGGGTGTGACAATGCAAAGACCTGGTAATAATAGTGGTTTTAGAAGTACTAGCGCAGAATATAATAAAAGGTATGTATTTTATGTGGAATGGTCCATAAGTTGTGTGCTTCCTGTTTTTCCTTTGAAAAATTCCTTATTTCTTTGGCCAACTGTAGGTGATCATTACTTCCCAGTTATGAATATGGCAAAATATTTTAAAATGGAGTCATTTCAGCACCAGTCATGCTGGATATAAGACATATATTCAAATATATTCAACTCCATCAGGCTCCATAAAGTTGTTATTAAGTGCTGTCAGCCAAGTCCACATTATGGAAGACAAAAGAAGAAAATCTGCCATGTGTAAGAGTTGATTGTACCATTTCTTTTCAGCACATCAAGACTACCAGTTTGCTTGCACAGCAAACTTTCCACCTTAGGTGTGTAGTCTAAAAGTAGAACTGCAAAATCTGGTTGTTTTTCAGCAAAAGAATTTGCCAGTTTTATTCTGCTCCTGTACCTTAAGACTGTTCAATGGGGCTTTTTATCACTCTAAATGAAAAATTTAAGTGTATGCTTTAGCTGTAGTGGGACTCTGCTTTGGCTGGAACAGCCCTGCACCCCATGGCAAGCTGAAAGGGCTCATTCACTTGATACTTCACTTATTTTTTCTGCCAGAAGCACTTTGACAGCACATGCCTTAATGTGTCACTGCAGTGTAACTTGTTCCCAGGGGAGCAGATGAACAAGCAGGGAGGAAATCATCATCCTGCCTCTCTTCCCGGGCAGCTTGCATCGATTAGCAGGCAAGGCTGCTCCCTGCACTCTGCCATTCCTGCAAGGATTTTCCATATCTGTTCCACTCAGCCAAAATCAAAACAAGCTGCAAGTAGTGGAAAGGCAGAATACGGCTGGTGGGAAGCGGCAAGCAGCCCTTCCCATGGTGAGCAGATGAAGTAGCTTTTCAAAAGATTATGATAGGAGTATATTCACTAGCATGAAGCTTACTCAACCTGTCTCAATTTTTTCTCTTATCAGATGGTTTCGTCTAGTTTTGTGTCAGGTATAATCTCCTGTGCATCTGCATTGCATGTATTACCTTATGTCTAGACTGCTTTCGACTGGAATAAACATTTCCTTGGCTGGGGAGTAGGTGGCGTGGAGTGAAGCACAGAGGATGCTGCTGAGGTCCTGTTACTGCATCTGGTGTGGGCACAGCCAGACAGCATCAGGTGTCTGCCTTGGGCAGCCTAGGGAGAGCTGTCCTGGGGACAATCCCAGCAGCTGGGGCAGTCCCAAAATCCAGCGCACAGCTCACCTCAGCACCCACCTTTTAGTGACAACTGGCACCTGCCATGAAGGTACTCCAAAAGAATGGAAACCTGAAGACAGCACTGGTTGAATGATGACCCATTTTTCCTAAGAAATAAACATCCCACATCAGTTATGCCCAGGTCACAAATTTAACCTTGCATTTCCCCAAGGTCTGTGTGAACCTTGGAGGAGAAGTTTTGTGCTTGTCTGGGTCACACACAGACTCAGCATATTGTGCCATTACCTCTGCTCTGTAAGTTGGCTCTGGGAGAGCCTAACATATGTTTACCTACACTATTCATGAAGGAATTTGCAAATCTGCCTCCTACATCTGTGCAGAACCTCCATATGGTATAATAGGGAGTATATATGTTTATAAAGTATTCAGCACCAGTGTGCATAGATTGTGCAGGGATTTCGGGATCTGTGGGGATTCTTTTAAAGTAGATTTAATTTAATTTAAATATTTTAAAAAGGATTCTACAGCTCACTGCAGAATCTTTAACTCTTTTGGTTATTTTTATGTGGTTATTCTCCTTCCAGTGTGGAATGGTTTGGAGTGGAACAGACCTTTCCACTAGACCAGGTTGCTCAAAGTCTGTTCCAGCCTGCTCTTGAACTCTTCCAGGAATGGGACATCCACAACTTCTCTGAGCAACTTGTTTCAGTGCTTCACCACCCTCACAGTAAAGAATTCTACTACTGATTATCTACTATAAGAATGAATAAATAATATGAAATTTATTACTGTTAGAATCTAGGTCCATGTATCTTATCCCTTCTATAATGGAGACATTATAGCAGCCTGCTAGTACCAAAAGGGGTAAAGATGGAGAAGGAGTTTTTACAAGGGTATGGGGTGATAGGACAAAGGGTAATGACTTTAAACTGAAGGAGGGCAGATTTAGATTAGATATTAGCAAGAAATTTTTCACTATGAGCATGGTGAGACAATGTAATAAGCTGCCCAGAGAAGTTGTAGATGCCACATCCCAGGAAATGTTCAAGGCCAGTCTGGATGGGGCTTTGAGCAACCTGATCTAGTGAAGGGTGTCCCTGCCCATGGCAGGGGTGTTGGAGGTGAATAATCTCTAAGGTTCCTTCCAAGCCAAATTATACGATTCTATGAAAAATGAGAGCCCCCATTTTTGTGGTAAAGTAAATAGCAAAGAGAAGTTCTTCTGTTCCTAATGTTCTTAAAAAAATGCGATTCCAAAATAGTTATATGTATAAGTACTCTTACTCTAGGGAATTATTATTCACTGGAAACATAACTGTATTAATAAGATGCTTTTCTGAAGAATAAGGAAGGAATGAATGTTACCACCTTGAATTTCTCAAGATTTGTAGTTCATATCCACAACTGATTTTAATTTGAACTATTGTTCAAGTATAGGCATGTTCATAATGATCAAATCATTAGAAGTGTTTGAAGGAATTACAGAAACTTGAAAAATGCCAGTTACCGAGGCCAAAAAAGTAGTTCTCTATATGTAAGAATAGAAAGCTAAGCCTGAGACTGAAACCACAGCTCCATAAATGGTCTTGCTGCACATCATGTTCCTAGCCACAAAATCCAGGATGCAATTACCTGGCTTTATTAGGCACAAAAGAAGGGCTGTCCCAGGAAGAAATTACCTCATCCTGAGGTTGGAACTAGGACAAAACTCCCTGATCCTGAGAAAGGTGTATTTACCTTTCTCAGGGTTTCCTTGCTGCTCCTGAGGCAATTGGTGGTTAATTGGGGTTAACATCTCCATTTTGTCTCAGTGGTGCAATCAGCCTCCATTCATTTTCCAAAAGCTCAGCTTTGAAATGCCACTGTGTGACCCGTGGAACTTGCTGCTGGTAAGCAAAGCTTGACGGACAGTCTATCCTGTTTCCAGGGTGTAGGAAACATAGGAAATACTGACAAGATCAGTATGATGAAATAAATAGTATTCTCCAGCTGCTCTTCGTCTTACTTTGAAAACATTACTTTTTATGGCCACAAATTTTCCAGTGGGAAACATGGAATACAGTTCAGGACCAGCTTTATCTAGGCTTCCACTGGTCCTAACTCCAAGAAACTATTTCGCTCCTTGTGCTGTAATGTTGTTAGAATTAATTCTGTTTTCTGACAGAAAATCATCCCGGAGTTAATGCTTCAGGCTGCTAACGTTAGTGCTGCAGTAGAGATCCACATCAGCATTTTTGATGCATAAATAACTGTTGCATTACATCTTTATCTAATATCCTATCTCCAGTATAGCATTTGTGGCACATTTAATGGTATTTGGTTATCTAGAAAGTGCTCTGTCAGAGCATACCGCAGGTATCTAGGTGGTGGATGTAGTGTTGCTATTTATATCATAGTGCTCTACAAATATTAATAACACTGTGCTTCAGAGTGAGCTATAGCCATAAACCTGTAAAATAACTCCCCACAGTTCATCTTGATAGTCTGTTGAAATTGGACTGCTCTGACTATACCCCCTTCAGGCTCACTGCCAATCTCGTATTTTATCCTGAAATTCCGCAAGGAGACACTCAAAATAAACACAACACTAGCAACTGCTTGAATTATACTTAAGGCAGTAGCAAGCATCGTTTCACAGCTTTCACTTTAGCCTCTCTGTGGCTTTCTTGAAAATCCATGAAGTTCGATCTTTTGAATACATTTTGCTCTTATTTATCCCCCTGTTGACTACGGTAGGAACTGAATGAGCATAGCTGAGAAGGGAATGGGTATATCATAGATGCTAACCTGTTAGGACTAAATTATCCCTGTTAGTCCCACGGTTCCCAGCACCAGGAACTTTATACAGTGCATATCTCCTCACTAGTTTGCTTTCAGCAAAAATACAGTTATTAGATTTGCTTTTGAGTTTTCTTAGGAGGGAAAAAAAAAAAAAAAAAAAAGCAAGCTAGAAATTACAGTATTATTCCAGGCACCATTTCAGAGATGTTCAGCTTTTTGTTCTGCAAATGCTTTTTCTTTCCTTCTTTTGAAAATAGCTGATCTTCTAATTCACTATTAAGGCCCAAAGGTGTTCAAAATAGCCCATCACCAAGGTCAGTGTACCCTTGAATCAGACAGCTTTGCTAATTTTAAACTTCACTGTTTTTCAGAAAGTAGTGTGTTTAGCAAGAATAAAGAGGTAGAATGTGGGATTGGGACAATATGAATGTTCACACATCACTGCCAATGAAAGCAAAGCTTACAGGTCTAATTTTAGGCTTTTCAGCCTTGGTATTGTTCCTTACAGCACAATTATTTTCCATATGATACAAAGCACTCCTTTTTTTCCCAAGTTTTATAAACTGCTTTAGAGAACAAAAGCAAGGACAAAGTGAGTATATGTCATGGTTGAAAGCAAATCAAAGAAGCTTAAGTAAGGCTGAAGTTAGCAATGGTTGCATGCCAGCTCTATATTCAAAGGGTAATTCTTTCAGAAAAACAAGAACCTAGAGAAACATGTCACAAAACCTGGAAGTGGAGGTACATGGTATCTGAACTGGGACCCTTGGCTGTGACTGGATGTGCTTCAACACATTTATTTAATTTACACTGCGCCAGATGCCTAGTAAGTTAGTCCTCTTAAAAGATGTCAAAATGACCTGTGCTGTTTGGAGAAGTAGGACTTTGGGGATACTTATCTATCTCTCGGCACTCCAAACTAAGCATTGTAGATGCAGTGAGGATGCTGCAATTAATTCTGTATGTAACACCAGGTAGATGGTGTTTTCTATAGTTAACTTTTAATCTGATGCATTAGTACAAAATTATTTTATAGAATTGTAGAAATATATTACTGTGGAAATGGCTGTATTCTTTCCTGTAGTTTAATTACCAAGGACTGGAACCAGTTGATATTAAGTCATTCCCCATGGAAGTGTCATCAGCAATGGTATCAACCTGTCAAAAAGACCTTTAAAAAGAGTTAAATTAATAAAGTCTCCCTTTTTCATCCAAGAGAAGCTTATTAACCGAGTTAATATATGACATGGTTCAGAAAAATCAGAGAACATAAAGCTGTGTGATTTTTTTTTATTTAATCTGTTTGAAACTGGTTGGTAATTGTCTGTATTGGCGGAAAGAGTTCCTTGGCAAGAGTCTGTACGGGGGCTGCTGTAAGGTTGAGCAGGTATTTTGTCCCACAGGTTCAGCAAAGGTCACTGCCTCCTTACTGGGCTTTACCACGCAGTGCTGGGCTGGGGTCACGAGGCGTGGAGCACAGCTTGGCTGAAGGCTCTGCAGTTGTCCCTGAACTGGGAGTCATCTCAGTCTGAGCTCTGGAGGTGGAATATTTTTTCATGCCATTCTAGCTGTCTAGGAGTTAAATGTTTAGTCTAAACTAATTGTGTAGACTTTTTTTGTTAGTCAAACAAGAGCAGGCATTTCCAAAGAGCAATTAATCCCAGTCACCTTTTATATATACTTTTAGCATGGAACGAATTACCTCGTGCTGAATTGGGTGCCTGTTTCTCTCCATTGCACATTGGAGCCTTGATGACTAGTTTAGATTAGATATCCAGTTTCTAATGGCTACCACCCAGGTAGAAATAACCTGGATTAATCAAGTTCCCTGCTACTGACTATAATAACTTCCCTGTTATTATTCTGTGTATGATTTATGAACGCTGTGTTAGAGGAAAAGAGTCTTTTGTTTTTCTTTGCAGCAATTTCAAATGGTTTGTCATTAATAGTACAGTTGTTCAGTTTTCTGTTGTTCCTGCTCATATGAAAGTTTTAAAAATTGTGGCATTTTTGTTATTTACTTTAATCATTAATAATACTTAAAAGAACACTCTAATTCATTTTCATGATGGAGCAGGTTAAGTTAAAGGCTGGGAGTTGGTTGGTTTTCTGGATTCTGGCCAGCTTCTTGGAGTCATAAATCAATGTGACTCTTTTCAAGTTAAAAAAAAATGTTTCTAAGAAGGTTTGGAGCACAGATACTGGAATAGGGTGGGAGCATGACATTAGCGAAGAATAAGCCAAGTGTCAAATGGCTTTATTCGGAGGCAGGCACTAATTTGATGGAAACTTCAAGATGGTAATTATTTGGATATTTGGGAGATTGTAGCTCCTCAGGGCTTTCCCATGCATGTCAGATCTAAGATTTTTTTCCCTTTTGTTTTTCTTTTCAGAAATAGACCTATATGGCAAGCAGAGCAGAGGAATAAATTTATTGCTCCTCTTAACACTAAAAAAGGCTTTTCCTAGATGATCTGAAAGGGATTTTTTGAGAAGTATAGCTAGCTTTTAAAAGAGAGAGTACAAATGCTAGTGACATGACGTCTCTGGCCTCAGTGCCTTTTCCATTTTCATTATATCCTTTGATCAGAGGCAGACTGGCATCAGGAACAGTCAGGTTCATTTCTGCATTTGTTCTGGGAAAAACAAACAAAACCAGTTAAAGCCTCTACCTCGGCTCTCTCCTTGAGTGTTTTCTCCTCTGACCAGTCTGTGCTGCTTTAGGGTAGTTGCAGATTGTCCATATGCGAGAGCAACATGTGTATCAGTCTTGTCCCCCCTGCTGCATCTGCACCCCCCCACCTGTAAATCGTGGTGTTTCTTTAATGGCTGTCTTGGGTTTCTTGGGCTTTACACAACATAATTACAAGCTGCATAATTCACTTAGCTTTACAATCTGTTTTTTAACATAAAATGCTCTCCCAGTATTTTATAGTTTTCAGCATCATTCAAACATGCTGTGTCCTGCTGCCCTGCCTCCCATTCAGCCTCTGCCTCTCTGAATGATGCTGACAGCGCTGCTGGCAGCCTGGGCATGCATCCCTCTCTGTTCTTTGGGAGTGGCTGTGTTAATCTTTGTGCCTGAAGATGCCAAGACTGTTTAAATGTGAGCAAGATGTTGCCCAGGTTAATTAGTTTGTAGTTTAAACAAGCAGACCTCTGGTTTTTTTCCCTTGTGCATCCACCTTGCATGCTATGAACATCCCTGCTCTCACTACTTCGCTGATGAAAAGTCAGATAAGGAAAAGACAAAGTACAGATAAAACACCAGGGGTGATGAGAATTGGCATTGGGTGGGGAGTAAGAACCAGATGGGAAGGAAGGGGGGAAGGGAAGTAGGAGAAAGAGTCAGGAGGAGCTGGTCCAGATTTAGTGGGACTGGCTTGGCGAGCCAGGGAGCCAAAAGTACAGGGTAAAGGTTGGACAAGGAAGAAGAGGGACAACATGGGCCTGAGATTTACAACTGATTTGCTGTTACCCAAGTGTCTATCTCACAGCAGAGCCATGGTAATTCTTTGTAGGCATTCTTAATGCGAAGCATGTCTGCATAATACACCCAGCTTAGCCTATACTTATTGTGTGCGTCGGGCTCTGTGTGTGGTGGTGTTGTTTCTCAGCAACACTTACAGCACGTGCTGTCCCCCACTCTGTTAATGTGCACTCACAGCTTGGCACTCACAGGACTAACACTGATACAATACAGGATTATTCACAGGCCTGGCTATTTTTATGAAGAATCAAAGGCCAACCTGAATTTTCACAGGTTCACAGTGGCAGTATGTGAGAAATTGGGACCTTCAGAATGTTAAGAAGTGGTACCATGTGAGACAAGGCATGGATTCACAGCCTTATGAAGTTCAGTGTCTGGTCTGCTTTGTATGCTGGTGTTGTATTCTTAGAAAGTAAAGCTGACAGAGTTTAAGTTGCATTTTGAGTAGGGAATGCAGCAACTAAATACTTGAGATGAGATTTGCATAGCTATTTAGGTACCTGGTGAGATTTCTGAAGAGCACTCAAGCTGCCAGAGGGCTGCTTGATACATTTATACTGAATATCACCTTGATTTACTTGAATAGAAATTAATCAAGACAATTAGACAACAGTACTGACATTAGCCAGTAGTCCAGACCCATAGAAGCACTTATATATTTTTGTAAAGCTGGCTCCTTATACCACTTGCCTTAAAGTCTGCATTTTTCCTTTCCAAGATATGCCCATTTCCCACAAAAAATAAAAAAAAAAATCTCAGATTTTTCTCCGTTTTTTATAAGTGAGAAAAGAGATTTTTTTCCCCTTTTCTTGAAATATATTTCTTGACACACACTCACTCTCCTCCCTTTTTGCTTGGTCTTAGTAACAAGTGCTACTCTGAACAGGGAAGATAAAGAGATTGTTTTTCACCATGAAAAAGCAGGTTTCCTGAATACCATTTGTTCTGTACTCTCTTTTGTCTTGGAGATCGAAAAATATTGCTACCAGAAACCCATCATTTGGAGCCTTTTTCACTTCCAGAGGGCATTCTGTAACAGGTTCTTTTTATACTGAGTCTTTTGGGAGTAGTTCAGGGGAAAAAAAAATAGGAAAAGAAAAGAAAAGAAACCCCAAACCCTGTTACAGCTATAACCAGCTCAAACAGTTCTTTGCCTTCTGGCAGGGAACATTTCTTATACCACATCCTCTGATTTGATTTAGTAGTGTTCCAAACTCCTGGGAAGTGCCACAATAGTTTTTAACATTGTTTTGTGATGCTGGATTATGGGGATTTGGGGATTTTTTTGTTATTGATATATTTTATTCTGCTGTTTATCTTCTACCTAAACTGCGGCTTTAATTTCCTTTAACTTTTCTCCTGTGTTGTCACACCAGAGAGATGCCAGCTCTACCAGCACAGCATTTAATGTAAGCAGGGCCTGATCCAACTGCAGACCTGGTAGATTATCTGTTGCTTTCAAACTTTGAATCAAGACCAGGTGCCTATCCAAAAACTGTATTGTTGTTCAGCGACAAATACTGGAGATTAATCAGGAATTTGTGTGTGAAATCGTACTTTTTCTGCCCTAAATGATTGCTGCACTACTTCCTAGGTTGTTAAAATACAGGACTCTATGAAATATTTTGTCAAGTTTTTAGCTGTTAATGATAACAACATGTTTAAGGCATTTTCTGTCTAGTTTTGAATTTTCCAAGTTATTTGTAGTACTTATATACCCATAATATGGTAAAAGGTAATAGACTTAAAAACAGTTACCACACCTTTTTGCAAGTTATGGAGAATGGGAGAAAAAAAGGAAAAGTACTCCTAAATTACTTGTGTGATTGACTAGTGAAGTGAGAAGGCTTGTGTATGATTTGAGATTACCCATAACAATTGGATTTAAATCTGACTATAACTTGCTGCAGCATGATTATGTAATTCTAAATATTGGGAATATAAAATGTCAGGTGGATTTACTGGCAATAAGAGGAAGGCAATGCCTGTGGGACATTGATGACTGTAACTAGTAGAGAGGAAATGGAAATTAATGATGCTAGATCTCTGAAATTACCAATTCATATCAGATAGCAGCTAAAATATCTAGGGACTAGTAGAACAGTAGAAAC
This sequence comes from Machaerirhynchus nigripectus, assembly GCA_013397975.1. Taxonomy (NCBI): domain Eukaryota; kingdom Metazoa; phylum Chordata; class Aves; order Passeriformes; family Dicruridae; genus Machaerirhynchus; species Machaerirhynchus nigripectus. Next base: position 2,459,066 of record VZRQ01010876.1, read on the forward strand.
CTATTCTGTTTTATAAGCATGTGGAGCATTCCGTCTTTAATTATAGTCCCTTGCATGATAAAGAATTAGTAAATTTGTAAAAAGCCTAGAAATAGGGAGTAAAGTTATTTAGAAATGTGGAGCATAGGCTGGGCAGAGTCTGGCTATTTCATGCCTGATAAGGAGCAGATGAATAAGAAATAGTCACTGTTTCTCACTGTGCCAGAAAGAGGGTCACCAATGAAATTATTGTATAACGTTTAATTAAATTACAAAACTGATTTCCACAGGATGTTGTGGAGACCAAGATATAAATGTGGCCAAAAAGGGATCAGACAAATTCAGGAAAGCTTATTTAATCAGTGATTATTAGACATGATAGTCTGGAGAATCAATGGAGAGAGAACAGCACCTCCAAAGTATGACTCATCCCATCCTGGGAGAAGTATCTTAGATGAACTTGCTGAATCTCTACCTGGAGTTGACTGTGTCTCCGTTGGCCTAAATTACTAGCTTAGTACAGACACCAAAACTTGAGGGCATTAAAGCAAGCTGATTTAAAACCCACTGTAGATGTTATTTTCCTATACTAAAGATGTGGGGCATTTTTGCAATTAAAAAAGCTGTGGGTGCAATTCAGTGCTGAAAAGGGTGTTTGATTATAAAGACATAGGATATTTTCCTATTTATCAGACATATTTGTGTTCTTTCCTAGCATCATTTTAATTTGTGTGCTTTATTGCTGAAGTATAATAAATATGAAAGGGATTATATCATCCCCAAAGAGATTATGTCATTCCCAGCCTCTAGAATCATTAGAGAGCACAACAGCCATTTTTATCTTAAACCTTTTGCCTCCACATTCTCCAGCGATGAGTGAAGTAATCATGAGGTAATGCCAAGGAAGGCAGTGTTTGATATTTCTAGCTTTCCAGATTCTACAGACTTAAATAGTCCAGGGTAGCTGCCAGTGCAGTTCCTGCTTAGTATCATGGTTGGGAATAAAAATATTTCACCTACTGCTGTCTCCTGTCACCTGGAAGTAGCAGTTGCTGTGAAAGGCACAGCCATATGAAGGCTGTCCAGGCTCTTTGCCCTTGCCTGTTACTTCCAACAATTCCCCCTCAATTTGGAGAGATCCTCCTTGATCAGCTTTGGCAAGAGCCTCGAGGTTGTGTCTGCAAATGCAGCTCTGCTATAAAATGAAGATTTCTTTTTACGGTTACTTTTCCTTCATTATGTAGAACCTTTGTAGTTCAGTTCCACAGACCTTAACTATTCCCATGGACAATTCAGAGACAGACAGCCCTGAGTTAGGAAAAACCATCCTGGTCCTTGAGAATTAGTTATATGTCATGCTTTCCAGGATTCGCAGCCTGCAATAATGTCTTTTTCTTGCTAGGTTTTCTAAAGTAGTTTCTTCAGTGGGTCCTTATCTACCAAAGGGGGACAATGAACGGGAACAAAATTATATTTTCCTAGACAATTTAATGGAACTGGCGGCTGATATTTTAGATTTGCAATTTTGAGACCTTTGGAAAGATTTCTGAGTCAGCTTGTCTGTGCTTAGCAACCTACATCAATTGCTTTATCCTGGTGGTTTCTAAACTGGAGGAATTCAGGCAACATTTTTCGTGAATGTCATGATAATTTAAGTGTTTATATAGTATTCATTTGTTTTCCCCCATATTTTTATCTGCCTCGCCATTGCTTTTTTTTTCTGCTTTGTCGAATTTATTACTATGGCCTGTCCCAGAGCTGTTCCTTTGTAGCAGCTTTCCAAGTACTTTACTGAAGGAGTTCTGCTTGCACTGATATATACAAATCAAAAATGCTGCTTGCCATTTTATGTCATCACTAAAAATGTAACTCCTGAACCGTGTGTCCTAGAAAAACAAGCATTTTAGAAAGTGATCTGAAAAGTAGGCATCTCTTTAAACTACAAAAGCCCAAAGCACAATAAACTTGTTGTCCTTTGCAGGATGAGGCATTGAAGTTGGATGAAGATGGATGATGTGGTAGTAGAAATGTGTGGTGTGTTGTATTGGTCTCTTCTCTCTTCTTCTCTTTCTTCAGTATAGATTTTATTATTCTTGGCCATGGTAAACGCTACTGAAATTTAGACTGTATCTCTCTGGTTTTTCTTTTTGTATACCTTTTATAATTTCACCAGAAAAAAGCATGTTTGTACGCACATGGATTCAGCTGAGCAATTTATCAGTTTTATTAGCACAGTGACATAGCCTGTTTTTGTAAAAATTTATTCCAGTAGAGCTCTCATTGAAAAACAGTTGGAAGAAATTGTTCCAATTACTTTTAATGTATGAAATGATGAAATTGTGCTGTCCTTTAGCATGAGAGGCTTTCTCTCTTTCGTCCCCTGTCTCCCTCTGGCATCTTTTAATAGAAAGACCATATGCTGTGACTCATATTTGGGACCCATGGAATGCTGTATGTTTTACCTTGCTGTCTCGCAGAACTACTGTCCTGTATAAATGAAGTCAGAACTAGAAGAAATAGCTAACAGCTTTCAGTTGCTGCATAGCTGAGATTTACTGGGTTGTGTTTGTAATTAGTCTTTAGTTATGAAGGACATACACAAGGCTCAGGGGCTTGCCATTAAGGTCATGAAATAATAATGAGGTTCCTGTACTGGGGACATAGAGTCTCCTCCGAGACAGCCAGAATTCCTTTTGCTTTGTCCTTTTTGCTCATTTTGCAGTTTCTATCAATATTAATGTCAGAGTGCATTCTTTCTTCCTCTCAATGTATAACTTTGCTAGTAGCTCTGTCATCTGTAAAAATACTTACATTTTTCCAGAAAGAAGGGTTCGTGAGGCTCGTCTGTATGATCTGTGAGTGATTTCAAAGTGTTACTTACATGTGTTAATTACTGAGGAAACACCAGGTAGTGGTTATATGCATTATTGCTTTTTGACACTGGGCTTGCCCATGTAATAGAGTCAGTCTGCACTCAAGATCTCCTGTTCTCAGTCTGCATTAAAGCCATATTAAAATTTTAATGAATTTTGTGCTTTATGACAGAAATTGGATTGGCAGCTCTGGAAAGGGAATCTCCTAGAGAAAGAAGCACAGTTATCAGTGAATACTTCTAAATTCAGTCCTGGTGGGACCAGTTCAGTTTCACACGTTCCCAGCTTTGACCTTTTTGCTCCAGTTATCCATTAAGGTTACTAGTCAAGGTTGAAAAATGAGATCAGCTGTGATTTGGACCTCTTGTGCATTGTTCTATGAAATAGGAGAGGGAACTTGGTAGTGCTGGGTTAATGGTGGGACTCAAAGTTCCTAAAGATCTTTTCCAACCTGAATGATTCCATGATTCTGTGCTTGGATCTACGCACAGGCACAAAGAGCAGGTGAGTTGGCAGCTCTGCTTTGGGCACTGCTGACACAGCAGCTGGCTGCAGGTTGCCTCTTTGCTGGTTATGTGTGTGCTTCCTTGAGTGGGCAGGGAGGCTCAGAGCTTGTTGTCCAACACAGCAGTGCACAGCAGAGTCAGTGTGTTAAGCAACATCAGAAACACCTTTTTTCCCTCCCAACTTTCGGGTGCTGCCTGCATAGCATAAGTGGGGATTAAGCAAAGGCAGGCATTTTTCATGGACTCCAGAGGGAAAGCCTACAGATATAAGCTAATGAATTAATTTCAGTGAGCAAGGTTTCTGTGCAGTGACTTTTCTCTGCTGTAGAAACAGGGCACTGTGGCCTTTAACTGGTTTGTTAGGTGCAAGTTGGTGATTGGAGTCACTCTTCTCCCGGGTATCAAGGGACAGGGTGAAAGGAAATGGCTCTCAAGCTCTCTCTCAAGCTGCATTAGAAGTTTTGATTGGATATAAAGAAAAATTTCCACTCTCAAAGGGTGTCAGACATTGGAATAGGCTGCCCAGGGAAGTAGTGGTGTCACCATTCCTGTAAGTGTTCTGAAGGCACAGGGGTGTCTCACCTGGGGATATGGTTTAGCTGTGAACACAGTGGTGCTGGGGTAATGGTTGGAATTGATCTTAGAGGTTTTTACCAAGCTAAAGATTCTGTGATTCTAAGTTACCTGTCAAAGTCTGGAGGGTAAGTTCTCATTTGGCTGATCCATCTGCTTAAGCAGAGGTGTCTAGTGCCACCTGAAAGGACCTAAGGTGTCTGAGACACCCACATGGGACACCCTGTGTCCTGCAGCTGAGTTGACTGGAGTGGCTTACAGTCATACCAGTTGCTACTTATTAGGGCATCTCATCCTTGTTACCAACCTTCCTACTTAGAGCTAGATTGAAGGAACCAAATGTTGTTTCAAATGAGCCATCCAACCACTCTAAGTAAAATTTTTACATTTATTCTAAACCATAATATCAAAAGTGATGGAAAAACGTTGGATTTCATACTAATGCAAAGAAAGAATTTTTATTTCAAAGTTCTACCTTAGGAAGGCATTTTCAGGTTTTCTTTCTTTTGTAGTCAGTGCTACTTCTGATCGAATTGTAAGTACATTTTCCTTTTTCAAGCTGTGTACGTGATTCATCTGTTCACTCTTTTGTATGAGTAACATTTTTGATCAACCCTCAGTGTCCAACTCAAGGGTGTAAAGCCATTGATTTCATTCTGCAGAATTATGATTCATCTTCTCAGTAATATATTTCCTCTGCATTTAATCAGGCTCCATCTGAAGCAGTCACAAGGGACAGTTCTGACGACTCATTTATAATGAATTTGGGGCGAGCGTTGCACCAATGGATCACTAGCCACAATGATACAAACACTTTAGTTTGACTTTGAAAGGTTTTTAGTAAAATAAAAAGCTGTAATCTGCTTTCCTGCTAACCACTCCCGTTAACATCAGCCATAATAGAGACGTGGTTTTTAGTAATGTAGTGTTCAGCCCATAGGTCAAACTGATCTGTTGAAATCAGCTCATGCACAGCAGTCATGGGCGTGCAAAAGCCAGCTAACACCAGAGTCCAGGGTGCTTCTTTTCATGCAGAAATGGAGTGGAAACAAAGGTTTAAGGTGTGTCTATATGTGTTAGCTTATATTTATTTCAGTTATCACAGCACTATATATAGACCATGTGCTGATATCACTGCTCAGAGTTTTACTCCATCCTTTGCAAGTCACAGTTGTCATCACAGTACACAGGAGCACGAACTAGACAAAAAAGAGACCCTCTCCCTGCTGTGTGAGTTGGGAACAGAGAGAAACCAGTCTGAGCACTGATCTTGGCTGCTGTTATTCCCAGCAGAGACTGGAGGAGGGCCACACTGTGCTCACCATACCTGCTTCTGCCTGAGAATCCAGAGCAGTGAGACCTTGCACCACTGGACATGGCTGCTAAAGGGACTCTGTTGGGTAAATAGGGAGCTGGATATTAGAGATGAGTTGGAGAAATTAATATAGCATTTAGATGGTCAGAGTGAAATTTGTTGCAAAAGAATATTGTATTTAATAATAATAAATATTTTTCTTAGAGGCCAGGGCTTTACTTGGTTAAGAACTATAATGAGGGAAAAGCAGGAAATGACAAGGTTATAGTGAAACAATCCTGAACAGTTTGATCTCTGCAGTTCAGCTATTTAAAACTATTCTGGTTTGTGGGGGCCTGGAAAAGAGTGGAAAAGAGTTTTTCCACTGCTTTGATGGAAGTAAATATAATTTTAGGAAGGACTGAATTTGGTGCACCAGCATGTTGCACTTGTAATGGCGTTAATCACACCTGAATAAGTGTTGTGGTGTATAGGAATAACAATCAACTTTGGCAAATGGATGTTTTTCCTAGTGAGATCAGGAACAACATTAGGTTATCCACTGCCAATGAGCAAGGTGGGATTTTTCTTGCATCACTGTAGGCATTTAGAAATGCAGTTTCAGATCTAAGAAAGTTTATGGGGCTGCCTCTACAAGTGGCAGAAAGAAAGAGACGCTTGCTGATTCATTCTATCTTAAAATACTCATGCATATATTCATCCTGCCTCTTTCAGACATCTCTCTGCACGGGGTGAATCACTGAAATTTCTGGCCATCTCCATTGGCTGCAGAGGGATCAAAGACAACTGACTTTTTAAACAGCAAAGATTTGATTAATCCACCTTTGCAGAAGGCAGGACAGTTACTGTTTAAGAGTTGTGATGAGGAATATGGATATAAATGAAGACTGAAGCATGTACTATTAGTAAAGCCAATGACTTACAAGTCAGAGATGCAGTCCTAAAAACGTACCTGATGGATTCAAACTCAAATTAAAATGAGGCTGGAGGGTGAACAGTAAAAGTACCTCTTGGTAAGCCTGCTGGCTTAGGGAATTTGGCTTTGCATATATCAAACAGAGGAGTACAGTGACATTTCAAACTAACAATAAACTGATAGCAAATAAGAAGACATCCTGTAATTCAAGGGGAGAGAAAGCACATATTACTTTTTTATAGCTTTATGACAGAATAAATGAATATTTATTTACAAAAAAATGGAAACTAAGAAAAAAACCTGTACGTATACTTAATGAAATCAAGGCAATGGCTACAGTGTAAAAAACCTTATCCACAAGCGTGACCATTAGATAATCTCCATCTCAAAGAAAAGCAGAATTTTAATTGACACTAGAATTGACACTAGTCTCTACAAATTGACAAAAACCCCTGTGTCTCTAGCAGAGGAAATGTTGATACAGTTTGGCATAACAAAACTAGATGGATGTTTACAGTCTACACAAAGTTGTCCCGTGGTTCTGGTGCACTGGAACATACTCAGGGAAGCTCTAATATTCAGGCATGCCTTGTCAATCTTCTCCCTAGAAAGAGATGTTGCCAGCAACTATCCCAGAAAAGGTGCAGTATTGAATATTGGATAGATCTCTGAAATATCTAAAATTGTATAAACCACTGTTTTTAAATGCAAGGTTCAGAGAGTGACCTTTGCATAATGCTGATGTGTAATTTGTTCCAGTGGCCACTTTGATGTACTAATGTCCAGGAGGTTACAGATTTCTCATCCCCTGAGGGAAAGCCTATTGGAAACCATATTCTAGAATAAAACCTCAGAGAAAGCAATCAAAAACTCTTGTATTTCATATAAGGTACAAAACAAACTTGTCACAGCACTCAAGGCTCTGATGTTGGAGCATTCTGGATAATTAGGTGATTGCAGTGGTGTTCATGATATTAATTATTAGAGAAAGGTAAACGTTTTGCAGGTATTTTAAAATTATTATTTATTTACAAGGACAAAATTTACTGGACAACAGTCCAGTGAAGAAAATAGTCATTCCCCTGCTGAAAAATGAGTCTTCCTCCTCAAATCACACCTCCTTGTTACTTACTGATCACCATCAATAGACACTGGACCAATAGCAAAATGAAACTATGGCAACAGATGAACTCACGTATGTGTCTGACACTCAGCATTAACAAGCTGATTGTTCTCATCAGAAATTAATCACTGAATTCTGTAGAACATATTAATCACTAAATTCTATTGAAATATTGGAAAAGAAGTAGGCTTGGAAAAAAAATAAACCACAAACAAGTTTGAATTATGACATATCAAAACAAAATAACAGAGGTAAGGAGGAAGCAAAATTTTTCTTAAGGACAGCTGATCATTCAGAGCCTAAGCTTTCTCCAGAAATGTGGACACTCCTCCAATGTGATCTAAAAGAGCCCGAGAGAAAGAACAAGCAAAAGAAGGATTTTATCCCTGTCTTTCCAAGTCTAAAACTAGGTGGTAAAGCCTGGAAGGTCTTCTGAGCTCTTGTGTGTTGCTGAACAATTCAAGTAAGTCTCAGCTTTACACTGTGTCCTGTCATCTGTGTCCACTTGCAAAGGAGAAAAGTCAGCTATAGCTTTTTGTAAGCAATTTCCCAAAATGAGAAAAGGGGGCAAAAATAAGACCCTGCCATGTCTTTCAGACCGTGTGTCTCCAGGTTTGTTTCTACCCAGGCTGCTGGCTTCAGCATCGGGCTGAAGAGAGTCCTAGTGTGACCCACAGGGCTGCATCAACGATGGAGCTACTTGTGGGTCTGGTATTGCCCTTGATTTTCATGTTGAAAATGTAGAGGACACCCTTTTGCTTTATTCCAGACTTAACAGAAAACTAACACCTACTTTTAATGAAATAAATCTAATGTTAACTTTCTAGTCACCTAGAGAATAAATCCCCTACATATCAGTCATTGTTATGTTAGAGCATCCTCCTGCACAGGTTTTACCCTTTCAAATGTTTTTTTTTATTGCTGGAATCTAATTGAATATCCATCTCATTTCAAATAAAATGTAAAAACACATCTCTCTTCTTTGGCTTAAACATCTTTTCTCCATTTATTATTCAATTTGGTTCGATAATTGCATTCCTTAATGCCATTACTCTCTATTTTCCTCCATTTCTTTTACACAGGGAGATTACAGGCCTGAATCCGATATTTGGTAAAGCCAGTAAAGTAATCTGAAATCACTGGATTTATTCCAGTTTTTGTTGTAGTGCCACATAAATCAGACCCTAGCCTATTTTTTTCATCCATAGTTTGAGTTTATGTTATCAGCAGTAAATCATGACTGCTTCTAATTTCAGTATTAGAAGCACAGAATCACAGAATGGGTCAGGTTGGAAGGGACCACAGTGGGTCATGTGGTCCAACCTCCCTGCTCAAGCAGGGGCATCCCAGAGCACATGGCACAGGATTGTGTCCAGATGGTTCTTGAATATCTCCATTGAGGGAGACTCTACAGCCTCTGGACAGTCTCTTTCAGTGCTTGGTCACCTGCACAATAAAGAAGTTCTTCCTCATACACACATATATGCAAATCCTTATTTTTTGGTCATGGTGGGTTAGAAACCTAAAATAGAGCCCTAAGTTTTGTGTGAAGGTAGAAGCATGTTAGTTTAGGGTCAGTTTTGTTTCTGGGTAAAGGGAACAACATGGTCCTGAAGTCACTGATGGGCAATATAACAGTATGAAAGTTTATTAACTCTACCTGTACCTGATGATTGATTTTCTCCCAAAATTACTGATGAAAGGATGTAAGTCTCAGAACTGTGGAGGATGGCAGGAACCTCTGAAGACTGTAGTGCTCAGTCTTGCTTAGCAGGGTCAGCTAGAGCTGGGCTGCAGTGCTTGGCATTGCCCAGCCCCATTTGGCTGTGACTGTTTTGGGTACCTTTTGCCCCTGGTACCTCTGCCAGTGCCTGGTGTGCTACTGCTTGCCTGGCTTTTCTGTCCTGACAGCAAACACCTGGATTACTTTCATATTCCACTCCTACAGGTTGTTGCAGCACTTCTTTCTTGTGGGGAAAATGCAGGTGTGGAGCTGCTCTGTGTGTGGATCCAGGGGTTCTGAGAAAGGAATCAGCAGATGGGACTGAGCCGAGTGAGGGAGTTCTTGTCCTGTGGGGTTTTGGAGAGCTGCAGATGCCATGGCATCATGAAGTAAAGGCCACTGAGGAGGATCGAGCTGCCTGGCTTACAGGAGAGACAGTGAAGGGAGAAAGTCCTTTCTAAGCTGACTGAACCCTTTTTCAGAAGGTTTAATCATAGTGTAGGACTTACATCGTGTCAGAATCTTAAGAGCTGGTATCATGCCACAGTGCCAGAACCTGCTCTAAAATATCTTCATCTTTTGCCTGTATTGGGAGAAAAAAGGGCTTTCCTGGGTGGTTCTACTATGCAAGGTATAGGACAGGCCTCAGCATCATCCCTGTTTCATGCAAGCTGACTTAGAAATTGTGTTGACAACTGATGTGAAGAGGTGCTTCACTAATTGCCTAAGGAAAATATAATTGTATAACGATTTGGGGTGGAAGGGAACTTAAAGCTCATCCAGTTCCAGGCCCCCTGCCATGGGCAAGGTACCTTCCCTAGAAAAGGTTGCCATAGCTCCATCAAACCTGGCTTTGAACACTTTCAGGGATGGGACATCCACAGCTTCTTTGAACAACCTGTTCCAGTGCCTCACCACCCTTACTGTAAAAAATGTCTTCCTTACATCCAGGGTAAATCTGCCTTCTTTGACTTGAATCCCACTGCTCCTTGTGTCATTACGGCCCGTGGTAAAGAGTAACTTGCCATGGGGATAGGAAAATTCCTCTTATTTTCCACAAATGTAGTTCCTTGGATACTTATTTCCATGGGGCTTTGGGTATGAGGCTGTTGTTTGTTTTGTGCGTGGAAGACAGACTTTAGCTCCAAATTTCTTCTTCTGTGAAATAACCAATGTATTTGAAGGAATGAGGCATCTGTGTGGCTTGATAGCCTTTCTATCTATCCGTCATGCTGACATTAGTAGAGAAAAGGCAGTATCTGAAATAGCCTGAAGAGAAAGGAACAATGCTGGGAGTTGTTAGGAGTTATCAGCACAAGGCTGGAAATTCGATAAACAGCCTGCTTAAAAATCATGTGAAAATTATTTTTGCTGTTAGTGATCATAGACATAGGTCTCTGCTTTCCCCAGCATTAATTGTTTGGGGTTTAGACGTGTATGTTGGAGTCTAAACACTGTTTGATGTGCCGTTATAGATTTGCATTGTGTCAAAGATTGCGAAGACGCCCACCACGCTTGCTTGCTCAACGCCTGGATTTCACATGTCATCCCCAGGAGTCAGCACGTTCCTGTGGGAGATTGTGGGCTGGGAGTGGGCAGAGGGGTGGGGATGAACCACAGTTTTCCTTCCAGCCTAATGAGTGCCTGCCAGCACAGCTGAGCTGGCAAAGTGAATGTTGTCATTTGCTTCTGGCATAGTCCACACGACTCATTCCCACTTCCCAAAGCCTGGGAAGAGCAAGAAAAACATGTACCATATAAGGGAATTTATTTCATGCACAGACCTCACGAGGCTGCAGAGGTATTGGTTGACTACCAGCTACTTCAGCTGCTGCAGAATTACTGGGAAAGGGAGCCTGTGAACATGGGCAGGTCAAAGCAGCCAGAGTACATGGGCATAAACTGGGGTAGCCCAAATCACTTTGGTGCTTGTGCCCAGGGTTATGAAGCGAATCTTTCTGCACTGCTGGAATCAGTGAGGGGAGGGAGGTGGCTTCGGTCACCAGTACCCCTTCTCCAAATATTTCCTTGGACGAGCACTTTTTCTCCCAGCTACCCATGTGGGAATTTGGTGAAATTAGGCAGCTACTGTGGATATGAAAAACAGGTGGTGTGACTGCCCCATTTCCCCATGCTTCACAGAGTGACAGAATCACCAAGATTGGAGGGGGCCTCCAAAGATGCTCACGTCCAAGTCCCTGCTCAAACATGGTCAGCTATAGATGATTGCTCAGAGCTATCTCCAGTTGGGTTCTAAATATCTTCAAGTATGGAGACTCCACAACCTTCCTAGGTAATGTTTCAGTGTTGGATCACCTGCACAATAAAAAAGTGTTCTCTTACATCAAGACAGAACTTCCTGCATTTGAATTTGTGCCCATTGCCTCTTGTCTCTCTGGGCACCTCTGAGAGGAGGCTGGCTCTGCTATCTTTGTTCCCCTCATTGAGTATTTAGACCCACATTGATAAGACCCCATGAATCTTCTGTTCTTCAGGCTGAGCACCCCAGCCCTCTCAGACTTCCTTTGTAGGACCTTTGTGGCCCCTTGTAGGACTCCAGTAAGTCCATGTCTGTCTGGTACGGGGAGCCCAGCACTGGACACAGTGATGTGGGGACTGGTGAGAGGTGTCTCACCAGTGCTGAGCAGAGGGGAAGGGTCACCTGCCTCAACCTGCTGGCAACACTTTTCCTAATGCAACTTAGAAAGAGAGTGGGTTTACATAACTAAGGAAGGTAAGCAAAACAACACAAAACTGGGTTTTAGGGACGTTGTTGAACATTTTTGGTGCTGTCTTCTCAGTGGAATTTGGGTCCCTTTTCAGCACAAATAGGAGATCTTTGGCAGCACTCAGTTTACTCTTCCTTAGGCACAGACAGAATTCCATTTGTTTGCACTTGGTCCCCTTGAACACTGAGCACATGCAAAGGAGGATTAAGGGGAATGAGACGAGGGGAAAGAAGAAGGCTGGGAATGGAGCTGTGTAAGCAACATTTGGGGGGGTCTTTTGAAATCATTAAACAGCAAACAAGATTCCATAAGTCATGTTTTGCTATTGAAATTAAACTTTTTTCTTCGGTCTTTAAATTTCATTTTTTAAAACTGTCCTCATACTGGCAGTTTACTACTGGCAAGCCAAATGGGAGAGGCAGACCTGATAAACCTTTGAGGGAATTGCTGAGGAATATTCTGGGGGAAAAAACCTTGCTGTTGGCCAGGAGGTTTGGATGATGATGGAGTGGAGAGTGGAGAGCTTTTGAAACAGGACAAACATGTGTGGGACACATGATAGCATTGCAGGAAATATATGAAACAAATAATACCAAGCCTTAAAACTGGAGGAACTGTCTGACGTGGTTCTCCTGAGGTCCAGGAGGGCAAAGGGAAGTCAGATCTATCCTCAAATTGCCCCTTCCTGCTGCTGGCACATCCTGGACTGATTCAAGTTGGGGATTGGTTGTTTAATAAAATTCCATCTTTTAAATCTGACTTTCCTATGGACCTGTAAAAGCAGCAATTAAGGTGTTACTTAGTGAAGTACTGAAGTAGCCTACTGTGTATTTCTGAAAAGCAATTTTCTCTGGATAGCTGACGGCCTTTTCAGGCGTTTGAGACAAGGGATGTGTTATTAAAATCAACCTTCATTGCTCTTGCTACTTGTTGCACAACAATAGAGTTCTAGTGTTTTTCTTGATCTCTAATTGGGATTGTGTTGCCCTTGCTAGCGTTAATAAGCATTCTCATGCCAGAGTAATCTCACTGGGAACAGACTTGACACCGTATCGAAGCTATGTGGCACCCATGTACCTGGTGCCTTGCTTATCATGAATCTCTCCCTCACAATGATTTGGAATTGACACCTGTTGCTTTTTTTTTTTTCCTTTCGTGATTTTTTTTGCCAGAAAACACAGCCAAATATGAATAGCAGTACTTGGATTGTCACATTGCATGGTTGGAAGTATGGCACTTGGAAGCAAATTTACAGTTGGAAATTATAAAATTTACTAAACAAAAAAATGTTTGTAGAGTGATCTTTCCTTCTCTTGAAAACTTAGTGATTGTGCAGCTGTTCTCTCCTGTCTTTTCCTAAGGCGTATTTGTAGATTTTCACAAGGAAAAAGCATGTTTGGGAAACTGTGATTGTAAGTTAATTAAAAATAGTTTTCATTTTAGAAAACTAAATGTGTTGGCAGTAGCACACTCATTGCTAATGGGTGATTGTACTTTTTCAACAATAATAAGAGATTCAGTGAAGCTCTAGAAGATGTTAGGATATGATTAACTAGATAATCTATGTATTTGAGTTTTTATTCCCAAATAAGATGGGTCTCCCAGAGCCAGAAGTGCGAGTTTATATTTGATAATTATATGAGACTCTTGAGCTTTCTTGCAGATTGTAATTCAATTCCATAAGAAGAGAGCTTTAAAACATGAAGAAAGAATGAGTGCTTCTAATTCCAGGAAAGCATTGTGACCAGCTTGGTCAGTGTGCTCACTCTGTCCCAAACAGAGCCCAGCAGATTATGCACCATGCTGTGCTGGAGCAGCAAATAAGAGTACAGAACCCAGTAATCACAAATGATACCTTTCTCAAATATTGGTTTGGTTCTGTGGAAAAAATAGTTTCTGAGAGTGTTTATCAAAATGCCATCTGTGGTTTCCTTTACTCGAGGTTATTCTGTGGTGAGGTACATCAGAATTGGCTGAAAGGCGTTTGGCACTTTCTGGACAACCTGTGGCACACAAGCAACCACCCAAAATTAGGGATCTGGACCGGAGAGGCAAAAAGCTGGTGACTTGTTTCTCTGATTCTGATGACAGGTTAAGTGTGGATATGTGTGTCTTTATTCATGCATTCTTACACAGATGCAGACCCACTCCATGCTCTGTAGATGTTCTACAGTGGATTATGTTCACATTACTGAAAACAATGTAGGCAACTTTGGCAGATGGGGCGGAGATTCACAGTTCTGCTCCACTTCTCTGTAGAGCCAGGTCCAAAGGCTGTAAAGCTAACATGGATAAAGATTAAAAAGCTGCTATAACAGAAAAATGATCAGTCAAAACCACCTGATTTTTTCCCATTGAGGATGCTTTCTTTCATCTGTAAGTGTTGTTATGGAGATAGGAATACAGGTGAAGAGTCAAGCAAAAGCATACTTGGCTAAATGAAGAGAGAAAAAAAATGCCTTTGGAATCTACCTAGCAGTTACTAAAACTGCTGAGTATCTTTAGGGGTTTTCTGGGTCCTAAGAAAAGCACCTTATGACTGCAAAAGGTAACAGAATGTAAATAAAAAAGAAAAAAGGGGAAGTAAACATGCCCCATAAAGATTAAAATAAATTTTTAAAGGTCGTTTTTTATTGTAAAAGCTGAGTTGGAGCTAACTGCATTCATATACTTTAGTCTCCATGGGATCTAAATTCAGATTATGCCAGACTGGGTCAGTGTCATGCATTACAAGATGGGGACTTTAGGGATAAGGCTGAGGTAGTTGTTCTGAATACCATCAACTGCAAACCCATCATTTAGTCAAAACAGCTGATTTCTGGACATTTGCATGTACACTTTCACCTGTGGCAATTAACTGGAAGATTAAACTCTCACATATGTGCCAAGTTTGCCAAAACCTGTGGATGGGGGCTTGGCAGAGCCTCAAAGTAAGTTTAGAGCATAGAGTAAGCTTAGACCAGGGAGGACCATGGCCAACAGGGAGAGGGGCCATGAGGTGTTTTAGGAACAGAACTGGTGCTGCTGGCAGTATGGCACCAGGGAATGTGTTGGCCACACACAGAGACCAGGAGGAATTTTTAACTTTGCACCTGCTCAAGGGATGTTCCCATAAAGGAAATTATATAAATATATTGATTTATTAGAACAGAACAAAGTATGTCCTTCTGAGGAGAAAGAAACTTCTGCTTTGAAATAGAGGAAGATGCCAAAAGCAATAGATTAAAATGAGGAATGGGTGGTGATATGGACTAGAAATCATTGCGTTCAGTGTGGTGCAGTCATTAGACACAGATGCTATACTGGAGATAAAAATGGAAATGCAAAGCTAGGCTCAGGAAAGAAATTATTCATCACTTTGCAGTTCTTTACAGGACAAGTTAAGTGCTGTCTGTCATCTGATTAAAAAGTAACTGAAAGACATCTGTCATGAAAAAAACTGTAGCAAAATGGGAGAAAGTTAAAGATGAGTTTTTCTCTAAAGTTCTCTCAAAGGATGTCTTTGGTCAAATGTCAAAGAACCTGGAAGTATCTCAAAAGGGCCAGCATGAGTAGTGCTGAAACTACTGTGTTTATCTATACATGCACGCAAATTTTGTGTTTCTGTCTGGTTTATATTTAATGTATTTAAGTGTATACAAAATGTGTATAACAAATTCAGTGAATATCTTCTGAGTTAACAGTGGTTAAATGTAACCAGTGATGAAATATAAACCATCTACTGTTTATCAACTATGCATTAAATATATAAATACACACCTATTTATACATATGTGTATGTATACATATATGTGTACAAATATATAAGAATTAAATTTATTTTTCCAGTTTGGTTTCATCATTTTTTGAGGCCAAGTTTTTGGACTCTTGCATTGCGTCCTCCCAGTGGAATACCTAGTGCTGTGTGTTACCAGCCTGTCTGTCCACAATTTTGGACAAGTGAGGAGGAGCTGCTAATGTAGCTGTCATATCAGAAGATATTTTCAAGACAAAGATAAGGAGGAATTCTGTGGACATCCCTGAATCTGTGATTTTTTTTTTCATACATTCAAAAAAGAAAAAAGTAATCTTTTTCTATCTTACTGTATAGAAAAGCTGTAAATTGCCTAATTTTAAGGCAAATGAGTAGTCTGTCTCCAGGCCTTAAGATTCCTAAATGAAAGAAAAATGTTGCCTTTTTCAGTATTTTCGGCCTCCAATATTCAAGCTTAACTTAGGTTCATGTTGACCAGTGAATCTGTGAAGTTGTGTTTGACTGAAAGCAGCAGTGAATACAAAACAAGCGTTAAATTCAAGTTACATGGCTAATTCCAGTTTAAAATGTTCACATTTGGCTAATTGCATTCATTTATTT
Organism: Machaerirhynchus nigripectus; assembly: GCA_013397975.1. Taxonomy (NCBI): domain Eukaryota; kingdom Metazoa; phylum Chordata; class Aves; order Passeriformes; family Dicruridae; genus Machaerirhynchus; species Machaerirhynchus nigripectus. The sequence continues at coordinate 2,475,157 of VZRQ01010876.1, forward strand.
CTTCTTAAGGCAAAATGGGGAAACAAAATAGTAAGCTGGCCCCTGAGGTGATGGAGGATCTGGTGAAGAGCACGGAGTTCAACGAACACGAGCTAAAACAGTGGTACAAAGGATTTCTAAAGGACTGTCCAAGTGGTAGACTGAACCTTGAGGAGTTTCAGCAGCTCTACGTCAAAGTAAGTTGTTTACTAAGTTATTTTTTGACTTAAAAGGAAATTATTTGATTGTAGAAAAAGTTATGAAGTAATATAAAGCAAACGTATGGTCCAGAGCTGCTGGTCATTTAGCCTAAGGAATAACTTCGCTGGGAGAAGCAATGGTGAAGATGAGGAGATGAGTGGGAAGTGTTACCCTCATCACACCAGTGATTCATGTAACTATAGTGACCAGAACCAAAAGTTTAGAAAAAAAGCTTTGATTTATTCACAAGAAATATAATATATTCTCTGCTCTCTGAAATTCACGGACTTTGTTCACCTTCAAAGGATGGCCATGGTCCTGTTCAATATAAACCATGTGATTGCTGGACACACTTATATAAAAGTGAAGTTTCATGATACTATGACCTGCAGATAAATTATGCACTGTGCACAAAGGATTTCTTCCATAAATTGTAGGTATTGCCTTTAGTTTCTCCCTGCTGACACTTTGTTCTGGTTTTATTGGGAAAGGAAAGCAAGCCGATCTGTTTCTTTTCTTCTTATTTTTCATTACTTTACCAAGTTCAATGCATTCTTTTCCTTACATTTATTATGGATTTATTCTGTAACAAGAAGAACATGGGGGTAGCATAAAAAGTATATTCATGTTACAAAGATAATTATATTTTAATTCAGAATTGAGTGTCTGCCTAAAGGTCAGAGACTTCAAAGTAATGTTAATTAGGAGAAATATTGAATGGCAATGATGAGCTGTAGGATCAGAACAGCTCTTAAATACAATGTGAGACTGAATAAAAATAAAGCAGCCTTTCACATGTAAGTAGTCAATATTGAGCACACTGACAATTTTTGCAGACAAGTGGGACTGTCATTTCCCTCAAATGTATGCTGCAGTTGTTTCCTAAATTTCTTCAGCCTTGAACCAGATCATTTTGCAAAGTACCTAGACCCTTTTTCTTTCTAATGAACGGTTCTAGCAAAAACTTCTAACTGAGCTTACATAAAAAATTTCTGTCTTCATATTTTAATATTTATGGCTGAAGAAGATGTTGCCTGGCAATCCTTTTCTTAAGAAACAAATTAGTTTGTAATGAATTATATTTTCAGATTAAAGAATTTGTAGACCCTCAGGTATTGTGTTTGTTATTGACTGATAATTTATAAGTTCCATTTTAAACAGCACTAACTGCATATCCAGCAAGAGCACTCATCCTGTCACTTCTCATACATGTTTCTGGGAAAAGTAAAAGGTCTTTACAAAATTCCTAATAAAGTATGTCAACTGTTCAGAAATAATTGTTTCTTTTTGGAAAATCACAGTAAAGTTTTGTTTGTTTGTTTGTTTGTTGGGGGTTTTTTGTTTGGTTTCTTTTGGTTGGTTGGTTGGGTTTTTTGTTTTTTTTTTTGTTTTTTTTTGGTTGGTTTTTTGGGGGGGGGTTTTTCTGTTTGTGGTTTTTTTGTTGGTTTGGGGTTTTTTTGTTGTCGTTTGTTGTTGTTTTTGTTGTAGTTGTTGGGGTTTTTTTATGAGTTTGTGTGCTGTGAGAAAAAACATCTTCTGCAAACTGGTCAGAACTGCCAGGACTTCCTTCCTTCAAAGGGGTGTTTGACGTGTTCGTAGATATTTCACAGGATACTTTACTCATGAAGACGTATCAGAGAGTAAATTCAATATCATGTTTGCAGAGATTGTAGTACAAAAAATAACATGAAGAGCACAAGCAGTATTTTGCTCTTGAAATTTGAAGACACCTTGGTAATCTTACTAAGCTGCAATATCCAGCATTTAGTTTTATGACCTCGTGTATCTTTAGATATTGAGAGCGAATACAATTCTCTCCCTTGCTTTGGTAGTTGTGGGGTTTCCTTTTTCCTCTGTAATGGCACCGCCATATATTTAGTCCAGTCATCCTATATTTAATGTCTATATGGGGCAAAATACTTGTTTTGTGGAGGAGAAATATGATTAGCTGTAGTAAATCTAGAGCTTTACTTCTCTCTGTGTCGCAGAAGTGCTTGTAAAATAATGTCTCTGAGGAGCTCATAGGCTGAATGTTGGCCCTGGTGGCAACTTCTCTTGTGTAGGACATTCTGTCTGCCCCAGCTGCTGGCTGCAGATAAACCCCCAGAAGTGAAATTTGATCTTTCCAGGATGAGCCACAGCAGGAGACCCAAATCCTTATGATTACATTTATAGCATTTCAGTTCACTTAAAGTATATTCAGGGTGAAAATTCACAAAGCATGTATTGATTCATAATTCCTCTGCATGAACTTACTTGGAATGATGACATTTATCTGTTGTTTGAACTAGATTTTATTGAAGAAGATTTCCATAGATCAATATATTTTGAAAGGAACTACAAGACTTCCCTTCATTTCCAATTTACATTGACCTAAGATGACATTGTTTCTTTGTTTGTGAGAGCTGTGTGGTGCATTTTTTGTGTGTGTTGATAAAAAGGTGTTGGTCAACTAACTTAGGGGCAAAGAAAACTCATTTTTTTTTACTCACACACAGTAGAAAATATCCTCAGCCTAAAGATCCAAAAAATTTTATATTAGCTATACTTTGAGGTGAATTTCCTGGTTATCTCCACTTCTCTTCCATCAGAATTGCAGAGTGGGGTGCAGTCTTAGGGCATAGAAACTGACTGGGTTTTTATTTTTATGAAACATAACTAGATGTGTCCTGTGATCACACCTAATATGTTACTGTATCTAATGCCTGCTAAAAAGCTTGGGTTGGTCTGAAATGGAACCTCCAGAATGTGTGTGATGCGGATGTCAGGTCCTCAACATGAACCCTTCCAACTCTACATATTTGCATCAATTGTACTGTGCTGTTTACTGATGTAGATGAAGACTGTATTGACTAAAGGGGGAATTACTCTAGTTTGGCATGGAAATATTTGCTATTGAAGTTTCCATTATGAATACTAATTGTCCAGTGCTTAAAATAAATAGCAGTTCCACAAATGGACTTTACAGAAAATTATTTGCAGCACTTTTAGTGGAAGTGTCTATAAAAATATTTAGTCAAGAATACCCCTTTTAAATAATCAGCGGATAGGCAGAAATTTACTTTATACTGTTGCATATTTAATGAATTCTGCAATATCATAGGTTCATCAAAAATACTGGTCCACTTTTTGGTAGGTAGATTCTTCTTGGGATTCAAAACATGTGGCAAACTGTTAGGGCTCATGTTTCCCTCCATGGTGCTGAATGAAGTGAATGCTTCAGCAGTTTTTGGAATAGGTTATTGAGGAGTTGGTTATATACTGCATGCCCAGAGTCACAAAGAGACACAAATACTGAAACACTGAGTTAGCTGTCCTGACAGTCTGCACCGAGCATGGGAGGGGGAGAAACCTGTGGATAACATTCTGAGGAAGCTAAAACTCAAGCCAACGTTTTGTAAACAAATGTGCAAAACCACAAGGTATTGCTCAGGACAGGAGCTAGTGCTAAATTCTAAGTTTCTCCGGAGTATATGCATCTGTTTTCATATGGGAGTTGCATCTTTCTACTGCAGAGAACTATTTAGAACAGTAGAAAGGGCAAAATCAACTGACTGGAGTCCTTTTGCTTTAAGTGAGAAAAATAATGTAATTGTCTTACCTTTATCACAGAAGTTTAAGTACTCCTTAAGAAAACTGAATCAATGAGAGGAAGAGCATTGCCAGCAGGTTGAGGGAGGTGATCTTGCCCCTCTTTTCAGCCCTGGTGAGGAGCATTTGGAGAGCTGGGCTCCTCAGGACAAGAGATGGAGCTCCTGAAGAGGGTCCAGCAGAGGGTGACAAAGATGATGATGGGACTGAAGCATCTCTGTTATGAGGAAAGGCTGAGGGAGCTGGGCCTGTTCGGCTTTGAGAAGAAATAACTCAGAGGGGACCTCGTGAATGTCCATCAGTATCTGAGGGGAGGTGTCAAGAGGATGGACCAGGCTCTGCTTCCTTGTACCCAGCAACAGGACAAGAGGCAGAAACTGATGCGGAGGAAGTTCCACCTGAACATGAGGAAGAAATTCCTTACTGTGCAGCGACCACACATTGGAACAGATTGCCCAGAGAGGCTGGGGAGTCTCCCTCACTGGAGATACTCCAGAACCCTCTGGGTGCAGTTCTGTGCCATGTGCTCTGGGATGAACCTGCTTGAGTGGAGAGGTTGGACCAGATGATCTACTCTGGTGTCTTCCAACTTTACCCGTTCTGTGAATTATCATGTCTCTGTTTGAATCTGCACTGCCTGCCTTCTTATTTATCTACCTGTAATGAGATACGACCTTCTGGGCTGCTGGCAATATCCCAATTAACCTCTTTTTCTGTAGGAAATAGCATCAGACAAGCTGGAACCTAGAATTTCCTTCTTCAAAGAAAATATCCTAACTGTTAAGCTTAATCCTTACTGGCTGTCTTAATTTTCCTTTTTTCTCTCCTAAAAAGTCCTTAATTCTTTTATCTTGCATAAAACTTCATTAGCACTGCGGGCAGAGAGCTAAGGAATTAATATACAAAACTGTCATTAAAATAAAATATACCAATAAAAAACTCTTGAGTGTTCGTATCATTCTTTAGGGTTTCTAGCAGTCTAGAGGGCCAAACACACTTTCCTCAGATCTTTTGAATTCACTGGGTTTAGTGAATTTGCCCTAGAGTGTGTAAGTGTGCATAACCACTGCTAATATTCACAGGAATTATGCATGTTTATTAAGTGGAAAATAGGCTTCTATATTGTGATACTTCTTGGAACTGGGTCACTGAACATGAGAAGCCTATCTCTGCATTAACAGAAATAAGCACCAATGGTCCTTTAACTAGAAGGGTAGGGTTAGAAGTGATCATGATATAATGCTAACATTAAATGAAGTAACTTACTTTATAAATTTATTGCACCTATATTATTTATCTGTGTTTTGGAGTCTTCTAGACCATTTTTAAATTAAGAAAATAAAGAAAAAAAGAAAAAATAATGCTATTTCATTAATCAGAATCAAATGTTTTGTCATATTTTTTGCTTCTATCTCACATTTCTGGCCTTGAAAGGAATTGATTTCTAGTCCTTCATTTTAATGTGTGTAGAACAAAAGAATCTCAAAAATCTATTGAAATTTAAGTGGGTATATTTGCAGCCTCTTTCAAGACAGACTAGCGTCTTTCTAAAGATGGCACAGAGCTCCTCAAAATATCAGGTTAGAGCTGGATTTCAGGTTTTCAGTGGTTGCAAAAAAGTAGGATTCCAGAATCGCACAGCTGTGTTTACAGATGTCCCAAACATAGATGCAGTTGTACTGGCAGAAACTGATGTTTCCTGGGATCATCTCTGAACTTGTAGAGCTGTGCTGGTTTTGTGAGTGTGCTTTGGCCACTTCAGCTCTCCCTATAACCAGAATACTTCTAAGGTATGTTATACCACTGTTAGTTATATTATGCCAAATATAATTAATATGTTTTGCATATTATGCCAATCCTGTGTTGCTGTGGAACTTACAGCGTGTCTTGAAATGACATGCAAATATTATATATAGTTATAAAAAATACTGATCTATCTACCCACACAATGACTTTAGCTTTGTTGCTGCCTTCCAGAAGATCACATCTGGTGTGCCAGCAGTATTTCTGGACAATATGACAGGATATTTGCTGGATGTACGACCTGAATTTAACTGCAGCACAGAAAACATCATTTGTATTTATTTATAACGATGAGTCTGAAAAATTTTTAAACTGGTTAATATTGCTGCTGTGTTATTTAAGTTTTCAAACTGATACGGAATAATAAAACTAATATGGTTATTTTAGAAATTTTTGATGCAAACAAATAAAGCAACAAATAGCACTGGTCTGGGTACATCATAATATGACTCTATAAGGAGCAGTGCATATCTAGATAGGGAAATAGAGGCTGGAAAGGAATGACAGTAATGTCACTGGCCTCAGTAGAAGTTTTGCTTGTGGGGATTGTAAAACAGTTGATGAGGTAAAGATTCTTAGTACATTCCTTAAGCACTTAATACAAATCTGCACATCTGAGACAATTACTGTAAATCATTAGAAAGAAATTCTCTTTTTCACCAGAAGTTCAGTAAAGTTCCTATGAAAAGAAGATTAATATAGCAGAATCTAAACGGCAGTGTGCTGAAAAGCAACTGTGCTTGTGGTCCAGCACTATCACTGGGGAGTGCTTTTCAGGATGAGCAATGTGCTTGGTGCTCCAAAGCTGTATTAAAACCAAAAGAGATTGCAATTGCTTTTCAAACAGGACTTGGCTAGAAAAAAAGATCTTGTTGCCTGGATGTTTTCCATACAAAACTGCTTTAGCCATTATTCTTTTTCTTTTCCTTATAGACATGAATAGGCAGGTGCTGTGCCAAAATGCAGGTCTACTCCTAAACCACATAAAAGGCTTATTATATATTTCAAACAGAAGCTGAGATTGTGCTCCATGAATTTTAAAACAAAGGACCAGAATGCTTCTTACTCTTAAAACCGAAATCAGACAAACCCCGAAGGCAGTGTTAGCTTTGAAGCTGACTTTGAGCAATTCAGGGAAGGGGAGGATACTGGTAACGTGCCTTTCTGCTGCATTTCTGTCTCTGTGCTTATCCCAGGAAAAATAATGTCTGGACTTAATATCATTTTGTGAAACAGATTTTAAAATCTGTCTTTAGTAAACAGAGCTTTAAAGATCAGCAACCATATTGAAAAACAAAACAGAGTAAATAAACACGGATTCTCATTTAAGCTGCAAAGAAAATTGAAAACAGTAATTTTCAGAAGAGGACCAGCATGCTGGGAAGCAAACAGTTCTGAAAATGTGGCTCTAAGTCACAACAGTGGATACTAAGAGCCTTTAACAATGTGGAATGGAGTCAGTTTAGATTGAAACACTAATCTCAGTGAAGCTAATGCGAGTTTTCATTCCTGATCCTTACTTAAGCTCTTAGGACTGTACTGAGCTCCCGAAATTATTTATTGTTGTGAGACCCAAGTGCAGTGAAGTCTGGTGCAAGCTCCATTAACCATTAGTGTCCAGTCCTACAAGCTGGATCTAGAGTCTGGAGAGCTCCTCTCATCACGTGTGAAGAATGTGCACGCTGGGACCTGTCATTTAATGGCAACAATGGTTTAAAAACTAAGTCTAGGGTGGGGGGAAGGGGTGAAAGTAAGGGTCCTGAAGCTGTTAAAAAGGTTTCAAAAGCAAAGAAGGACAATTCCTTTTCTACTTGCAGTATTATGCTAGTGGCTAATTTTAAAGGCTAAAATACTTTTTTTTTTTCCTTCTGTTGCAGAGCATATAATGGCCCATATCCTCCAGACAATCTCCTCTGGAGACTCTAAATCTGGAAAACGAGGAAGTCAGACAAATTTAAGAGATGAAATCTAAACAGCTAAATCTTAATTGCTCCAAGTAGTAGCTTGTGGAGTATCTAGGCTAGTGGAATGAATCTTCCTAATGCTTGAACAAATCAGTAACACATGCTGACACTGTGTGGAAGAGGCAGAAATCATGGTCACATGAATCCAAAAAGCAGTCCAACTGTCTAAAGGCATCTCCAGGGCTTACAGAGTCAGCAGATATGTGGGAATGCAAAGGTTTAGTCCAAACCTCTGATTATTACCAAGTATTGAATATATCTGTAATTCTGTGGCTATATGTGATTCTTGGAGACACTCAAAACTGACTTCCAGTGCATTGAAGAGAGTAAATCCAGACAGGACAAGATGATCCAGCCTGGAATGCTTAAAAATATCACCATTTACATGCATGCCCTAGTTTCCACCATAGTCTGATAAAAGAATGCAGGCTGGGTAAATTTTCCAACAATAACATGCGAATTAGTTTCACTTCAGCTTTTATTTTGAAAGAAGCTCACCAGTTTCCAAAACTGTCATGCATTTTTATAAGAGACCTTGTTCCTTTACAGGTCACCTTTGATCTATGTTGTATTCCTCCAAGAAATCAAAACAATGAATTTGGGATACTGTGATTATTTCTGAAGCAAACCACTGAATTTATTAATAAGGTTATCTGAAGGGTAATAAAGGAATGCTGCAGCTTGGATGGAGAGAGCCATTGCTAACACAAGGAATGAAAGTGCTCAAAGAAAAAATACTGAACTGTCAGCACCAAGTCCCATAGCACTTACCGTGTTCAGAACTACTATTTGTTGTAAAAATGCTTATTTTACCACTGTTACATAGTCCTCACAGCAGCTATCGAGACTGATCATGGTTCACAACCTCTACACAATCTGTTGCAAAAGTCAGGTGTTTCAGACATTTTTCATCCTGAGACTTCTGCTTCCTGCCTCCCTTCATCCCATCTCACTGCTTTCCTTCTCATCACAAGGAAGAGTATTCACAAAACCAGTGAAAATCCTTGAGGATGTGCAGGAGAGAGAGAGAGAGAGAGAAATAATATTGACTGTACTTCTTTCAGAGATCTTCCTTTCTCTTGCAATCAAATAAAATCATCATGAATGGAGCACATAAAATCTCTGTATTATGTATGAACAGTTGAAATATAAAAAGGTTAAACCATTTGCTTGATGTCTTTTGCAAAGTCAGGGTTAAAATTACTTATGGGTCAAAATATAAACGTCCTTTACTTCATTTCTTTGGAGTGAGGGTTTGTTCTTTTTTCCTACGCAATGTCTTGGCAGTGCCTTCCTCGAGCCATACAAGCACATAACAGTATGGCACTTCTGGCCAGATGTTAATCAAATATCTACTCTAGATCTACACCGGTTTCTGTGCTCTACAGTTAAACTGTGGCCATGTCTTAGTGGAAACCTGTATTCTAGATACAGGATTTTGGATTGTGAAATGCAGATCATCCTTTTATGGTGATACCAGCCTTATTCTGAAGGCTGGTAAGCATGTGTTTTTGTTGCTTGAGAGAAAGTGAACTAGGGTCTTTCAGGGACTTCTCCTTGTCACATTTCTTGAACTATAAACATTTCTGTTGGTTTAACATATATTAAAAAAAAAAGCTGTTTAGTATTTGAGGGTTCCTGAAGGAAACATTAAACCAGGGCACTTCATTTCAGCACTGGAGTGAACAAACATTGAAGTGCTTTCCTCTAGTATCAAAGTGTGCTTTCAATACCTCACTTGTGCACAAGGCCTGGAGCTGAAAACAGCGTTCTTATTTCATAAGGTATGGACAGGAACTCTGTGCTCTGAGCCACATCCCCTCACCACACTGTGCCATCTCCGACTCCATGCCTCACCTTCTCCTCCCTCTATCCTCCCAGGAAACTCATCAGTCCTGCTGAAAGTTAATTTACCATGCTAATATGTACTTGATGGACAGCTGTGGGTGACTGTAGCTGGGTGTGAATATCTCAAAAATTAAAGGGGATGCATTAGAGTGAACCATGGTGCTCGCAGCCAGGCATTGCCTGTGTCAGCCTGCTCCATCTGCTTGTGGTGTGCTGAGATGGCAAATCACTGTTACCACTGCAACACATGCTGCTGTGGGAAGCTATACCTGTGCAGGCAGTGAAACATGAAGTGCTTTATCAGGGTGCTGAGGTATGGAAAAGCATTTGGGAGCTGATTTAGTTACCAAGTTAAACACAGTTTTTATTATCATGTAGGCATTAGCTGACATTACAGTCAGATTTCTACTACTTGTAGTCTGAACATTTCCAGTACTTTGGGATATCAACTTTCTTTTTCTTCAATGAGAGTAAATTTCCATCTTTTCATGTTTAATTAAGGCTCACAGGAATAGACTGTTTGCACTGACAAACCCAATGATTGCCGAATTGAGATGACTTACTGCTACCTGGCACGAGAATTAGGTAGCTATCTTGATTTTATATTCAATCACAAACAAAACAAAATAAGAAATACATACGGTTTGGAAGATAAAGTAATCAACACAAGGAAAATCAGACAGGAGGAGATTTTGCCATTTTACTAAAATACGTGTGAAACATTCTTAGAAAAGTGTGGTGTGAAACCTACCAGGTGAAGGAGTTGTGAAGGTTGGCTGTCTGGTTGCATGAATAGCCCAGAACTGAACATGCAGCTCTAAGTAAAATCTCCCTGTAGTCCAGAGAAAGAGCACTATATACAAAAGTGCAAATTAATCCTGCAGTTCACCCTAAAGTGAATTTCAGTTGGGGTTTATTTCCATGTTAACAAAAAAAGGAATTAAAGTTCTTACGTCATTAATTGAAATAAAATTGTATATGGACCTTGTCATCAGCTTTCAGAAAAAGAATATTAAATGATGAAGTTATTTCTAGACGGCTCTAGAGGTCCCCTTTCACTTGGTAGGATATACCCTAGGATTGCCGTTACCCCTTACTAGGAGATTACACACCTCTGAGCACACTTATGACTCTTCACAGCTTTCTTTGACAGATATTCTCTAGTCTGCTCCTCCCTGTCAAACCCCTCAGGGTAGGAGATGGATGAAGCCTTATTCCAAGATATATGAATTTTGCCTGTGCGATTCCTGTCCCTGGTGCTAATACCAGATACACAGAGACTGATCAAAAAGAACAGTCTCGGAATTCACTTTTGTGTTTGCAGGCTCCAGCTACTACTACTACTCATGTCCATGTTGGCTGTATCTGTGCCCCTCTTCTAAATACCTTTTCGATTCTGAAAAACTTTATTTTGTTGGTGTTTATTAATGCAGCAATTACAATGCCTAAATTTATGTGTCAGTGCAGATAATTATAGCTTAAATAATTTAACTGAAATGAAGGAGTCGTTTAAGAATGGATCAACTAAAACAGGAATTGTGTTGTGAACACCTCACAGGACATCACAGGTATGCAGATGAATTTAGGGGATGTACTTCCTCCTAGCATGGATCTGTTTTCACCAGAATAAACTCCAGCCAGCTGCTTTTCAGCCAGCTGCTTTTCATCCAGCTGCTAAATGCTGGTCTCTGGAAGGTGATGCTGTTTGGATGTGGTCCTGGTGAACGCAGATGTCCTTAGCTTCCTCTGAGTCCTGCTATCCACGCACACATGCCTTAGCCCCAGCAGGAAAGGATGGAGTTGTTTCTTCTGTGAAATTGCTGCTTCCCACCTACCCTCTGCTTCCCACTTACCCTCTCACCCACACCTTGGCAGGTCAGGTGCTGTTCCCTGTGCTCAGTTAACAATCCTAATTTCATTCAGGAGGAAAACACATCTCCTTCCCTCAGGGTCCAATTTCTACATCTCAGTACAAAGCATCTTCAGCACACTGAGTCTTACACTACGTGTGGCTCAGTACACTCTGTTCAAACATTATGTACACACATTAAACTTCTTGATTAGGACAAGTGATTTAGGTGGCAATCACTTTTGAGCTCACAGTTGCTTAATAGTGACTAAATCCGTCAGTTTTCTTGGAGGAATACAGTCACACCATCTCATTTATGTCTAGAGCCACAGAAAGGTACAGCTGAGCATCAGCCTCACAGTAATGATACTGCACAATTGTTTTCATCTTATCTCTTCTGTTGCACATTTATACAGAACAAGGGACATCTTAACACTCTATTTATTACTCTTAGAAGTCAAACTTCCCAATATTTTATATTTAAATATTTTAGATACTTATTTTTTAAATATTATTTCCATACATGACGTTTGTTTGGTTTTTTGTGTTTTTTGAAAACAAGATAATACTTCAGATAACATCTGGCCTGAGAAAGGTACATTTTCTGAGTTCTACTACATTGTGGTTCTTAAAAGCCCAGCAAAAAAACTGGGGTTAAAGCCTAGAACATGATGCTGAAAATTGTAGTTTATAATAGTAATAGTCATATTTAATTGTAAAGGTGCAATATTAGCCTTGGCTTGAAGAAGCAATTATTTATCTGTCGATTAGTTCTTGCTACCATTAAATACAGTATATGACAAGGGAAACCCAACAAATTAGTGGCCTTGTGTTAGAACTGCTTACTCAGTGCCGCAAATTAGCCCCTGTGGGGTATTAGCCTATCCACTCATTTATTTTTAAGATTCTTTTCCCCAGGAGTTTTTCTGTAAAGCAGGAAAATGGTGTTTAATGGACCTGAGGTTATTTTCCCAGAGACATAAATTCTGGGGTTATCCTAATGTATGACCAAGAATTGTAGGAATAAGGATATTTTATGCTTCCTGCATCTACTACCCTGGGGTGTCTTTGAAACATGAAAAATCATGAGAAAGAGCAAATGCTCTGAAACAATCTGAAAGGAAACCCTATTTTCATTCTCAGAAAATTTAGTTGCTCATATAGAAAATCACCAGCAGGTCCACAGCAATAAAACTGAGCAAAAAAATACTGCTAACAAAAGGTAAATGCTGGTCTTTGTACCCAGCAGTTTCTTTTAAAGTGATGTACCTCATTGTTACTTCTCTGTAGAATAATGACATTTTGCCAAAGAAATGAAATCTCTTTCCAAAGGATGAATTGAACACATTCAGTATAAAAATTACATTAACTGGTAGCCAAATTCATTAAAGATACAAGATTCAAAATTACTAATTTGGCACACAAGCTTCTAATAATCTTATAGAAGTGAACTATCTCTGGGAAATTAGTTCTTGAGCTCTATCCAGCAGGCAATTATCAGTGGGAGAGGAAAAAAAACTGTATTCTGGCTGTCCAAGGCTGGAATTTTTTTCTTCACAGGCACAATAAATAGTTTTTGCTAGAAATAAAGAGACTGCCAAATCAACCTATCTGAATAAAAAGTATGTTGTGCTTTACACATGGGAAAAGTGCTCCAGAACAGTTAATCCCTATGAAAACATTATCCCTGGATTATCACCAGTAGTACTTGCCTTCAGGCAGTTTTCAGTTATTTGTTTCCATTTTCTATACATGTACCCAGTGTTTTATTTCCACGTGACTGTTCATCTCAATCATTCTCTTTGCTCTCATCTATTCTGGGCTCGTGCGTGTGCATTTTACGTGTTGCCAGAGTACTTTGGGCTATATTTACATTTCCAGATTCATAGAAATATTGTTCTACATATAACGCTGTGAAAGCCAGTATGTATTCCTAAGAGGACCACTGATTTCTGTGGAGTGGCCCATGTCACTGCAAAGTACATCAGTGTACCAGAATACTTTGTATCTTTTCGCCTTTCCTTTTATGTAGACACGATATAGATACAAAAATTCCAAATTCCGTGGTAGTCCTGTATGTGGGTGGTGTGAGTGAGTTCACGTAGCTCCCTGGCTGAAGGAGCCTCACGCAGGTTTTATTGCCAGCATGTTGGTGTAATAGCTGGGTCAAGGGACAGCTGAAGTTGTGTTGCTATGCAGGCAGGATGTCTTGGAGCCAAAAGAAAAACAAAGTGAGAAAGAAACTCTTTACAAGAAATGCTGTCCCTAGTTACTGTGTAGATCACTTACTGTATAACCAAAGGGAGCGGTAACAGTGCATGTCACACTTACAGTGAAGTGGAAGCAGTATGGTGGAGGGTAAGAGTTTGACCAAAGGGAGGATAGTTCTTTGATATAATCCATGGTGGATTAAAAATGTGCTTTTTTAAATTACCAGAACTCAGTTATTGCATTAAAGCCTCAATTCTGCTATCTTGCTATCCTAAATTCACAAAATGCAATATAATGAAAAAATAAATGTTTTCCTCCTCAAGGAACAAAGTGCCCTCCTTCTTCCAGATGCAAGATGCAACCTTGTCATCTCCAAACTCCTATACAATCCTGGCTGTCAGGCATGTGGAATCTTCAGATACATCCCCATCTTTTTCTTAACCATAATGTGCTTTTATTTCCTTCTCATTTAGCTCCTATCCTTCTTCCCTAGGGCACTGGCTAGATGAGTGGTGAAGCCTGTGGGATATCTGTACCTCTGTCCTTTTCTTCTCCAGCTTTTGAGTTTCTGCAGACTTGGCTTTGTGTCTTCAGCATAATGAGAAGCTTGCTGTTAGTTGTGCTCATTCAGACTATGATTGGGGCTTGGTCACTTTATTTTAATTTGTCTCTCCCCGTACTTCAAGGCAAGGGCAGTCCAGTATCAGAAAACCAACCCAATCTTTAATGCAAAGGAGAACCTTATGGCTGGAAACTTTTCTAAAATACAGGCTCTGGCTAGATGCTGCATAGCAAGACAAAATGTATGGGCATAATTAAGTGTTTGTTATTCATTGTTAATGGTGCTGAGAAACACTTTAAGAAAAGGAGCTCTCCGGACTTTTTTACTTAACCTAAAATGAAATGTCTCCAGAAAGATTTTTGAAATTACTTCCTTTTAATCTTTAAATGTATAAATTTCTAATTTATAATGCCATAGTCTTGGGGACGGGGAGCATTCTTTGTAAATTTTAAATTTTTTGAAGCTTTTTTGCAGTAATGCAAGTTATATACATGGTGATATAAAACAGTATAGACTTGAGAAATGAAAGTAAATTTAAAAGAGAGGAAATTGAGGTTGGGTGAGTGTAAACTTGCTGTAGACTTTGGAGGATTTAAAATTAAATTTATTTTTATAAACCTAAGGGGCTTAAAAATTAATATAGATGATGAAGATAATGTTGGCAGGGGGACATGACATATATAAGCTATTCCATATTTAAGGTTATACATCTATAATAAAACTCATGATTGTGCGAAGACCTGCGTTGCAGCCTTTTGGTAAGCTTGTAAATAAACAGTTTGAATAACCAGTGATCCTGTTCAAATCCATGGGAGGTCTGACACCATCAGTGGGACTGAGGTTTGGCTTGCATTTTACCAGTTTCTTGTTTTATAACATACGAAACTGCAAAAGAATGACAGATGGCCTTATGACTAATTTTTTTTTGTGATGAAAATATGGTGACCTCTTTTTGTCTCTTATATGGAAATTCCTTCCCTCTTGGTGACTCCCACAAGCAAATAATCCATTACCAAGCTGTTCCTGAAGTGATAAACATGGTATCTGGAAGCACAGAGGGGAAGACGCTAGATTGGGCACTCCTGGGAGCTCCCATTCAAGCCATTGTGGGTTTTTTCAGCTCACTGGCCAAACAAATCAGATTACCACATCTGTTTAGCCAGATGGTCTTTCTAGTGTCGTGAGGAAAGTGCAGTCAAAATACTATCTATAACTAGCACAAGGATTGTATTGGCAACTTGATGCAGAAAAGGAGGTACATTGCAGAAAACCCCTTTTGATGGCATTTGATGGCAGTTTCCTTTTCTAACAGGCAAATTAACTGATCTCCATCTCCATCCATGGTTTGGATAGGTGGAAGCCTATCAGGCTGAGTAGAGCTATGGTTGGTTTCTAGATTGCAAGGTGGGAACACTAATCTATTAATATTAGAATCATAGAATCATGGAATTGGTTGGGTTGGATGGAATCTTAAAGATCATCCAGTTCCAACCTACCTGCCATGGGCAGGGATGCCATTCACTAGACCAGGTTGCTCAAAGCCTCATCCAACCCAGCCTTGAACACTTCCAGGGATGAGACATCCACAGTTTCTCTGGGCAACCTGTGCCAGTGCCTCACCACCCTCACAGTAAAGAATTTCTTCCTAACATCTCATCTAAACCTGTTCTTTTTCAGTTTAAAACCATTGCCCCTGTCCTGTTACTAGATGCCCATATAAAAAGTCCTTCTCCCTCCTTTCTATAAGCCTTCTTTAAAGTACTGGAAGGCTGCTATAAGGTCCCCCCAACATCTTCTCTTCTCCAGGCTGAACAACCCCAATTCTCTCAGCCTGTCCAGCACTCTGAGCACCTTTGTGTCCTCCTCTGGACTTGCTGTTAACACATCCATGTCCTTCCTGTGCTGGGGACCCCAGAGCTGGAAGCAGCACTGCAGGGGTCCCATGAGAGCAGAAGAGGAGGGCAGAATCCCCTCCCTTGCCCTGCTGCCCATGGGGCTTTGGATGCAGCCCAGGACACAACTGGCTTTCTGGGCTGTTGGGGTCATGCCCAGAACAAGAACCCCTAAGTTGTCTGCAGGGCTGCTCTCAAGGAGTTCTTCACCTAATCTGTGTTCATATCTAGGATTGCCCCAACCCATGTGCAGCACTTTGCACTTGACCTTAGTGAACTTCATTATGTTCTTTTGGGCCCACTTCTCAAGTTTGTCCAGCCCCCTCCGGATGTCATCCCATCCCTCTCTTGTGTCTTCTGTTAATCTTGGCCTGACCTGCTTGATATATTATCAGATCTTTATTTGTTTATTTATTTTTCCAGCACTTGCCAACAAAAGAGTATTTTGTATATTTTGGGTTCATTAGATTACTTCTCTTTCTTTTCTGTAGGATCCGCTCTACAAACATTATTATTATTACGTCTATCCTACATAATAAAAAAAGAAGTTGGAAACTATCTTTCCAGCTAAAAAGAAACTACATGAGATCCTTTTCCAAATTATCATTTGGCTGATTATGGCCTTGTAAGGAAGATTCTCCGAGAGATTCTGAGGAATGATCAAGCTGTGGTTGACTTCTAAGAATTTGCAGTGGCTATCTATTGTGGTGGAGCCAACTGAACATTCAAATGTTGTATGAAAATTTTGTGTAGTTAATAAAGTGGATTTTTTCCCTATAGATCTTGAAAATTCCAGTATTATAGGAGAAATGCATGGGACTTGGCTACTAGTAGAGAGCAAAGGCACTTCCAGAGGGAAATTACCTCATTACAAGATACATAGATAAGAGACATAGCAGAAATCATTCTTGGAATGAACCTATCTACCTGTATTTAAAGGGCACCAGTGAGCTGTTAGATGTCTGGAATTGGGAAGAGAAATCCAGACCTTGGTAAGAGGTATTTGAGAGAAAAGCGCTTTTGCATAATAACAATAAGAATTAAAAATCCCAGTTGCAAAATATCATACAGATTTTATAAGGTTGTTTGGAACATATAAACGTTTTATATCAAGCTCTCATAATGTTTTATGAGAATGCTAAAAATCATAAAGATGATCTTACTTCACACATTCTTTATCTTTTTGTTGTCAAATTCAAGGATCCTCTGTGGTCCTTGAAAAGAGTTTCTTCCCCTTTGGTGGAAACAAAATCAAATCCTATGGACTCAGTGGACAAAGGGAAAACAGAATCTGAGATACATGGAAAGAAGTGTGCTTTTAGGCATTTGTAAACTATTTATGTGCTTAGCTTAGAGCATATTCATTCTGAAAAAAAAAGAAGATTGTTTCTGACTTTTTATTAGTTTTGTGATAATTATAATAATTACTTTAAAAGTCAAAATCCAGGAAATTCTAAATGAGACAGTATAATTATAATATATAACCGTAATAATGCTTCCTTCCATTCCTCACTTGGGTATTGTGAGGCTTAATTAGTTAATGTTTGTACAGCAGTAAAATGTAAAACACCGTAGAAGTATTAAGCATTTTTCCTGTTTCGGTTCTTCAGTATAACCAATTATCTTTCATGAGGTTTTTAACGGGGATAATTTTAAAAGATCTATGTAAACCAAACTGTATTTTATATCTGTCTTGCTGGGAGATGGAGTGGCAAATCAGTGTTTAATTGCATTAGTATTTCACATGAGCCTGCTGACACTGCGACAATGGATTTGGCCTAGAAATATTTGTTGATTATCATATTTCTGGGCCATGCAACAAAATTAAAGTGTTCTCATGGGAGCCAGAGACACAGCTGATGAAAATGAATAGAAAATGAGTGTCACAAGCTGACAAATCGTCGTACTTAGAAGGGAGAAAAAAATCACGAATAAATAGCATTCTGTGGAAATAAATAAAACCTTTTGTCAAATATTTAGAATAGGAAAATCTGTTATTTCTTCCTTTTCCTTTACAGAGTTCAATGAAGAAAAACAATCTTGTGCCATGTATAAATATGCAATGTATAAACCACAAATGGAGCTAGAACTCAGGAAATATGGCACTGTAGAGCAAAATACGAGGTTTTAAATTATCTTTAGGTCAAAGAAGTCCTGAACAAGATTTGTGTATCAAAATAACTGTTTTATAGACTGTAAAAATCAGTCTGGGTTGGAGATGGAAACAGGAGTAAGTTAATTTTCGGTTTATTTGCACCTCTGGGGATGATAGGCGGGGTCTGTCAGTTAAAATCCAGGGTGTTCTCCCATAGATTGTTTATTGTTTAATCACCCTAATCTCTGCCACGGAGCTTCAGCAAAGGGTCAAGGGTTTGGATTAATTTTGCCATCTGAAAGCCAGTTTGTTATTTATGCTGCACCAGAGGAAATGGAAAGACAGAGGTCGTTCCATGGGATTATTCATTTTGTGTGCCTTATACAGAACCACCTTTGTTTCTTTAATAGCTGATGGACCAAAGGAGAGTACTCAAAGGAATTAATGTGAACGTAAACCTTTATTTTTCAAAGAAATTAATGATGCTATGGAAGTCCCATTCTTCTTTCACTGTAGAGGGATTCTCATGTTTCATAGCTGTCTTTTAGACTTAAACAAATTATATGCAAATTAGATAAACTGCACGAGGAGTATGGGCTCACCCCTCAACATGTTACATGCCAGCAATGCAGAAGATACTGAAGTACATGTAGAAAGGGACAGTTCTCATCAATGACTGGGGTCATTCTCAAGTTCATTTGTTTCAGTTTGGGGACCATTTTAGGTTCCTTTCTGCTGATGGTACCATAGAATTAAGAAGCTTAAGTTGTAATCTGCATGTTTCCATGAGCATATGGGTCTGTCAAATGAAGATTAAAACAGCTATTTTTTCAAGCAAAGGTGGAGTTTGGCTCCACATTTCCACATCCAAAGTTGGCTTTGGATCCACATTGACACCTGGATCAATACTTTTTAAAATAAGATTTAATGAAAACAGATTTAGATAATAAGAAATCCCAGTTCTTAAAAGCGGTGAAAGTTTTGCGGTTGAGTTTTGTGAATCCATCATTTCACCCATTAAATGAAATGGAGAGTGGCCTATTTTACCAGTAATCATACGATGGTTAAGATACTGGAGTAATCAATATATAAAAAGCAATCATAATTAAATATTGACTCTTGCTTTTTTAGCCTCAGTCTCTATTACTTTTGTCAGGCCAGTTGGATTTGTATTCAAAACTATATTTTGCTGGAAAGAATTTTTCTAATCTAATAGTACCACTTAATACACTCCCAGATGATTTATAAACATCCGCTTTTAGCAGGCAAAGGCTTTCCACTTTTGTAACCGCGAGAATTTCCATTATTGCATTTACATGTGCCTCAGCTGCTGCTAAGCAACGGGGCTGAGTTACCTGCCAAACTTGGTGTTAAATCCCAGATCTGTAAAGAGGATGGATAGAAATACAGATGTATAATATACTTAAAATAACAAGTGAGGAACGTGTTTTTGGAAATATGTAGAAATGTGGAGGGATAAGAAGAATACAATTCCATTCTAGAAACATAGGAATAAGGGTGATATAATGTGTTAAGAGAAGGTATGGAAAATCAATCAATTTATCATATTTTGGTGATGTTTTCTTGAAAACACACAGTGGTCAGATTGGTTTTGCTTTGCCAAACCTTACCAAGAAATGTTAGGTATATCTGCAGTGTTGGATAACAGGGAGTAGGGAATAAAGAGAGTATCACCAAGAAATTTAATATAATTTAATGCATATAGTATTTCTAAATCGTAGAATCATAGAATGGCCTGGGTTGGAAGGGAACTTAAAGATCATCTAGTTCCAACCAAGACTGGTTCATAGTATTTTGCATAGTGATTTTGCTTCTTCTTTTAGAGACAGATGTGTTTATATTTGGATAAGAAATGAGTCCGTCTCAAGTGCTTTTCAAAGGCTTGATTGGCTTTCTTTTCCATTGGTGTTTCTGGTCTCGGCTTTGGCTCAGTTGGGTGGGACTGTTTCTAAGAAATGGTTTGGATGTTAGAAATGCTGTTGCAGTTAATGGCATTAGCATTTAAGTTTAAGGGTGCATGATCAGTAGTGTTGGACCAACACCAGGCATAAAGATGGCCTTTACCCTGCAAAATAGTCTGCATTGGAGGAGGAGGCGGTGCACGGGCCGGAACGGACCATGAGAATAAATATGAAGAGTGAAACAACAACAAGAGCCCCAGAAGCCACAACCAAAATGCCAGCTGCCTAATTGTCAAGCCTTGGGTAGCAACAGACAAGACTTCAAGGAGACATTTTGAAAGGAAGGAACTATCCTGCAGTGGGAAGAATGTGTAATGCTGCTTGCTCCGAAACTGTACTTGGTAACAGGCAACATCCGCTGCTTGAAGTGAAGACCCAGTCTGCCTTTGTGCCTTGGTACAATGAAGAAAGAGGTACCATGAAGGCTGCAGTACATCTGACAGGCGAATGAATTCTGCAGCAGTGCTGGCATGATGTTAACAGTGGGAAGACAAGTTTTTGTGGGATGGAGAAAGTTTTCAATGAGCAAGTTCAAACTGTTTGAACAGAGAAAGTAGCAGATTTTCATTATGTTCAATAGAAGCAGAAGTTCTTTATTCTCCTCTAAAAGCTGTTCATGTGTCTCCCTAGTTTTGAAGGCATTTTAGAATTCTTAAGGCATTTCCTCCTCCAGAATAACACTGCAAGTGTTAACACCAAGTAACACATTTAACTGTCTTTACTAAAGCATTTAAGGGAAGTTTCCTACAAAATGGTTGCACTTTCGTGCACTTCAAGACACAGTTTCATGATAATAAAACATCATAAAATGTCATTTTAGCCAGGCAGTTTATGCAATAAATTCCTAATTCTTTAGTTCCCTTGGTTGTCTTGAAACCAACGTATGTACATGCAATCCTTTAGCAATACTGTTGTAAGAGACAAAGCATTTTCACATGTATTGTTTGTACTTTGGTACACACTGTTTTACTAACAAAACTGTTGAAATGAGGCAACAAAACTGTTGTGACATTTGGGGCAAAATATTTAGACTGTGAAAAACAATGAAACAAAATGCTATGCAGAAATAAAAAAGATACACATTTATGGCTGTGCACAATAAGAATAGAAAAACTGGATTTGTAACAGAATTCAAAAAAATTAGGATTAGTTTAACTTTTTGTAATAAAACCACACTGTATTAAAAAAAAAAAAAAGGCAAATGACATGGAAAAAGTGACATACAAAAATTCTAATTAAATCAATGGTTCAGTCTGACTGAACAAACTTTTTTCTTCGGCACTCAGGTAACTCTGTCCAATTTAGCTATATTTCCCTGTCAGTGTCACTAGTATGAAGTCTGAAATGTATCCATTGCTATTTATGTATTTACAGTCTTCTGGATGAGAGTCAACACTGTGTATTCTTTCCTTACCTTTCAGAGAAGTCTGATGGGGTAGGTGGACATCTGTAACAGATAATCTGGTTGATATTATTTCCTTGACTTTCCAAAGAATACAGCAAAGCCCTTCACCAGACTGAAATTAGTGTCTCCCAGAGTTTTTATAGGAAAGTTATTGAAACGAGATACGAATTCTCCCTAGAATCACCAAGAACAAGGATATCTCTACTGAGGGCAAAGGAACTTTGAGAAACAAGTATACCTCAGATAACCCCCAGCCTTTCAGCTGCTCACTTTACATCCATACAGGGTCTCTAACTGGATTTTCTGGGTTGCTATGCCTCATAATACTTTTTTTTTTTACTATATTATGTTAATGCTGTTTTGAAGGGCAACATATTTTTAGCCTTAACCGTCTTTTTTTTTTCCTAAGGATATGTTTAAAGCTGTAGGGAGAAGCAATCTCATTTGAAAATCTTATTGCTGTTCTCAGAGCAGTAATTGCTATCTCAGAGAACATGGCTACCTTTTCCTTTCTCGTCTGTATTATGATCCATAAAGAAGGATCACATTACTTTTTGAATGGCAGCGCCTGAAGGCACCAACCCGAACTGCTTGGAATAAAGAGATTGTGTCATCAGCACCAGTGGAGAAAAAACATGGGAAGAAAAATAAACCTCTAAATATTTTGATTATTGCTCATGCTAGCACTTCCAATGAATGTTCTCACCTGCACTCACATGTTTTAACTTAACTGAAGGAATTTGAGCTAATGTACCCAGGGAGATGGTGAAATACAAGATGGGGCTGAGGATAAATAGGATCATGGGTCACAAATAAAAGACTTGTAAGTAAAAAAAAAAAACCAAAAACGAAAGAGCCAGAAGTCATGCAGACATAGTGCTTAGGGACGTGATTTAGTCATGGTCTTGCAGAATCAAGTTAATGGTTGGACTTGATGATCTTAAGGGTTTTTCCCCACCTAAATGATTCTGTGATTCTAAAAACAACCCACATCTGGATGACATCAATCAAGGCGACAACTAATCATTCTGTCCAGTAGTACTGTTGCGAATGGAGGAACTGTGTCCTTGGGTTAACATCCAAGAGAATGAATCCGTTAATCCCCCTGGTTTTGGATGACAGCAGAACCTCTATTGCACCTGCCCTGACAGTGGGAAGTTGTGTTTGCCAGTGGTTGTGCTGGCGGCTGTGCTCTCCATGACCCCAGCTGGGACTCCTCGAGGGCAGGGATTATGTTGTCACTCCTGAACCAGCAGCTTTTGAAGCTGGGACCATAGGGCAGATCCAGAAAAAGCAGGTAGTCTTTATTCCTATCCTCTTTGAGCTGTCACTCAAAAGTGTCCTTGCAAATTGCTGATGTGTGTTGAAGGAGTGAGGAACAGTGCTGTGAAGCTGGCAATGCTGTTTCACCTACAGAGGAAATAGGAGCAACCTCCTGCTAAAATAGTCCACTGGTAAAATGGAAGCCATCTACAAATACAAGGAGAAGCCAGAGTCAGATGGACAGTTCTGGTAACACACAGACTGGAGGAAAGAGTCCAAAAGCTGAGATGGTTTCAACTGCCAAAGCAGTCTTTAGTTCCTCTGGAGAACCAACCATCACTAAATTAAGACGAAACAAATGATTGCCTGGTCTTCTGAGGCAAATTTTTAACTCATTAAGGATGTCTTCCTCTCATTGGCTTAGTCTTTAAAAGAGATCTTCCTCTCGTATATGAGAGCCTTTCTGGCAAAAAGGCTTACTGAGGTCAGTGAGCTATCCTTCCACCATGGTGTGCATCCAAGAAAATGTAGTTTTTATTTTCCCTTCCACTGCTAGTGCAGGGCTCAACGCGCTGTGTGTAGTCAATAAACTATGTGACCAGTGGCTGTTCTGCATGGCATGCCTTATTTTTTAAAAGTCAGAGTCCATTTCATTACAGCATCTGTGCTTGGGTTTGATCTCTTCTTGTCTCAGCATGAGAGAAGATCATTCTTTGTCTGCCTTTGCCAAGAAAGAGGGACCCAGGATGGATGATTCAGTGGTAAGGTCTATGAGTTAAGCATCCCTCCGTTATCCTCAGGCTTCAGAAGTAAAATCCAGGTGCTGACAGTCTGTCTTAAAGAAATGAAGCACTTCCACAGCAAGAGCTGTGAATTTCTCTAGTGGGCAGATTTGGGAAAAGGAGTGTGAACAGCCTGTATAGATGAAGAGCACTTTTGGGAAGAATTTGTGCAAACAGCGTGTCCACAAGACATCCTGGGTGTACCAGCATGATAGAGATGTTAAAGAAACAAAAAGCACACAATTAACCTAACTGGACAAATTCAAGAGGAGATATATTTTTCTTTTTTTCTTCACACAAAGTATGTTTCTAGGTGCCTGCTCACTGGGAGGGTGAGCTTAGTCACTTGAGCCAATATTTTCAAGGGAGAGCTGATTCTCCAATGAAAAATGTCCAGGAGGGTGGGGGTTTAGACTTAACAGGGCTCCCAGGAAGCATGGCATCCCATGACCTGGACTGAAGATGGCTGTGTCTGTTGGTTTTTGATTCCTAGGATGGAGAGCCCTTCCTGGAGCAGGGCACCAAAGCAAAATCAAACCTTTCCACAAAAGCCGTGTTTCTGTCTCCTCTAGAGCCCATAAAGTAGTGCCTTGAAGTACTGGGGATTGAGATACAATCTTACCATCACTGGAAAGTATTATTTCAACTTAGTTTTCCAAGCTCCCATTAAGGTCCCCTCGACACTTGGTATTAATGTGGCTTTGTCAGTTTCCCTAAACCTCTTCTCTGTTATGCTGAGCAAAGGGAGCAGTGCTGGGCTGTGCCATGTCACAGCTGCTGGCCAAGGTCGCTGGCTGGCCCTAGAGTTTGTCTGTCATATCTGTCTGGGCAATATTTGCTGGGGTTTTTTTTAAGGAAATAAAGATGATGTGATTGAGCTGTGTGCATGTTTGCATCTGTCTTTCTGGTTTCCCCTAATGAATTTTGAGTCTCTTTCCCTGATTCATACAATTAAGACAGAGGAATAAAAGTCTCAAAAAAAAAAAAACAAACCCTGCCAGTTTTATATAAAAAATATCCACATAATACTCTCACAGAGGAAAGACACCACCATGCACTGAAACATTCTGATGTATCAAATAATTCACATGGGCACTCGGTTGTGAGATGCAGTGATGAGTTTCTCTGAGCCTGATGCTCAAGAGGTTATCTGTCCCCTGTTAGCAAGTTTAATAGCTTGTTCAATATCGTACTTAATAATGAAACTAAATTATTAACGATTTCAATAAAGTATTTGATATTAACCAATTAAGATTATGCAGCCTACGGAAGCAATCAAGTACTTGTTTCCCTCCCTTTCTATTAATAATTTAAACAAGATAAAATGTATTACATTATTTTTGTCTTATCATTATGATTTTAAATTTATTGCTCAAACTATAGTGGGTTATGATTAGTAGCCTTACAAACAGATAATGATAAACCTCCATATCTATTATAAGTTTGTAATTCAAGGCTTCAGGTATGCCCTGCTGACTATTTTCATGGCTTTTTAGTTGTGATATATCCTTTAACTCTCCAGTGATGTGATACAGTGATTATGTGTGGAAGGGGACTTCATTAATAAAGGTAGTAGCTCTTTTAATAACTGGTTTTGCTCAAATGCCTCCATGTTTTAGAAGCATTATTAGATTGACATTTATTTGAGATTCATGTCTGATTTCTGAGGAATGACCAGCTCAGTGCCTCAGACAGCATCGTGTATGTTCATTGCTTCCATTCATGAAGCAACAGATGAAGTCCAGTGACTTCTGTCCCCAGTATTCTCCACTGAGCATCTATCTTGAGCAACATCACTCAGTTCACTCCTTGATGAACCGTATAGCTTTTCTTAGAAAATAACTGCTTATAAATACAGTATAATTAGGGCTTAAATAGAAATAATATTGGCAGGTAATATCAATAATCACTAGAAACCATGAGCTTGCTAAATGATTTTTGTTGCATGACAGCTGAATTTAATAGGTGCTTCACTACAACACATCAGTTTTTAATAGTAGAGAATAATCCTTTTGCCTTGAACTGACAGACCAACTCTGTTAGTCTCCATGTAAATTCAAGTGGTTGAAAGATTGTGATGGAGGGGACTGGACTGTTGACTGCATCACCTGTCTGTTACTGTCACATCACAAGTGTACTTCCTTCTTTGTGAAACTACCCAAGTGATCTTTTCTCAGGTTAGATCACTGAAATAATCTTCTTTGTTTCTAATCTGGGATGATAAGATTTAAATGAGGTTTGGGGGATAGGGCTTTCCATTTGCCTGCTGTTACCAGCAACTGGTGAGTGTATTGGAATTAAAAGTCTCTAGAGTTAAGCTGTTAATGCCATAAATGATTGATTTATTATCACTCTTTGGAAATGAGTTTGTCATGGAAGGGAGCTGAAATCTCTCCCTTGTAGAGTGTAGTGGACAGATTCTCAGTTTAAAAAACAAATTTAAAAACCCAAAGCACAGCAAAAAAACCCCAAAACAAAACAAAAACAAAAAAGAACAAACAAACAAAAACCCCCAAAATGAAACAAAAAACCCAACCTAAAGTAAAGCCTACAAATGAGGGAGGAATAATGCCAAGTCTTGGTGCAGAACAGTTGTCAGAGGGGAACGATGGCTGCTAATCCAAGCGGTGGCACAGGAGCAGAGGTCCCAGCTGCTCCCTGTGGGAAGGTTTTGCTCCCTCCCTGTTCCCTCTGCATTCCTCTGGTTGGCTGTGCAGGACTGATTTTAATATTCCCATTAACATCTAAAATGCCATGTTTCTCTTTCACATCAGGTTGGAGTGAGGATTTTTGAGGAGGATAAGTTGTTTTCAGGAAAAAACTCCTCAACATGGAGGAGCTCTTGACTACACAGCCTCCCTCTGCTCAGGGACTGGGTGCTCTGGGGGCAAGGTTTGCAGAATGAGCTGTATAATCTAGGTCCATATCAGCAGCCCAAGTCTGCCCAAGAACTGGGCTGCCAATTGTAGCACCTTTCAAAATGAAGCGCTTTTAAAATGCAAAATGCAAGAAATTTATATACAGGAGACTCTAGAATAAAGTATACTTGAAGAAGCAGTTTCACTTTATGCTGAAAAAGCCTTTGGGATACAATCCCATTTCATCCAACCTGTTTGCAAATTAATTATGCTAAGCAGGATTTTTAATTACATTGCTTGAAGGAAGAGCAGCAGAACATGTAAATTCCATAAGAGAGAAAGCAGAAAGGTTTCCACTGCCAATTAAGGAGCTAAATTCGACAAAGGCAGCTGTAGCATGACAGGGCAGAGTGTGATTATTTTAAATGAAGTCTAGAGAAACTCCCGCATTCCTCACTTTCGTTCTCGTCAGTGTCCTGCAGTGCTCGGTTGTCTCACACCAGGCACGACATTTTTCCAAAGTTTTAAGACTTCCCATTATGCAGCTTTTGACAGTGATACAAGAGCCTGCATCAAGTTAAAGCGCTTGGCTCTTGCTTGGGGTGTGATCCAGGATAATGTCTGGCTTGCAGTACAGTGGAGGTCTGCACGGTATGCCCAAGTGTTTCTTGTGAGAAAGCCAGGCAAGAAATGCCAGGTACCCCGTGTGTGGCATCCACCACCACCATCTAGTGGTGGTTGCCTTCCAGCCTGATGGATAGCTCTTTGGAGAGTACTATGAGGAGTTAGCCTGGAAGTTGGGAACTCACCTGGGGCTATTCTACCTCAATACATTCCTGCATCGTTTATTTGTTTACTTAATGAAAACATTCATTGAAAAAAACAGTTCTGTTAGGAAATCTGTCCCTGTGTCACAGCTGCAGAGGCCATGTGAATGATCAGTATAGAATGTAAAATGTGATACGAAAGAGCACTGGTTTCTATAGGATATTGCTGAATGCAAAATACTTGCAAATGTGACTCCTGAATGTCATGTACACAGTTCCAAAAGCAAGTGGAGGAGTTTTAAAAGGAAAACACTTTAAAAAATCCAAACAAAACCCATGACTCCCTTTTTGGCACGTTTCTTACTTCCAGCAGTTTAAACAGCACTGGTAGTTGTGAAGAAGTATATACACCCATCATTTTTAACTCCATACTAGTCTTTTTAGACATATATTTGATTTGTCATTTTCACAAGCAACCTTCAGACAATCTGACTATTACTCGTGGAAGTACCGTGCTTTATATAATAGCATCAAGAGCACACTGGTCAAGACAGAACCCAAAATATCCATGCAAAATGCCCATAAAATGCTTGAGGAGTCTCTCCAGGTTACAAAAGATTGTGTTCAACTTACTTAACTTTGTCCTGTTGGAGTCTAAACTAGGTATACATTGGGCACCTTCAGCAACCACCACCTGAGAGAATTCATCCTACCTATTCCAAACATCCTCCTAGTTTAAGAAGAACAATCTCCTGTTGGAGCTGACTGTTTCTCTTCAGTCACTGTTGAGAGAAGCTTGATACCTAGCTGAGATGAAATACCTGGGTTTGGGACAGATGAAGTGAGATAAAGTTTGTCCAAAAAACAAAGGCACCTTTATTAGTGAAAAAAAAAAAAAAATCACCATTTGCTATTATGAATCAAAGCTGAATTTTTTAACCTGGCTTTTACTAAAAAACCCCACAAAACTAAATAATACTATTTTTTTTAGTAAACATAGAAATCATAGCTTTCTGTTCTGATATATAATTGGGAGGATTTGTCTTGCAAGCTGTAAAATAATCTCTAATTTCCTGAGGTGAATGTTAGGTATTTCTCATGGGCTTTGGAAATTCAGACCTTTCTCTCATTGTAAAGAAAAGGCTTTGAAAAGGCAGCAATAAAGAGTTCTGTTTACTCTTCATTTATGGCTGGACCCTTTATTCCAATCATGTGAATTTCAATTTCAACCTCTCCCCACACCATACTTCTTGACTGGCAAGTTGCTGTGACTCTAGAGAGGGACCCTGGCCTGAGGGGTGGGTCAGAGATATATGGCCAGGCTGTTTCTGCAGCTCCTAGTGTCCTCTGTGACAGCTTTGAGAGACAGAGTGGGACCAACAGTGCACATCCTAAATTCTTACTGGACCGAGATGTGAAAACCAGCTCCATGTGGGGAAAGACCATGCTAAGGTCATCTTCTGCACTGTCATCCTCTAGGCTTGTTCGGAGCACCTTCTTCCTTCTCAGTCTCTTTTTTGTGGCCATGGTTTGTTGTCTGCCTTCCTTCCCTGGCTCCATGTGTCTGCCCTCGCATCTGATGGTCCTGGCTTTGTGCTGCTCTTGTTGGAAGGAGCAGGGAGCAGCCCCAGGCCAGTGTGGACTGGTGGTGTGCTGGCACTTCCGTGGAACCACCAGCTGGGGAGCTGGGCCTTGGTCTGAGTTCAAGGCAGCAGAGTTACCACAGCTCTCTTTGAAATGCCTTTTGCTCTCTTTATCCTCTGTTCTCCCACAAAGATTAAGGCCCTTGAGATATATCAGGTTGACACAAATAGGAAATTAATCTTTTTCGTAAGGGGGTAGAGATCCTCTGTCAAAGCCCAGTCAGTCCTTGACCTTCCTGCTTAGATGTTTCAGAGCGCTGCAGTTCTGTTGGTATGTTATAATTTGCAGATACAGATAGCAATTAAACAAAGACCACCATCTCATCCTATGTGGCTGCCGGACAGCTGTCAGATATCAATGACTGGAGTTTGCTATGAACAGAGATGGATTAAAACTGGTGACCTACATGTGAAAGACTTTGTATCTCATTTCCTCAAGCTATTCACCCCTAGAGTTCTTTGAAATGTAATGCTGTTTCCTGGCTTGCTCTTAGTAATCATGTTTACTGGTGTCTGCCTGCTTTAGTCAGTGAAATGTCTGGGATCGATATTTCATGGTCCTCTTTCTTGGATCACACACAGTTTCTACCCATCCTAATTTTTATTCATGCTGGTTGACTTTAAGAGATCTAGAAACTGGATAATAAACCAGGAGTAAGAAGATCAAAGCTTTCTACATCTAGGTCACTACTTATAATCCAGTGGTGGTCATTAGAGCATATGCTTAGCAGCCAATGTAAATTCTTTCAATCCCCTTCCTTGTGGTCACAAAATAAAATATGCCTTTGTTTAATTGGCACTTTGGGTGATTTCAGAGGGTGTTTGGCTAATTAAGAACAAATCTGTGAGCAAGGCATCTATTCAGGATTTGACCCTGGTTTAGTAAGCTGCCTGGTGACTGCTATTGTTTCTGTAAGAGGGGAACCAAATAAAGAATCCAGTGTTGAAAAATTAAGATGCTCCAGGCTGTCAGTACAGTTTAGATCCTGCTGTGCCATGTGCTTCCATTCTGGGGGAAGATTGCTGGCGTGGGGGTCCTACAGAAAGCCTGCAGCTGCTGCATGTTTCCAGAGAACACTGAAGAAATAAAGGTTCTAGGCAGAGATCCAAAGCAGGGATGTTGCCAGGGTTCAGTTGTGCTTCAATCTGCTAGCATACAAATTTTCCAGACAGACTGGTTCAGCAATTCAGATGGTCCCACCCCAGCTCCTGGACAAAGCGAGTGAGACACATGACACATACACGTGTAAGAGGCAGCTCTCTGTGCTGCATAGCTGCTGCCAGATGCCAAATGCCGTGAAGGAACAGAGAAATGCTTTGAATTTTGTCATGCCTGCTTTTGGAGGGAGAGTGATGTTATTAGCAGCGAGATTGTCTCCTGAAATGGAAATACATAATTCAGTTTGTGGTTCAGTTAGTTCTATTAAAACTTTGTCTTTATTTCTGCTGTCAAAATATATTTAGAACAAAACCTTCAAGTTGAAGGCAGGAAAATTAAATTGCTTTTATCTTTTCAAGTTAAACTGAAAAGAGATGATGGTGGAAGGGGCTTTTGAAGGTACAGCAGTGCTGTAGCCTCCTTGCATCCGCTCACCAGGCGGAGGAGGACATGCCCACGGGATTTTGATGCAAGCTAAGGAACATGGGGGAACCTTCCTTCCAGTGTTGTAACTGTTTCCAGTGAAAATGGTAACTATTTGCAGGGCCCCCGAGCTCTGCCAATTCCCTGAAGCTTCTTGGGATGCTGCCTAGCGTTTAGCAGCCCAGAAGTGTTGAGCAGCATCGGATGCTGAGACAGTGTGAAACTGGTCCCCCACTGTGGGAGCTTCTGGAGGGTCCTTCACACTTGATACCTTCTCCCTCGCCTTCGGACAATCTTTAAGTAAAGCTGAAAACCTGGTATTAAACAGTGCAATGGAAAGCAATGAATGGCACAGTATTCAAACGTAAATGACTAAGTAAATAGTTGGGACTTGTTCAGAAACATAACACAGACATAAAAGCCTCTTAGCTCATCAGTTGGCTTTGGCATTTGTTTCTAATGCCTAAAACCAAAAACCAACCTTTCCATGGAGAATTTGGAAGAAGATCAGATTCATGATCCAAAGTATTTGGAAACCAAGATCTCACCTGCTTTACATGGAAACTGTAATTCCTGGGCTTTTCAGAGCAGCCAGAAATTTGCCTGCCTTCTCAGTAGTGTGCTATTTACTTTCATGGCTTAAGAGCTGTAGTTGATTCAGATGTGATCATTCTTTACAATATCCAAATTCAAAAAATGATGTTCCTTGTAGTTGTGTTTGGACTTCTCAGCAGTCTTCCTGGGGAGAGTTATGTGTTTCCACACCACTCAGTGTGAATAACAGGTGGCTCCTCCCAGTGTCTGTGTGTTGCATAACTGATGTCTGTATGTTGCATAACTGATTTGCACAGAAACAATGAGCTTTGCACCTTCTGGCATCAGTCCTGGGCATATTGTTCATGTGCTGTTTGATTGCAACACATGGGCAGCCACCCTGGTGCTCCTGGTACGTGTTATACAGGCTGTGCTTCACTGGGGACTCAGTCTGCAAACGCAGGATGATCCTTTGTCTGGGAATTTGAGTTTTCCTAAACCCTACTTAAAACAAATTCCGTGATGTTTTCACCTGATAGCCCCAAGCAGATGGACCGAAAAAGTACTAAGGTGATAGGTCAGGTATAAAAGCTGGTAGATGGCTTATTTATGTGTGCTCTCACAAGCTCATTTGTTTTGTTGCTTGGCTTTGCAAGTTCTCTGGTGTCCACCCATGTGCGTAGGTTGTGGGATTAGACTGATGCCAGCAAAGCACTTTGGGATCACTCAGAGTTCTGTAGGTGTGAAAACAGCTCTTTTTAAAATTGAAAACCTGTTATTAAGTACACATCTTACAAATTGGTATAGCTGGCTGCATCTACGGATTGTTGTCACTCCTGAGGCAATGGGAATGTTGATATCTGTCAGGGGAAAAGCACAAACTGGTTTGCTGTGACTGGAAAGTGTACATTGCCCTCTTGTGAAAACACAGCTCTGCTGCAGCAAGAGAAACAGCCAAGGATACATTTCAGTTGAAAAGTCAACATATTCTGCCACTCTGTAATTATTGCTCAGGTTAGTTTTTGCTTTAGACTGACATCTCAGTGTTCTCATAGGACAGCACAACCAGATCTTTCCTATTTATGTACACAAGGTGGGAAAAAAACCCAGCTTTTTTTTCCCCTTGGCTCTGCAATCATCCTGGATTTTAGTCACTTCATGAGCATGCTGACCTGTGCTATCACTGCATTGCTGTGACAGCTTCACTTGAATTTCAGCTTCATGACAGGTCTCAAACACGTGATGCTGTGGCCTCAAATTGGCATCACATTCAAGCTTCAGCACCACACCATCCCTTTCTCTCCTTGTAATTTCAGATCACCGCTTGGAATAGGTAGTTTTAGATTGCAGATATTTATGCATGTTGCTGGACATGCAACAGGACTGTCTTGTTCAGTGGTAAATCTGGAAGGGCTATAGGTACATCATCAGTTTAAGACAGAATGAGGAAATAGCACTTTATATTTCAGTTGAGAATTAAAATCTTACACTTCACTGAGATATTCATGTATTCAGCCCAAGAAATCACAAAGTTCTCACCTGGAATGGGATGTGGGTCATGCCTGCTGTTGGGCTTTATGACCCACCTTGGGATTTATCACCCCACTAAGATGCAGCATCTCTCTCCATTGAGCAATGAGCACTGAATTGGTGTTTGTTGGGCTAAATGGGACAAACCATTTAAACACATCAGCTCACAAAAATATTTTTTTGGTAAACAGTGCTACCAGAAGAAAAGATGGTATATTCCCAGATGAGAGGTGTAGATCCTGTGGCACCAGTTGGATATTAGGACTTTTCCACAGCTGAGAGGGTGTCAGAAATGTAGTGAATAAGAGAAGCTAGATAGAAATATTTTTTAGGGTAGGGCTTGAAAAAGTATTGGTTCTGACAGCAGGTAGAAGTGATTAAATTTGAGACCTTCTCTCTCTGCCAGCAGGGCTTTATTTAGATTGAATTTAGACAATTTTCTTCATGAATAATCCAGACAGCTGTGAAAAATCTACCTTTTTCAGTGCTTACTTTGAGTATATGCTCACTGTTTCCCAAATGATGAGAGAGCCAAAACCTTGACACAAGGAGTCTCCAGCTGGCAGACTTTTGTGAAAATATCACTCAGATCTGGGAGCTTCCAAAGAGTTGGCAGTCTGTTCACATTCTAACAGGAGAGACTGAGCTATTGGAGGTGCAGGCTCTTGCCAACACTTGTGTAAGAAAAGAAGAGCAGAGCTACCTCAGAAAGCACTCTCTGATTGACATTCATAAATTGCAGAGAATTCTCTCTCCAGTGTACTTGAACAACCCAAAATACTGCTCCTAACTGCTAATGATGTCTTCTTGGTTGAGTGCTTAAAATGTTGAATTTGAGAGCTCTGGAGCTGTGGTTTAGGATTTTGCCTTCTTTTCTCATGCACTGTCTCTTCCCAGGGCCATAGCAGATGATGCTGCTAAATCTGCCTTGGCAGCTGGAGTAGGTGTCCTCTGGGGTCCATCCCAGGTGCAGCAAGAAATGCCAATGTTCTGATTTCTAGTTGGACTCTAGATCCCAGCCTGGCAGATAAGATTGTCTGTATTTTGACAACACTAAAAAGAATTGGCACCCACTAGCTTGGTAGGCTGTTGTGTTTCTCTAGACATGTCTTGTCCATATTTCAAGTTTCTTCTCTCCTATTGTTTCACAGGGACTAAACGCAGTTCTCCTGTGTTTCTTGTTCAGTCAGTATTTGTTACTTCCTCAGAGACTGGCTGGTTTGTAGAGGGTCGTTTCCTGGGCATATTTCACCCTTAGGTGTTTCGATGTCACTGAGGAAAGATGAAAAGAATTTTGAGATTTCTTTACGAGGAAATCTGGTTGTAACTTTAGTTATGAAGATGTTGCCACCTCTCCATAAAGACCTCATGCTATAAGAAGGGGGAGGTTGCCCTATTTTTATAAGAACATGAACTCTAAAGCAGTTGAAATGCCAGCCCTGT
Source organism: Machaerirhynchus nigripectus (assembly GCA_013397975.1). Classification (NCBI taxonomy): domain Eukaryota; kingdom Metazoa; phylum Chordata; class Aves; order Passeriformes; family Dicruridae; genus Machaerirhynchus; species Machaerirhynchus nigripectus. The sequence continues at coordinate 2,508,941 of VZRQ01010876.1, forward strand.
CATATATTTTTAAAGATGTCACATGGTGTGTCTTTGAAAGTCGTTGCAATCTAGAGACAGCTGCTGTAAGAGAGTGGTTGTTCATTAAATGCCTCTTGCAAATGGATTATTAAATGGTTAGAGTCTTTGACCTCTGAAATCCTTTGATCATCAAGAAGACTCTAAGATAGGAGTGTGTTGAGAAAGAAATGCAATAGAGGAGGAAATTCAGAAAAACCGCCATGCTGGAGATAAGGCCTACCTGTTACCTCTGTGGTAACAGCAAACAATTGAGAGAATGCTTTCTTGTTTAATTCTCATTTTCTTGTGACTTTGGTTTTGATATTTTTCATTTGTTTGAGAATTTAATACCTTACTAGAATTGACCCGTTATATTTTATTCTTAATTACATCTGGTTTGAAATATGAGTCCATCAAGTAAGTGTAAAATAGATGTTGTTACTGTGCCTCTAGAAACGAGTTGTCTCTAGAGAGTATTATATGCAGTCAGCTCATGGAGGAGATAGGAAAGAACTTGTGGATGTTGGGAGCTGGCCTGTATCGCCCAGCTGTAAACTTAAAAGGATGCTTTGGGAACTGGCTTCACCAAGAGCAGTGTTCTGGGAGGCTCCCTCTTGGCAAGCATAAACCAGAATCCTTTTGGAAAGCAGTTGGTAGTGTAATAGGTTGGCAGTTACACAGTTTATTGCTCAACCATTAATGTCTATACAGTATTTAATCATCTTTATTGACTCTGGGGTACAAGAATATTAAGTATGATACAGGGTGCTGCTCTCACAAGGTAAGAGGATGTACTTCTCTGAAGGCACATATGACTAATCAAACCTCTTTTGAGTTCTCCCCTCAATACTGAACTTTTTTGCCATTGTTTTTGTTACTGTGTCGCTGTAGTACCTGGGACGGAGAGATGCAGCACACACAAATCCAGCGAGAAAATGGAATGATTTTATTATTTACAACTCTGCTTATATGCTTTATTTACATAAGGCGATTGGTCAGTGATCACCCACCTCCTGGGGTGATTGGCTGAACTCCTACAACACCTATTTAAAAATATTTTCTGCCTTGTACCTAAACAGAGTAGAAAAACAGCAGGTGTTCAGATGTTTTTTACAAGAACCATCTTACTGTTTTCATAGCTTGCGTGAGAAAGGAGAGATTCCCACAGAATATTGAAAGAAGCTGGGAAAACCTTCTGCTAGCAGCTTCTCAGTATCCACAGTTACTGTATTCTTGTGTGCTCACTAAGGACTGAGTAGCTGCTGTTGTGTATTCATGAAACCCTACAATCTGATTTATTTAGCATGTTTACCAGAATACCTGGAGGCAGGGGTAACTCAAATCTATTACTCATATTCATTAATCAGCGTGAAAAAGTGAAAGTTGCTCCCTGGTGTGAGATAGTTACCATAATTACAGTACTGGGCAGTTCAAAGTGCATCACTCTACATTTTTGAGCGTGTTTTTGAGGTAATGTTTATTATTGGGAAATGCTGATTATAATACATCCTTCTAGTTACGCTTTGCCATACCTATAAATAGATCTTTTATTTTGCTGCTTGTAAATTTATTTAGTTGGACTTCTAGGTTCTTAGAGATTTTTTTTTTTTTAGCTGATGGGGAAAATTCATATAGATCTGATGTTGAAATGAAATCTCATTCACCACTCCAGTGAAGATGTCAGTTTTACATTTGTCAAGCTCAGAATTTTATGCACAACTGAAGTGGTGCAGGGATTTTCAGCTGGTCTGGTGCACAGAGGGAGACTTAATCCAAAGGAAAACATGTAGCTACACTAAGCTTCTGTGATAAATAAAGCAGCAAAGAATCAGCGTCAGGGAAGTGTACTGCTTAAGTGCTTTTTGTTGTGTCTTCCTTTCAGATGACTCCTAATTATGTTATTGAAACTTCAATCACTGTAATGATGTCAAATAGTGCATGCAATGAGGTATCCCAGTGTTGGAAGAATGGGCATGGATAGTAGCTTTTTTTTAAGCATGCATATTGATGCTTTTTTTGTGAGCATAGTTTTTCTCACATTTTAGAAAAAGACAATTTTTAATTAAAGGTAACTCATTCTCTGCAGATTTTCGAATTTATCTTACACTATCCCTTTTTACAGTCTTAGTGCATTCTAGAGTTAAGTTTCTTGCAGACTAAGTATATGAATAATTATAAGATTTTGAAGGAACCAAGTGCCAGGTAAGCCCATAGCCAGTCGACTTTTCTGTAATAGAAGACGTTACTCTACTCATAGTCTTTTTGCATCAGTGGTAGTTTAATCGTGGGAAAAAGGAGCTGAAATTCAAAGTTACCATGCCGAAGGATTTAAGGTTACATCAGCAGGCAAATGCAGTAGAGGAGGCAATCTTGCCCCTCTCTTGCAGTGTTTTAAGTCAAAAGGCAGCATGTTCCAGTTTATAGTAACAGGTTTATGGATTTCCCTAAAATGAGCCCTTGTGATTGTGTCTGATACTTGGAAGAGTGGATAAACCCATAGAAACCCACTGGAAGGAGATAATACCAAGTTACCCTACCAAGGAAACAGAATCTGTGGGTAATTTCCCCTCTCTGAAGATCCAGTTAATGGAATATGGCAAAAATCTGCATCCCCCAAGAGCTGATTGGAGTTGATTGGGGTGAAATCTGGGAGGATCGCAATTCTGTGGGATGATACTGTCTTCTTTATCTGGCCTCTTCCCTGAAAAGGAGACACCTTTGGGAACCATCCAGTACTGAGTATCACTAGTATCGATAGCCACATTTTTGCTGACCACAGCCAGTACCAGCCCAGCAACAGCATGTTCAGGGAGATGGCATCTCTGTGTGAAAGCAGTTATCCATATGGTCCACAGGGAGGGTTTCTACATCTCTTTCTACAGAGAGAAAAGAACACAACTGATAGAAAAAATAAGTTGTATATGATGAGGATTTTCCCTTCTTGCACCATTTTAGACAAGGAACAAGAGAGTGATGCTCCTTTTTATGATTTCAGAGATCCTTTGAAAGTCTTTGTTCAAGACCCCTTCCCTCAGGGGATCTGCTGTGTGAGGCTGAAGCCAAGGAAGCAGTGTACCTGAGAGCTGTCATTGCTTCAGTACCTGTGGTTTATTCTACACCCACCCGTACAGCTTCTTAATTCCTAGAAGGTGACCCAGTGGGTTGCACCATTCCTGTCTTCTTTCCCACCCTTGTGAAAATCCTTTCAAGTCACAAATAAAAGTCTTCTAGCCTCCTAGCTCTGTCTTTTCCTCTTTCTTACATGTTGAGGTTTAGGTGCTCAACCAAGATTCCTAGATATTGTGACTATCAATAACAGCAATAATAATAATTATCCATATGGAACTGCAAATATGCACAACACTTCACGTAAATAAAAGTGGGGTTTTTTAAACATCAGTGAGTTCAACAGTATTGTCCCATTTCTAAACAAGAACTGATTTAGTCCACCCCCTTAATGTATGTCTCTCTATGGGTACGCAGATATAGATTCTCCAGATATATATAGATATGTATATAGATGCATGATCCCTTGCACCAGAATGCTGGTATTTCAGGGGTTTTATATCCTGTTGGGCTTGTGAGTCTTGGCATTGACCTTTGAAAGGATTTATGTTATTGGAGAAGGATAGATATAAGAGAAAATACATTATCTTGGAAAGCTGTCTTCTTAAAACTGTACTGTGGTAAAAGAGTCTTTTTTATTATTATTAGTCTCCATAAGAACAGAATTGGAAGGGTTTCAGAGGGATGGATCTCATAGGTGAGGCTGTACAGAATTTTTGGAAGGCTACCTGAAGACCTGTCTGCTCTCAGCCTCATTGCAGGAGAAAAGCTTTGAGACAGACCTGGCAGCAGTTAAAGATGCAGTCCTGGTTTTAAATGATTCAAAACCTCATTTCAGTACAGTTCCTCTGTGAGTTGGTGGATTGCTTTCAAACTCAGTGCTGAAAATAAAAGTCAATAAGGATATGCCTAGGGTCAACAGGGAAAAAACAACCACACCACTCTGTTGCCCACCTGTCTCTTCTGTATTATGTCAGCTGTTGCTGTTATTGCTGCCATCCTTCCCAACTCTCCCCTTGGACTTCGGGGTCCATTCCATTCCCTTACCTCTTCTCCCTTTTGGGAAGCATCAGTTGTCTGAAAGGCCCAGCTACAGCCATTTTCCTTCTCTTTCTGCAGTTTCCTTTCTGCAGTACCAGCCTGTAACAACTCCATATGTAGAGGAATTTTAGGAGGACACATTACATAAGTATATGAGACAGTCAGATATTTCAGGCACAAGTATTTTTTCTGCAGTTCCATCTGTATATTCATGAGATGGTTGTCTCAGACTTTAGGGACTCGTGTTTCAAATCCCTTTTTGGCTGGAAATGGCACTTAATGATGCTTCTGAAGTCTTTTGGGAAATTTGCACTAAGGACTTGACAACACAGCAGGTATAGCATTCAAGTTAATACTCTGAACCTTGAGAACTAAAACTCACTGGGAAAATAAAGTCTCTTTCAGAAATGAAAAGGAGTCAAATGATCTTTACTGGGGCGAGAAAAAAAAAGGAGGGAAAAGGAAAAGAAGGGAACATCCCAGTGTATCCTTCATTTCATATGTTCCCAGATTCCTATAGAGATAACATGGTGTCAAGAAAAGGAAGCTGTAATTAGGCTGGGACATAGCCACAATACAGCAGGATCCTGATAGCCCTGTGCTGTCGCTGACCTTGGGGTAGTGGATGACTGTGCCAAACTGAAAATAAATAAAATGTTCCAGTGCTGCTGCTCAGTTAAGGAAGATCAAAGAGAAACAACACATAATCAGTGGTGGTTGTGGTGTTAAGCCCTAGCAATACTAATTGTTTTGATGAGAATTCTCCCTGAAGATTTTTTTTTTAATTAGCACTGAGTAATAGCTGAGCTGCTAGTGTATTGACCTATAGCACTACCACAGCTCAATTAAGTTTCTTATTGTCCAAATCTAATCAGAGAAAAGCTGGGATTGAAAATCGATTCATTTCCTGCTAGTTAATGACTAATTCCCCACAAATGTGAATATAAAGATTAACTTTTCAGGTTGAATGTTTTCTTAGAGGTAGACTCTGCCAGATCGGTGTTTGTGAAGAAGAAGCATGGCTTCTCTTTTCCCATCCATCTTCCTCCAATCTCTTGGTTTATTCTTGATTTTTAGTCTCCATTTATCTTAGTCTGTGGTTTGTGCTTGTTCTCTGGTCTCTTAATTCATGTGTCACACAATTGCAAGGAACTGGTATTGATAATTCATGGTCAGCTCCTAAATTCTCAAATATTTCTTCCCCATATTCTTCAAATGAGCATTTCTATGGTGTCTAGAAACACCTGCAAGACAGAGCAGTTTATCCTTAACCATAATGTAAGGTCGAGTCGCAGTCTTTGGAGGTCTGGGTGAGACACAAACTCTTTGCTGATCCCACTTCAGCCTGTACAAGTGTGAATTTTCCAGGTGAACAGAAGAAGTTACATTTCTTGGCTCATCTAAATATATCTTCTTTATGTAAAGAACCAAGAGCTGTTTATAAGCCCCTCCATGTGTCTGTGCATGCACACATGTTCACAGCATTAAAGCTGCTGAGCAGAGACATGAGCAAACATCCATGAGGTTTGGCAGCTCTCCCCAGTTCTTGCCAGCTCTGTGACTTCCACTGCTGCAGCATCTGAAATGATCACAAATCTTCTGTATTTATCCTCCCAGTGCACCACTGAGGTGGGGACAGGTCACAGATTTACACATTGAGAGCTGAGTCCTGGATCTAAAGAGACACTTAGACTCTGGTAGTTCACAAGAAAATCTTCTCCAGAGGCTCAGCCTCGTGGCTTAGCTGCTGCCAGACCTAGATCCACAGCTGTGGATGGTGCCCACTCCTTGGGACCCTCTGGCAGGCTGAAGCCAGGTGGCTGGAGGCAGTTTCCTAGGTGGGATATTTCTACCTTACACTGCAGATGTGCTGGAGAGTGCAGCAGTCAGATCTCTTCCAGAACAAGGACAGATGTGTGGCTGTGTGTTTTTGTGCTGGCCAGGTTATGCCCTTTTAACATTAGTTTTCATTTTTTCACAAAGAGGTGGTGGCAGGGACAGGCTGCAGCCCTGCATCCTGGTACCAGAGTGGCACAGCCTTCCGGACAGGTCCTGAGAGTCACAGCCTGGACACCTCTTCCCCTTCTCATGCCTTAACACATGACGTGCAAGAGTACAGTGCATTGTAGTAAATTTCAAATTTTTTTTTCTAAAGGAGACAACTAAAGAGTAATTTTTTTCTTATCTCATCAACTCCTGTGTTTGTGCTGCTGGCAGGAACCCAGAACTTCACCTTCTTGGAAAACTAGTGAGGAGCAACGTGCTCCCCATCATCACAGGCATCCTCCCCAGTGACCTCGCTTCCAAGGAGCTGTAAGACCAGGCTAGACCAGCAGCTATCAGCATCTGGGTTGATAGCAGCTATCAAATTTAGGAGTTTGCTATTAAAAAATACCTGTCTGAGCTTCCAAAAGCAGCCAAACATTCTGATTCTCAAAGTGCTCATGTTCTCCATTTACAAAGTTAACCTGCATGCCTAGCAGACTTATAAAATAAAACCCTAATAAAGTAGATAAGAAGGGTAAGTAAATCCTTCCTAAAGCATAACAGCTTCAATTGTTTAATGCTTGGCTTGTTTTTATGTGCTGGCCCTTGACAATGCTCATGCTGCTCCTTGCACTGGCTGTGCCCCCTCATTCCCGTTCTCTGCTTCAGCTCTCAGCAGAGCTGGTGGTGCTGAGCCCCAAATGGGGCATCTCCACTGACAGGGGAATCAGCAGCTGCTTCTTCCCTCTTCTCCAAGCCTGGGATACAGAAGCCCTGTGCCATCTCCCACTTTCCCACTTCCTGTTCTGTGCTCCAGCTCCCACCCCAGCTCTGGAAGCTGTGACCTTACATCAGTGACCAAGTCGTCACCTGGGATTGTGTAGGCAGTGTGCCCTGCTTTCTGTACAATAGTGTAATTCTAGTTTTCTCTATTTTATAGCAGAACTCCCCCTTTAATAGAAATGCATCTCAATATCCCATGATAAAACATCACTGTGGAAAACAAAGCACTACTCAGGCCAGTCTATAGGTTTGCTCCACCCCATCCTATGGGGGTGGATGGAGAGACCTTTTGTTTCCCAACCCCTCCCCATCACTGGGGAATTTGGGGAAGTTGATTTTGCATTATTTTCTTTATGTTTTAGCCATATGCGTTAGCATATGCTTTATGCTTTTGCAATAATTCCCTCCCAAAGATGATCTGAGTGAATTGATCACTGAGTTGCCTGTGAACAGCATCACTTCAAAGAGGCTAAAGCAGCTGCAGCCAAGCAGATAAATATTTCCAGGTATTTGACCAGTTTCCCTGAGGGTTATGTACAATTTGTAGGTGTTCTTTGCTAGATATTCTGATTCCAGGACTGCTTGAATGATAATCCTCTCATACAAAATTTAGAAGCAGATTAAGGGAATTTTTTTCATCTTCCTTTTTCCTTTCCTAATTGGCAGCTGACTGTAGAGGTAACATTTTGTTCACACCCCAGCATGTTGATCTAACAGGTTAGAAAATACACAGACCAAGCAAGAGATGAATCCTAGAATGGTTTGGGTTGAAAGGGACCTTAAAGATCATCCAGTTACAACCTCCTGGCATGGGCAGGTACGCCTTTCTCTAGAGCAGGGAGACCTTTCACTAGACGAGAATAGAGAAGCAGAAACAAAGGAACGAACGGTGTTGGGTCACCCGTGGAATTGGCTGGTATATTTTGTCGTGATTTTTGGATGAAAAGGGGAAATCAGGAGACAATACTGGTACATACAGTGCCCTTCTCAGTGGTAGGTTGTTGCTTTCATATGTAGACTGATCACCTGGTCAAGGGTTTGCAGAGGACATTGAAGGCTGAAGGCATACCTGAAAATCCCAGTTGTGTTTCTTTACTTTTTTCTGAAATATTCACTGAGCTCATGCCAGAGGCAGACTAAACCACCCTTCTCATATTCCAAATGACAAAAAATGGAGCGCTTGTCTTCCAGAGATCCTGGTCTCCCATTGCCACTTGGCTTAGACTGCTCTGAAAGTAGTTAAAGGCTGTGCCTTTATACTTTGCTAAGGCCTCACTGTGTTTTAATAGACAAAAAATGTTTTACCAGAGCTGGCTTCTTTTGCTCTGTAATTGTTTTAGTTTTCTTTTACTTCATGTCTTATTTATGAATAGTTTCAAAACAGGCCAATGGAAATCTTCAAGTAGGTTTTTAAACAAGTTTTGACAATGTTTTTGGGTTGTTCTGAGCTAAAAATAATACAAATCAGCAGGTACAGACTGGAGAATAGTGCCTTCAGTCCCTAAAGGACCTTTTACTGCATTTGCTCCCTACAGCAGACAAATAGAAAAAAAAAATGAAAACAAAGGTAACAGTTCCATATGAGGCTGTAAAGGCCAAGGCTTAGCTCTGAGCAGTGCCACTGTCTTCTTCATCTCAGAAGAGAAAACATCATGGACTTCTCTGTGATAAAAAAAATTAGAAGGATATTTTTTTCCCTGCTACGTGAGGCTAATGGTGTGACCAGCAAAGAGGTAGCTGCAGCTTGCTGGCGCTCCTCCAGTGGGAGGCTGAAAAATATGTTCCAGAATAACTTAAAAATGGTCTTCATCATCTCCAGCCACTGACCCATCCCAATTCGCCTCTTTGTTCTTGGACTCTTACATGCTTTTGGGTGTCTGACACTTCTTCCCTTTTTGGGTAGGTGTGCTTTTTCATTGTAATTTAGTTCTTTGGTCTCACCAGTATGTTTGCACCATTTCTGTGTTTTGGTTTTCTGGGCAGTGAACAGAACAGTCCCAGTTCCCTCCAGCTATTTACCTTTCTTTTATAGAGACATAGAGTGACAGTCATAGGAACAGGGATCAGGCAGCATCCTCAGCAGCAATCAGCTCCGAGCAAAAATACTCGGAAGACCGTAAAAATTTGAAGTGTTTTGTTCTGTAACACATACGTCACAGGATAGTCATCAGCACAGATTTAAAAAGCAAAAGATTTGTCCTTTCAACTTTGAACAGCCAGCAGAGTCTCAAGAATAAAAGGTGAGGGACATGGAATTTGTAGTGGAATACAGGCCATGAGAGCTATTTCTTAACCTCTCAGCAGTGGATTGAAGAAGTGCACATTGATCTACACATACACATAAAATTAAATATCACCTATGTTAACATCTGCAGCTGGTACAGGAGTTGGAGGGGAAGGTAGATCATGGAGAAGAGGAAACAATGAGGATTTTCAATAACCTGCAAATTACATTCAAGTTTTGGATAACATTCACAATCTTTGCTCGGACCCTGATTGCAGGGCTGTGAGCCCAAGGAGCCTTCCCATGGAGGGAGCTCTCTTTGCTTTGACAAAAGGTTGAGGTTGTCTCTAGAAGAACAATTGAGCAAAGGGTGGTAACTGCAGTCACTGCAATCCTGAATTGTATCAGAGAACCCAAATATCTTTGTATCTGTTGATGAGCCCAATCAGGATCACATTTAAAGGCCAGAGAGCAGAAAGTACAGAAGGCTGCAGCAGTACCTCGAGGTATTTACAGCTCCATCAGTTTTGATTATCAAAACAGAAAGAGGGCTTGGGTTGAATACAGGCACAGAAGTTACATTTTCAGGAGGAGATAATACCAAATGCTCTTTCAGCTATTAGAGAAGGGGTGTAGAAGCAGTGGGCAGATGCTGACCCTTACAAAGCCAAGTGAGAAAATCACAACTCTAGCAGAGATGTTAACCTGAATAAATTACCATTGGAGTGGTATGGCGTCCTGCTCACTCAATGCCCCCACAGCATGTTCACATATCTTCCCAAAAAGGTACTTGGGAAGTGAGACAGGCGTATTTGATACCACTTGTGGGATAATACAGCAGTTTGTACCCCTTTAGGAGTAATTCGCAGTAGGGAAATATTGTGAATGGATAGAGTTGGGCAAAATTTAACCCTGCTCTCTCTTTTTGGGTGAAAAGGAGGATTTTGCAATGACTGTAATGCTACTGAGCCAGAGAAGCAATTGTAGCAGTCCTATTCAGCAACACAAATGTTATCTACGGTGGTGTCTAAGAAGCTGATATCAGGGAAAACAAACTTGAAAGGACACTTTCAGGTTGGGACCCCTGTGGCAACACAGCAGTGGCTCCTGACACGACCCACATGGCCACGTAGTGCAAGCAGCTGGCTGAGCTCTAAGCTTTGCATTTTTAAGGCAAGACACAGCTCTGCATGGGGAAATGGAAAATTGTAAAATGCAGCCCCGCCTCCGCTGCTACTGAAGACTTTCCTTCAAACTTATATTATACATGCAGTACTTACTAAGAATTGGAATTTTAAAAAGCACAGAATAAGCTGGCTCTCATGTGGGGAGTAATGCATGTTTATATTTTAGGAGCAGGAAAACCTCCATGAAGTTTTGCTGGGAATATAGGAATAAGCATTTTTTGTGTATGGTCCCTGTACTGCAATAGGACTTCAGCACTGGTTTAAAACCCCCTTTCTTTAGGGATTTGTTTTCTTGAGTCTGGCCCACAGAAAGAACAACTACCAGCTCAAATGTCTTAAAACATACACTTCTTGAGGGGAAAATATATCAGCTGAAAACCTACATGTTATGGTCATTTAAAATATTCTGTTAAGCTACAGTCAATTAGTGTTCACTGCTAATGGATATTAAACATGAAAAACATTGCACTGCATTGTTTAACTGAAACTCTGTTCTCATGTTATGTACTTGAATGTTGGTTGGCAGAACAGAATGTATGTTCATAAGGGTTTTTTTGTGTTGTGTGTGGCTTTTTTTTTTTTTAATTAAGTTATATAACAACAATCCCACGCATATACTTGTTTGCAACATGTCAAGGGCTGGTCGGAATTCTCTTAGAATGCACCTTGGCTGCTCTGTTTCATAGTCAGAGAATATTACACACAATCTGCCATTTACACCCAACCTCATTTTAAGATTCACCTAGTTAATTTAGTTTTAAAGCAGCATTATATATGTATTTGTGTTATAGCTTGTGGAAACCTGAGAGATTTTTCTAGAAATGAGTTTTTAATAATCATTCCAGTGTAATTGTTAGCGAACCTAACACTGCAGATCCTCAGTTTCCCACAAAGCTCACCAGCCACTCTTTATAAATGCCTCACTTTGGTGTTTTGCAGGCAGGTATACAGCTTTCTCCTTTGCCTTAACACAGTTCTATATATTATTTTATTTTGCAGTTCTTTCCATATGGAGATGCTTCTAAGTTTGCCCAGCACGCCTTCCGAACCTTTGATAAAAACGGAGATGGGACCATTGACTTCAGAGAGTTCATTTGTGCCCTGTCCATCACCTCACGAGGCAGTTTTGAGCAAAAGCTGAACTGGGCCTTCAACATGTACGACTTGGATGGTGATGGTAAAATTACAAGAGTGGAAATGCTGGAAATTATAGAGGTGAGATCAATATGACACTCAAAAACATCACAACATTAATAAAATTTGATTCCTTGTTCACACAGACTTTAGATTTTAGGCTCACCAGAGGCTGTCCAGTACATTAAATGCACATTACACACATTAATCCTGCACTGACTGGTGCCCAAGTGGTACAAGCACACTAACATGTTAATAGATGTAATCTTGGAGAATTGCAGAGAGTACATATGTGCATATAAGCTTTTAAATATCCAGAGATTTTTTTTCCTGATGAATGGATTAACCGTAAGAACAGCCCAGCACAGGATTTACAAAGCCCATCTCAAAGTCACTTGACACCCATGAAATTATTGGACTGTAGCTCAAGTCGCTGAAGCCTTCCTGGAGATTAACTTCAGATGATTACAGAAATTTGCAGGGATAACAACACGCTATTTTAAGTGAGCTCTCACAGATGGGGTTTAAGATGACCACAACATACAAGAGGAAGGATGAAGTTTATCACCTTTGTCATCTGCCGGCAATTTGCCACAGTAGTTAAGACCAGATTGTGCCCACATGTACACACAGAAACCTATTTAAAGCTGATGACTTCTAAAACGAATTATTCAGAATTTACGTGAAATATTTTAACTAAACGTTTGATCCAGAGGGTAAGTTACAAGAGTTTTACATTGTGAAACAGGAAGCAAAAGAAATTCATTCCAGTATGCAAAATGCAATCATCAAAATAAACTTATATCTAAAGAAAGTAAAATATACTCTTCCTTGTTTTAAGTATTTGGACATTGGACTCTAAGAAAAAAAAAACCAAAAAAAGCCCAAAAATCTTTAGAGAATCTTGTAATCATTTTATTGTTAGAACGTATTTCTAGAATTTGATCACATCAAAAAATTAGATTGAATTTCATTTTGAATTTTCCATTTGGTTTCTTTCCAAAGGCCATCTACAAAATGGTGGGCACTGTGATAATGATGAAAATGAATGAGGATGGTCTGACGCCTGAGCAACGGGTAGACAAGATCTTCAGTAAGATGGATAAGAACAAAGACGATCAGATCACACTGGATGAATTCAAAGAAGCTGCAAAGAGTGATCCGTCCATTGTATTACTCCTGCAGTGTGACATTCAAAAATGAGCTTGTGTACGACGCGTCATAGACTGCACAGAAGTTTAATGTTCCATTCAGTTTGCAGCTATTTCCACACACACAAAAATTTGCTTGGACTACCTATAAATGGACTTGCTTCTTGTGTTTGAAACACTCGTGTGCATGAGAATGTCATTTGCTAAAGAATTTTAAAAGTATATATTATAAAAATAAACTGCCACAACGTGATGTGTGCAATGTCATTTCATAACAACCCTCTTCCTCTGAAGCCTGTGCAGCAGGCCTGTGCTGCAGTGAATTATATTATTTATTGTTCATGTTTTACTGATGCTAGCTCTGTGTCTCCTAGACTGAGTAATGTTAGTGACACTGAATTCCCATGGTAATGTTAACTGTTTATTATAAATCATGTCACCATTCTGCTGTAAAGTAGTACTGGACAGACAGAAGGGAAGAGCTCCTCGGCTCCCAAGTCTGATCCACACGTGCTTGTATTGTCAGTGGATATAAATGTACTTCATTTGCATGCCTTTTAGGTTTGCCTTAATTCTTACCTCATTTGCATCCCTTCAATCTGGAAAAAGCTATGTCAGAGGAATGCAGTATATTAAAAAAAAGAAAATCCTGCTAAAATTAACCCTTTAATTAAGAATATATATAAATATATATATATAATGTTTAAAATATTGTTTTATTGCAAGTATAAAGGTTTTATTGGAAGTGTATTGATCTTTGCCAAAATTTTCAAAAGCTTCCACAGAGGTTGCAATATATATGTCCCAAAATAAATTTATAACATTTGACCTTTTCCCTTAATTCTTATTTCATGTCTTCAGCATGGTAATAAAAAAAGAAAAAAGTTCAATCTCCTTAATTATCTGTCACTGTACACTGGGAAATATGTATTTCATTACTGAAGCATGAAGGAAACTACTTTGCACTCACTCAGTAGAAGTCATATTATAAAAAACCAAAAGTTGTAGTTCTTGTACTTAGGGATGGAGCAGCTGTTGATGCTCTAAAATGCTACTGCTAACATTTACCAGCACACGTACTAAACCTGTGCTGCTTTTTAAGCTGTGCAAGTCAAATACAGTTTATTTGCTTGGCCTAAACCTGGTTTTTTAATGTTTTTCTGTCCTGAAGTAAGAGACTTTCCTCTTACCATATGACACTAAACTACTCTGTGTTTAATATAAACAGACGTTGTTAAAAATCACTACTGATAAATTAACCATGAATTAGGATTATAAAGGAGGGACAGTGAGGAGAACCAACTTCTTCCTCAATTCTATGTGCACAAATCAAGTTTCTCTCTATCCTGTGACAAGCCTTCTGCACAGCCTTGGGAAAGACTGAAGAACTATCAGACTGCAGAAACTGCAGATAAAAACTTTCCTATGCCCCATTTCCCTGATGCTTTAAACAGTTGGTTGCTTGCTGGATGAAAAGAAAAAAAGCAATCTGAACATCTTACAATTGCATGTTTGATATTTCTTCCTTACCTTATGAAGAAATGAGACCGTACTTTTAACAGCTAAAAATCAAACAATAAAACATGACACAAACCAAATCATTCTCTGTATTTTCAAATTTTAAAAGTGAAGCTCATCTTAAAATTAAATGGAAAAGAAAACAAGCAACAAAACCCAGTTTTACACAGCTTGCTAAGAACTGATGTGGGGGGGATCATAGAATCGATTGCTGCCACAACCACAGCCATCCTCTCATTTTTCAGTTGCTTCATGTTCCAAATAGCAAAAGTAGAAATATCAACTACATTTTCTAATACCAGAATCCTACTTAGACTACACAGGTAATATTCTTAGCAAGTTAGGGAGGGATATACTTCATGTATTTGGCCGTAACTTAAAACACACATTCTAGAAATTACGTACTTTTGAGAATGATATGCCCACATTGAATACTTCTCAGATTTTATGCCTCTGCTTTGCATGTATAAATGAAGAAGTAATGCCTCATTCTATGTTTCCCTGAACCTTGAAGTTATGAACAGGCTGAACAGGCTCTATTTACTTCAGTGCAGCGTAAAGCAGTGCACTGCTAACCAAAATGACCAACAACTCAAACACAGTCAAACTCAGAAACGTAACATCAGCACTGCAATCTTCTCTCTAGGTAGCCACTACAGTAAACTCTGTATTTAAAGAACCAAGAATATGATAGCTTTGAGACCTTAGTAGGATCACTGCAAAAATAAGTGCATCCATGCAAGGGCTTCAGTAATTGCTTATTCAGAATTAATCCTCCACCATGAAAATATGCTATAATAATTATACAGTCAGAAATACATCTTCATCAAGTACGGGGTAGATTAGAATAGATACAATGCACCGATTTGAACCAAAGACCAGAATTGTTGTCAATTGTTGTCTCCTCCAATATTTCAAGTAAGTCTATAAAAAATTTTGGAGAAAGCTGAAGTGTTAGCTCAGTGGGAATGCACTAATTTTCCTTAAGCTCTTTTCTCCACACAACTCATTATAGACATACTAATGAAGATAAATGCCTTACTCTTTCCTGCCTCTGCACTCTTGCCATTTTTTTTGGATGCTGAAGAAAATCAGGATAAACTAATGCAATGCCATTCTATCATCTATAAAGGGGTCTGAAACATACTCCAATTTCATCATAAAATCAAGTCAAGCTAAACATGTGGCTCATGATCATGTCCTAGAATCAAAGAATGGTTTAGGTTGGAAGGGACCTTAAAGACGATCCAGTTCCAGCCCCTCTGCAGGGACACCTTCCACCAAAACAGGTTGCCCGGGGCCCCATCCAGCCTGATCTTGAGCACTTCCAGAGATGGGATGTTCACAACTTCGTTGGGCAACCTATTCCAGCGTCTCATCACCTTCACAATAAAGAATTTATTCCTAATATCTAATCTAAATCTACTATCTGTCAGTTTAAAGTTGCTCATCCTTGTCCTGTCACCCCAAGCCCTTGCAAAATGTCCCCCTTCAGCTCTCTTATAGCCCCTTTAAGTACTGGAAGGTGCTATGAGGTCTTTCTGGAGCCTTTTCCAGGCTCAACAGACCCAACTCTCAGTTTGTCTCCATAGCAGAAGTTCTCCAGCCCTCTGAGCATCTTTGAGGCCTCCTCTGAACCTGCTCCAACAGGTCCATGCTCTTCTTACGCTGAGGACCCGACCTGGATGTCGTACTCCAGGGGGATCTCACAACAGAGAGCAGAGAGGCAGAATCACCTCCCTTGACCTGTTGGGATTCCAGGTATGTTTTGCCAAGTATGCAATTTGCAAGGTACCCCCCGTATTTTCACATAATCCTAAAGGTGTAAGTACCTTGAATTATGGGATTATGGAATTGTTCTGATTGGGAAGGAACTTCCTAGATCTCTTACCCAGCTCCCTGCTTGAAGGAGATGGAGGAGTCTATTCAGTAGACTCCAAAATCTTCCAAGGATGGAGATTTTACAGCCTGTTTGCATAACATGCTGAAGTGCCTCTTATGTTCATCATGAACAATCTGTCCTCCTGGTTTACTCAGCCAGAACCTCCCCACTTCAGTCAGTGACCACTGTCTGCTTCTTGGACCACAGACATCCGCAAAAACCCTGGTCCTTTGTCAGTAACCTCCTCACAGCTGCCGGCAGTCTGCCCATTACCCTGGGCTTTCCGAGGTCTGCCAACAGAGGCAAAGAGGCAGCAACTTGTGAAGAGCACAAAAAGATCCCTTCAGCCCCAGAAGGTGTGCTGTGGTTGAGGAGCTGTCGCCAGGTGAAGGGGCTACAGGAGGAAGTGAACAGGCTACGTAGTATTCTAGTGAAAAAGCTAGACATAGGTTATTTACAGAGATGCCACAGTCTCAAGACTCTCAGGAGTCTCAAACCTCCATTGTAGTGGAAAAGTAGGTGGAATCAAACACCTACTGCATGATAATTAGTCAAGGGACTTCTAGTCAAGGATTTGTTCAAGATGAAGGCTGGAAGCAGGTCACTCTACATACCGGGAGGAAACTCTTCTGAAAACAAGTAGGACTGGAACCTTCTACAATGGGTATGAAGCTCTGGAACAAGGCTGGACAACTGATGAGGTGGGCGAAGGTCCTTCCGGGACAGAGGGGCGTCCTAAAGCAACACCTCCTGCACCCCGCATCAAGACCTCCTCCATTATCAGGAAGAGAAGGGTAGCTGTAATAGGAAACTCCCTTCTAAGGGGAATGAAGGGCCTGATATGCAGACCAGACCCACCTCACAGGGAATTCTGCTGGCTCCCAGGGGCACAGGTAAGAGACATTACTGGAAATCTGTCCAGTCTAGTAAGGCCCTCTGGTCACTACCTACTATTGGTTGTTCTAAGTGGCAGTGAAAAAACTACAAAGACAATTCTGAGGCCAATCAAAAGAGACTTGAGGGCCTTGGGTTGAAGGATCAGAAGCACATGTAGTGATTTACATAATCCCTTTGGTAACGACCAGTACTATTGACAGGAATAGGCAGATCCACCACATTGCTCCAAGGCTGGTGTAAGCAAAAAAAAAATTTGTTTTTTTTACCAGGGGATGATCTATTCAACCCCTGCTCTATTGACACCTGATGAGATGCACCTATCTCAGAGGGGAAAGAGAGCTCTAGCACAGGAGCCAGCAGGGCGCATTGACAGAACTTTAAACCAGCTTGGAAGGGGGAAAGGGACAAAACCAGGCGCACCAGTGGGGAGCGATGGGATGGTGTGCCAGAACTTGAGAAAACGAGCATTCATGGGATCCCGGCAACTCCTTCAGGTTTGTTGGCTGCAAAGCACCACACCCAAAATGTTTCTACACCAATGCAAACAGCATGAGGAACAAACAAGGCAATGTCAAGCCTTTGGCCCAGTCCCAGAGATTAGATATCATTGGCCTAAGTGGAAACTCTGTGGGTTAAGTCCTGTGATTGGAGTGCCCTGTTGGGAAGTTACAGGCTCTTTCAGAGGGATGGGCAGGGCAGAAGGGGGAGGGCTGGCAGTGGACATCATGGAAGGGATGTATTTTATATGAAGCCCACAGTTGGCAATGGCACTGCTGAGAGCCTCTAAGTAAGAATCAAAGGACATACAAATAATGCAGGTGTCATCTTAGGAATCTACTACAGACCTCCTGGCCAGGGCAATAACACTGACAAATGGTTCTCTGAGGAACTAAGGGACACTTCCAGCTCAACTGCCCTTCTCCTTATGCAGGACTTCAACTTGCCAGAGATCAACTGGGAACATCATGCAGCTGATGGGTCCCTTCAAAAACTCACCATTTTTTATGGTTTTATGATTGTATGATGTGTATTTCCTTCAAATCTTACCTAGCTCCCATATTTTAAACAAACCTACAAGTTTAATACAGTGCTGTGACTGAAAACAAATTATGCTACAAAGTCAAGTTAAAACTTACACTGTAATAAGGTTTTATTGAGGAACTGCTATTCAGTAAAGAAGTGCAGAAACTGCTGAATGTTGTTCTCTGAGTAGTCTCAATGGCTTTTCTGGCTGCGTAACATGAAAAAACAATAAAAAATTCCCCAAAAAAAAAAACAAAAAAAACCCCAAAAAAACAAAAACAAAACCAAAACAAAAAACCAAAACAAAACAAAAAAAAAAAAGAAGAAGAAAAGCAGCTGAACTCTAAAAAGTGATTTTTTTTGAAGAGCTGCCAACAATTTCAAGTTCCTGGAGAAAAAAAGAACAGGAGAGAAAAAAAGGTTAATTTGAGGGAGTTTGAAAAATCAGGTTCTTCTTTCTCCCTCTTATCCCCAGTAAATGCTTGCCATATCTAAATAAATCAAGTTTAAGTGCTCAAGTCCCAGGGAAACGAGGGAGGGGAGGGAGGGCAGGGAGACCCAACAAAACACAGGGCTACAATGCTGTACAAAAGTTACTGTATTATTTCCCAAAATTCTTATTCTACTTCATTCCTATATATTGGAAAGACTTGTTTCTATTTAGTTTATTATAATAAAATGAACATTTAGAGACTTATTCTATACCTGGAAACTCAAGAGTGTGTAAGAACTAGTTAACTGGAATTAAGAATCTAGGTTTATAAAGACACAGCTTACTAGGTTTTGTAAGCTCATGTCCAAAGACACTCAAACTCTTTAGGAAAGGAATGACAGGACTTTTTTTCCCACCACGATAACATACTACAAATAAATTTTTCCCTTTTCTAATTATGAAAATATAAGTTTTAATAGTTTCTCATGTTCAGCTACTGTGGTTTCACTGGAAAAGAAATGAAACATTTTACGGCATGTATTAACTAGCACACATTTAAGAAATAAAGCATAGCTAGGAAGAAAACAGTATTTTAAACTTAATGCTAATATGTGTAGAGACACTAAAACATTACCACAAGTATCAGTTCAAATGGTTTATTAAAATATTATTTCATAGTTATACAAAATATATTTTAATTTTTTCAGAAGAAAAAACAGAATAACAGATAAAAAATTCTATACTTGGTAGCTAAAAATATCAACAGACCATTCAAAATTTTCTCCTCATCCAAGCTGTGCTTATTCTTGTTCTCTGCACACACAGTAATTCTTTAAAAAATAATTAATAACAATACAGAAGTATCTTCCTGAGAATATCTAACAAATCATCAGCTTTTGCAGCATCAGGAAGCAATAATTTTACACGTATTATTCCACATTTTTCTTCAATATTATACCATATTCATACAGAGATACTTATTGATCTTCATCTCTGTCATTCCTATTTTGGAAATTCAATGTTCTTTGGTCTCTTGGAGGGTCTGGCATGCGGAGGATTCGAATATGGGGACTCGTAGGCAGAGAACTAAAAATAAAGGATGCATCATTTAAACAGTGTTTCTTCTCCATGAATTTTAGTATTTCCATTTGATTCTTTACATTACATATTTTCCTTTAAATAACTCCATCTTTTTTGTTTAACAGTCTTAAAAAACAGTAACATGGGGTGAAGTTTGGGCTTCACTGAACTGATCCTGGAGCCCGACCTCAGTAAAAGCTTGAGGTAAAGACAAGCACTCATTTCAATCATGTGATTTATAACAATTAGTCAGCCTTAATTAGAGAAAAGGTTCTTTTATGAAAACCTCCAAATGAACAAATGATGGAATACAAATAAGGACTTGCCTTACAGATCCTGAAGTAGCACACACTACACACACATGTAATCAATCACATCATACTAAGAATGAGCAAAGTTACTAAACATACATTTAGGCAGGATTCTCCACTGATTATCCTAAATGGATTTTTCCTGAAGTTGTCCCAATATTTTTGTTAAATTTAATGTTTGCCGAACATGAAACATGTAACAATATAACAAAACCAAACTGAACTTGAATTATGACATTTTTCAACAGTAACCATACAAAAAGTCCTGCATGTTTATCAGTTACAGAAAGTCTCCATAAAAGCATTTCCACTGAAGTAACAACAGATACCACTACTCTACTTTTTATATACTTTAGTGAGGGAAGACAATTAGGAATAGATCTATCGACTTCATTTTGAAGACTGCTCTAATTACCCTCTTCAGGCTTCACTGGTTACACTGGGTTGATAGAGAGGAGTTGGGTGCACAAGGTTAGACACATGACTGTCCCCTTAAGCTGGGAATGGCTCTACCAGGGATTTACATGGAGGTTTTGAAAGAATTTTGAACCACTAGATCAAAAATTCAAAACATGGTGTAAGTTATGAGTCTCTAGATCAGCAATATTGAAACCGATAAAATAAAATCAACTCAAATGACTAACGCCTTGAAAGTATTGTAGCATTAACAGAAAAAATTCTAAGTCTTTTGTTATTTTTGGGAGGGGAAAGGGACATACAGGGCTCCAAGCTAAGAAGAGCCTGTTTGACAAAACAAAACATTTCAAAAAGTTGTTTTATTTCAGATAAACTGATTGAAGTCCCACTGAATTACAATTATGTAAGGAAGGGTAAAAAGAAAAGCTATTAAAAATCCTTCAAATTCACAGAACCATCAGCAATTAACTGCTTAATTGTTTATGTTCTACTGCTACAAACAACAAAATTTCCTTCTCCTCATACTTAACTTTTTCAAGTTACACTCCTTGCAAGAGAACTCCCTTGCAATTCTTGCATCCTGAAATAAAGCACAACAGTATTACCTCATGCTCAGGGGGGTAAACAAAATGAACTGTCGATGCCTCTGAAAGTCAGCCCTCTCCAGTATCATATCAATGGCAATTCTTCTGTTAACCATGTCCTAAAGACAAAAGGTTTGTCAGGTACTGATACTGACAGTTATAAATACATTAGAAAATACAATTCTTGAAAACCTACCAGAATTAATTGCTATACAGTCAAGGTTAGCTAAAGAAAATGCCTAAATAATGCTAATAGAAGCTAAGAAAAACTGGATAAACATAAGGGTTAAATTCTAAAAGCTACAAATTATAGTCTGGGAAATTCTTAAACTGTACTTTTCAGTATACATGGACAATGGAAAGCTTCTATCAGAACAATCGCACACTCATCTACTCAGTGTTTTTCTATCTGCTTTGATGTACATACAGTACTTCCTACTGAGTATGCTGAGATGAACTGTATTTTAGCAGAATAATGTTTCCTGTAAAATCCTGACTCAAAAATCACCTGAAAGAATTTAAGGGCTACATGAAACCTCTGATATTATGATATTATGGAGCTTGTTTTTATAAGGATTATCATTGTTATTATCATTATTGCTATTTTGAACGCAACCTTACGCATTAGGCTTACTGAAAAGGATGAGCAACAGGAAGCTGTCATTAGCAGGGACTAACAAAGCTCTGCTGCTGTGCACTGTTCCTCATGAAACCAGAGATCTCCCACAAAAATACACTGTGGAGTCCTCACGTGGTGGGGCTCTGTGATTACACCAAGAGTAACTACAGAACATGTGGACAGTAAGGCTGCTCTTACTGGCACTGCGGTGGAAAGACAAATTATGGGGAATTATATATGGAATATGTGACAGGCAAGTTCTTTGCAAGGCCTAGAGTTCTGAGTATCCACCCTTTTCTGGAAAGATGGATAAACTTCTGCACAACAAGCTTTTAAAAGAGGATCTAAGATTTGAAAGTTGGCTGAAAAACGACTGCTTCACTACCTTAAGTTGCATACTGTCCTTTTTGCAATTCTTTAATATAAACTACATTATCTTTGTTCCCTCTAGGTCATTACTAGCAAATAAATGATTGATGAAGAAGGGACACTGAGCCAAAATTAAATAAGCCAGTCTCAAATCTTTGTCTCATAGAAATAAATATTTTCTCAAACTTATACCACCCTGCATATTAATAAGTAGGAAATATATCTTAAAAAAAAGAAAATAAATTTCAAAATGGGTTAGTGGCCTGTCCAGGGAAGCTGTACACAAAGATATTATTTAGATAACCTTAGTATTTATTGTTCATTATTCTGCACTTCAGCATTTTGGAAACACGCTACTACCTGAAGTATGAGTTTCTATAAAATGAGTAGCAACAGTGAACTCAATTGCTACATTTGCTCTGAAAAAAACCCACAGTGATCTCAAAACTGGCAGAAATCAAAGCACATGCCAAGCCCAGAATGTCACAGCCATATGCAGAGTCAACCTCTGACAAACACAGTAATAGCTGATTTATTATTTTTGTGCTGAACAAAGGTTTGAGCATGTAAATTAATGGAAATGCTCATAGTTCTCAATACCAACTTCAGAAACAAAAAAAGCTTTAAAAGTCACCAAACAAAGTCAGCAAGATTCCTAACAAATTTTGCTTTGGGGAATTTTGATTTTGGTTTGGGAGCTTTTTATAATTTACAGTTAACTATAGTGGTTTTAAATCTAACCAAATACAAGTAACAATCCAACTATTTCACTAGTTTATACAAATCAGAATGGGAGACGTAGTTTTAAGTTTAAACTATACCATGTAGACATCAAATTCATCCATGCATCTGAAAGGAGATTCAGAAATGTTCCACAGAGAAAGAATGAAACAAACTGTGGAGAAGGAACGTTCACCTCCTGATAGGGATCTCAGATCACTACGGGAAGCTTTTTCTTCCTCTCGAGGCTGAACCTTGAAATAAAAATATTGGAGCAATTTTTAAATCTGAGATGAAAATATACTAACAGAATCATAATTTTAACAGCAAGCACATTATACATGAACAGATAGAGATCACTGGAAAACAATTTTCTGCATTTCACTGCAACTGCCATTCTGGAATGGGATGGCTCCTAACCACTTATTAACACATTTCTAGGATCATTGCAACTTCCTCTATCACAATCATACACACTGAACAGACTGAATGACTCTGCCAGTGTTTTGCTATTCAAATCTCTGTTTGTAATAGCTGTTAAACAATGTTTAATAAGTGTCAACCAGTGTAGTTATATTACAGTAAAATCCAGTGGTTACTGGCTACAATAAAAAAGCAGGTAATTGATTTACAGCAGAATTTTAAAGGAGGAAGATTCTTTACGTGAAATACATGAAACATTGTGAACAGCCATTTGGTTACATTGATTATGATGACACCTTGTGGCACTCCTGCTGTAACATGAAACTTGGGCATTTTCTTGCCCTGCTAATTGCATTACCTTTAAAAAGTTAAGCAGGCAAATAAGGATTATTTTGAAGTGGGATCTTTTTTTGCAGGGAACGGTTTTCCTTTGGCAACTTACATTCCTTGACTAAATACAGATCTCTTTTGTGAGATACATGAGACATCAGCTATTAAAAATATTTATTCTGATAAAGTCAAGTAATGTCTTGATATTTTATGGACTGAGTTTAGTTCTTCAGTTACATGTGCTTCACCTGTCTAGTTAGGACTGTGACATGTATTTATCTTGTCACTGCACATTTTTCCCCTTAATCCCTAAAACTGAAGTCTCCCACAGAAAAAAAGCTAATAAATCCATGACAAAACTTTTTGGGATGTGTGTTAAAAGGTACACAGAAAAAAACCCTATCGAAGCTTTCATGCATGAAGTTGTTTAAAAAACAACTAGAGCCATTATACAATCACACAAATACTGGTGAACTTCCTAACAATGACACAGGAATGAGTTATTTTGAAAGACTGACTAGGATGACTCACTACTTAGTTCTTATCATTGGCATAAAACAACAATCCACATTTTTTCTTTGTAATCTAGCAGCTTGCCCATTTAAAATGGCAATGTTTTCTGTTCTTCCTTGTTTTCAAGAACATCCTACGGTCACCAAACAGGACAAAAGAAACTTATCTGACACTGATTTGATGTGAATAAGCAGACACTTCTTCATTCAGGCTTTTGGGTACTCCTCCAATGTGTTCCGCTCAACAGATGAAATCCAGCCATTTTTATATACTTTTTCTGCTGAATCATTGTTACATAACTTCTTTTACATACTATGCATAGTATACCTGCTCCTTAAATTTAACCTTTACAATGACTGATTTTGTTAGTTATATAACTTCAGCAATATTCCTAAAACAATCATTGGTTGTCTCTACTGCGGACCACTGATTGGAATCCTTGATAATCAAACCAAGATGGGAAGGGAGGGGGGTTTCCAAGCAGCACAACTGGTGTGTATGACGGTCCCCGTAACTTCTCAACCAAAACACAGGAGCTCCAGTAACTTCTTGGTGAGGTTCCTATGTTTGCATATTTCAAACACATCACTCCTAACATTTCTATACCTTACACCTCACAATTTTCTACTTGTAACTAACACTTTTATATGATTGGATCAGAATATTTATAACACTACAATTTAGCTATCACATTTTGGAGAGGGAAAGACAATTTATTCTATCATTTGCAATGCATTCTAGCACCTGAGACGAAAACAAATAATAATTCATTATGTATTATGGTAATTGAAGTAATATAAAATAACTTACTGTTATGGAAAGGGTCTCATTCTTGTGATCAAAAATTATATTTCCCGAGCAACCTCGAACACGTAGTAAGTGCTCAAAGTGGAGTTTGCATTGCATAGAAAGGCTCCTTAAATCAAGCAAATAAACATTAGGGCAGCAAGTTTTAAAATATATGAAAAAGCGAGAACAGATTTTCATCAACAGTCCCACATTATTAAGCCCTGCTCCACTAATGACATTCTCCCAAAATCCATTATGCTCTCAAGTGGGCGACATTAAACATACTGGAGAGAATCACTGAAAAGTAAGGATGTAAGAAATCCAGATGTACGGCTTTGAATTTTCTAAAATTTTATTTTAACAGACTGGTGTGAGAGACTGAAGTGGTCAATGGCTTAAACATTTCTAAGATCATTGAAGGACTTTTGTCCACTGTAGCAAATTGCAAAGAAACAGCTGTTCATGTGCGACCACCAAAGCCCACCCCTCCCCAGATATACCTACTAACGGGCATTTGAACTGTGATGGGAACTTGAGATAAGATAAAGGGGATAATATTGTCCAGTCAACCCAAGTCTGGAGAGAAGAATGTATCCACAAGTGATACTGGAAGAGAGACTGAGATGCTGATGGTTCAAACATTCAGAGGCCAAGCTGCTGACGTGTAAAGTACCCAGAGGGCAAGCACAGCCCACCTCAGACTACAGCTGGTGTTGAAGGAGATAGGGAAAGAGGCAAACTCTGGAGGCAGATCCTGTCTCTTTGTCCTTACTCAGGTGAACTCAGCTGTGATCACTTCCCTGCCAGACGTACTGGGCCATTCACAGTAGCCTGAAGGGGGTTCTGATCTCTGCTGATGGGCAATACTGGACTCCACTGCACTGACATCATAGACAGCTGTATCACCCTAGAAAGTGTCAAAGACTCCCAAAGTGTCCCGTGATCCACAACACTACATCATCCAGTGTGAAACTCCCCACCTCAGGGGAGGTATCTGGACATTCCCAGCTGAGCCTGGGTGAATATAAACCCAAGAGAGTTTGTGTTCTGGGCATTTCTTTCACCATCTGACAGATCCAGTCTGTAACAGCAGCTTCAAGCAACACTGAAGTTGCAAAAACCAAATCTTGTTGTAAGGCCTATGGGTTGGGTGATCTTCCTATTCTTATCCTTTCCTTCTCTTTCTTATACATTTTCTTAAGCAGTATTTTTATGCCTTTATGTTGTCATAAGACTATAGATAGCAACAACCAAAATGGCTTACATACGTGTTTTTTGCCATGAAACCAAATTTTTCTAAAAATAAATGCTACATATATATATAGATATATATAGACAAACACCAATTCAGTGTTGTTTCACTCCAATCTGCCCCAAGGGATCTGTCAACAAGAACCTAGGTTACCCTTGCCTTCTGGGGCGGGTTGTAACAACTGGGAGCTTTTTACAGAGACTCAGAAAATTACCACATTCCACTGCTTCCCTATTCAGTACTAGGAGTGCACAGTAACAAATTGGCATGCACTTTACTGGATTCTAGGAATTAAAGAGTGTTGTGTATTAATTTCTCTGTTCACCCCTTACCCCTCAATTCTAGCATATCCTAGACCACACATGACAGTTCCTTCAAGAAAGAACTATGGTTCTTTAACATGTCCTAAGGTGGAATTTATTTCCAAACTTGGCCACTAAGACTAAGATTCAATATGACATATGTGGGAACCAAAAGGCAAGCATCACATTTGGAAGGTAAATCTTGCCCACTATTATATCTATACTTCTACCTGCAAAGGTTGGGATTCTCCTTATCATCACCATTTGTCAGGATCATACTAGCACCTCCCCCAAATGCAGATCAAAAAACTACAAAAAGCAGAGCAAATCAAAATATCCCTCAATTTCTGTTAAAGGGAATGATAGAGTGCTGCAATAGAAAACAGACCAGTCCTTTTGAAGGAAGGCAACAACAAAATTTCCGTGGATAGGTATAGGATACTAAGGGCCTGAAACAAGAAAGAAGGAGCATACATCCCGTAATGGAGAAGAAGCTGTTAAATTACAAAATCTGAATCTAGGTCTTTTTTTCAGCAATTTTTTCAGCACAGGGCTGAGGAAAAGTGTTTGGCCCACAATGAAATTATAGGAGCTCAGCACCACTAATTATAATCAATTAAAATGAATGACAGCCCAGATTATTTCAAGTCCAAGTATATTGCTGATATTTTACTGATCAAAACCAGCACCCAAACCCAACTGCCTTGGATGAAGGCAGCACAATTGAGGCCTTTGGGATGAAGCAAAATACAGGGTCCACTACTGCACTGCTTTTCCAGCTGTCAGTCCAGACTGCCTCTAAACTGCCAGGCACAGCAAGATTGAAACTGGGAGCAAGCTTAGGTTCAAATGATTGTTGTGAACACAGCGTTAAACTCACCTTAAAAACTGCCGATACACTTTGAGCCTCTCTGTCATTACCTCGTCCAGCACTGCAATAAATCTCCTTAAATTCTTTACTTTATTGCTTGCATCCTCGTATCTTTCCTTTGCATAATGAAATTGCCTGTTTTAATTACCAGAAAGGTTAGGAGCCATACGCATTACATTAAACCTGAGCTATTGTTGTAAATGCTGAATATTTTGATAATCAAAATATTAAAATGAAAACTTTCTTGTGATGATTTATGTTGAAGCTGAAAGCATTTGAGGAGTCAAGTAAGACACTGTTGACAAATGAAATGTGGACAAAAATTAAATCTTAATTCTATTTTTAATTCTTTTGAAAATAAACTCTTTCACCAAGGAGAATGAATGTCTGCGTTCCCCATGCTCATGAATATCTGAGGGGAGTGCTTCCTTGAAATACACTGAAGTCAAAACCTCAAGGAACTGCCTAACTTGTGCATTAGTTATTCAAACTAGAATTATGCTTAATACTCATTGCATCACAAAACAATGGTGAGTTAAATTTGTGTAGTCATAACTGGGATACTTCAAGAGGGTATGTGATTATTGGTAACGTCATATATATAGCACAGATGCTGCTTAAAATCACTGGAAGGTGTTTCAGGACTCCTAAATCTGTTCAGTACTGGTTGGCTGAGAATTAGTACAACACATTTCCACACCTTCATACATAGCTGAAGTATTAAAACCACCCATAAATACAAAGTGAGTCAGTTCCCCTCTCTCTCCCAACCTACCTGAACTGTTTTAGACAGTAAAGATGACTTACTGTATTATTTCTTCTCTGTTTCCACGGTGACTGCTTTCTGAATTTATCTTCTCTCTCAAGCGATTCATTTCCGCATCAAGACTTTTAACGGTTCTGCTGACCTTGATGCGATCTGAGAAGATTTGCCTTGCTTTTGCCATTTTCTCCTAAAGGAATGTTTGAAACTCAAATAATTGTCATATTTTTCAAAAATCTGTTTAGTCTTCACAACAAATATACTATACAGAAAGCCATAACCTCCAAGCAAGAACAATATTTTTGTGTTGTTCTTTCTGTTTTCATTATAGCAAACCCAGTTAACAATTTTATTGACAACATTTATACATGGGTAGTTATTTCAGTGCCAAGAACTGAATATCCAAGATTTTTAATACAATCCCAGTTATTTAGCTAATGCAGATAAATAAGGAACCAAAATCACCATATTTAAATACGTCAGTCTTCCAAAAGTCTTTGCAGATGTGATTTCAGAGTTAGTTAATAAAGCTGGATTAGGTAAGTCTTCCAAAGATCAGATATGGAGTCTCTACAAGGAAAAACCTACCATCCAAGAAACCAAAACAATATTATTCAATTTAACTTAAGCCCCAAATTTTAAGTAATTTTAATCTTCTCATTGAAAAAGATGGAAGAAATGGTCCTAGATGGATGAACCCTAATTTATCTGTCAAGACAGAAATGGTGTCCTGTCAGAAAAAAAGAGGCCTCAATTCACTTACACAAAATTACTTTACTTGCTTACACAGTGTGGTGGTTTGAGCGTAGGACATAGCTGAGAAATACTCAGTGTAGCTGAGTATATTAATATGGTCTGTATGTTATACAAGTGGAATGATTTATTAATAAATATTAGAAGAATCAGGACCATCTGACTTCAATAGCTAAAAAAAACCCTCCACCACACGTACCTCTAATTCCTTTCCTTTGGCAACTAGTAAATCTTTGTGCTTATTTATGCAAGCCACGTGTTCTCTCTGTTTGTCCTCATAGTGCTGCAAACGCCGTTTACTGTTTTCCACTTCTGACTCAGCCTGGCTTAATTCAGCCTGTTAGGAACAAATCACGATGTGAGCTGGTTGGGGTAGATTCCTGAGACTCTCTCTAGTGTTTACTGACCTATCACAGGTTGTTGTAACTTATTTGGCTTTCAGTAACACTACTCCTCCTAGAGTCTGGGAGCTTTAACAGCAGCTTATGAGAAAGCCTATGCTCAATTCTGACAAGGAATAAATACATGCAATGATTTTAGGAATTATGTCCTAAGGTGATGTTTTCATCTTTAAAAAAAGCTACGCTTTCTCCAAAAGCTCAAAAAACTGCATTTACTTTTTACACTACATTTTATCTGGAACTTCTGATGCCTCTGTGACCTACAGAACTGCATTTCTGTGTGAAAATTCAGTGTCCTGCTATACCTGTAAGATAAAATCATAGGTTGGAATAGACCTTTAAGAACATTAAGTCCAGCCATCAACCCAACACCACCACCATATACACCACTAAACCATGTCCTCCAGGGCAATACCCATACATTTTTGAATGCTTAGAGGGATGGTGACAAACCACTTGCCTAGGAAGTTTGTTCCAACGATTTACAACCCCTTCCATGAAATTTTTTTCCCAATAGCTAAACTAAACCTCCCCTGATGCAATTTGAAGCCATTTCCTTTCCTCCTGTCACTTGTTATCTGGGAGAAGAGACTAAGCCCCACCCTACTACAACCTGTTTTCAGGTGGTTGTAGAGACTCATAAGCCCCCCTTGAGCCTCCTTTTCTCGAGGCTAAACAGCCCTAGCTCCCTCAGCTGCTCCTCACAGGAATTGTGCTCCAGACCCTTCACCACCAACCTTTATACTTTGTAAGTACTGATATTGTTGAAGTGATGTATCTTTCCACAGAAGCAAAGAGGTATAAAGAATGACATAAATTAGGACATGATTTACTTCCTCATCCCTGTCAACTAGATGGCTTGTCTCAACAAAGGAAAATAAAAAACACCAAATCAAACAGAAAAAAAAAACCAACAAAAAAACCCTCAAAACCCCCAAAACAACAAAAAAGAAAACCAACCATCACCAACAATAACAGATGCTCTTTTTTCTAATCCTGTATTAAAACCACAACTTGATGTATGTCAACAGCTCATTAAACAACTGTAGAACACTTAACATATCTGATTTAAAACCTTTTCAGAAATTTCAGTGCTGTCCTCGATTGTGTTCAGTACTCTAAATAACACGCAATAATATTTTCATATTCTGAAGAAATCTATTCTCTTTCCTTACACAGTGGTGCTTTTAAAATAGATCATATCTCTAGAACTTCCATATTAGATACATTAGAACTAACACATTTATCTGTTGCTTTGCTGACCTGTTTCCTTACTCTTTTCATTTGCTCTTTTAGTTTGGGCTGACTACATAACAATATACCATTTCAGTGAGACATGTAAGAGATTCCCATAGTGATCTTCTAAGTTTTCTTCATTTCATCCTTCTAAAAGTTTACAATGCTATAAACGTCCTGGACTCTTATTTCTGTTTTCTATTTTCAAACCATGAGTTCTTCTTGCCAACCTGAGACTACCTCCCTTTTGCCAATACCAAATTTTGCATGTCACCACTCTGCTATATATCTTAAGTCTTGCTATTTCTCTGCCATTTCCAGGTGCCTTCTGTAGTCTTGAATAATTAAAAGTATGTACTGGTACCTTCTGTGATTATGTAACTTCACAGAATAACAACCACTTCATACAGAACTTCAAATACTATTTTGAGAAATGAACAGTTGTGAATACTCTTAGCCAAGGTTTCTTAGAAACAAACATGCAAAACCAACAAACGTGATGCAGAAAAAAGGAAAGTAAAGGAAAATGTTTTTCCTTCCTTTTCAGTCCATGACTAAAGATACCTGGAAATGAACTCTCTTCAAACATAAAACACTACAGTGACTACACTTAACAATCAACATCACCTTCAAAATATTGCCAAGCTTATTTTCCAACACGCATTAGATGGAATTCTCCACTTACATTTTATAGGTAGACCTTAAGTATACCAGGAAACAGCAAGTTCCTTTCTCCTGCCTCACCTCTTCTAAACCTCATTCACCTTGACACACACATGAAACAAATCAAAATTACAATGTAAAATTATTGTTACCTTAATTGGGCCAGCAATTTCTTCTACTTGCTGAATTTTTTCTTTCACTTCTTCTAATTGTTTTTCAGCTGCTTGGAGACTATTTTTCAGTTCTTCCATTTTTCTGCTTTGTAGCTGCATGTCTTGTTTTACAGATTCTATCCTAGCCTTATTTTCTTCAGCTTCCTCTTGCTGTCGAAATGTATTAAAGTTAAGAATAAAAAAAGGAGACACATTCATAAACTACTGTACCAGATCTTATTTCACTATCACTATTAGGGTACAGTATTACATGAAGTTCTCTATAAGTCTAGTAACAATAGGAACAGCTCAATGTAATTGTTACTAAAGCCCAAAGGTAAAGACTGACAGATCGTGTAGGATCTAAATCAAACTGCAAAACAAAAGTGAAACTTCATATTTATGTGACTGAAAATTAAAGGGGATTTTATTTGGGAGTTGTGATGAAAAGACTGAAAAAGAACAAGGTAACTTCCCTCTGGATCTGTGGCCCATATACATCCAATATGCAATGGAATGCAGGAAGAGTAAGTGGATTGTTGTTGTCTCCTACAAAATGACACCATTCCTAATGAATTATCATCATAAATACTTTCTGATTCAAAAAGAAAAATATTGCAAAACCTGGGAAAAAAATTTTTTTAAATCACCAAAAATAAATAAAATCATTCAATTTACAGAAATGTTTAGAATTATGGCAAGTGTTACATTCTTCACTATTCAACTTTGCTTGTTTCAAAACATCGCCAACATTAAAAGACATTATTTCATATGCTGATGAGACATAATTGGATAATCTGTTCTTACTAATATATGGACGTCCGCTGGCTGGTGTTCTTCCATGTTTTCAAGATCTGCTATTTCTGCATTTGCTGTTCTTACTTTTATCTGAGAAGAAAAACAAAATACATGTCCTGAAGCTTAACTAAAGAGAAAAGTTCACAACTTTTCATTTAAGTCATGACAGGAAAGAAGACACTTGCATTTTTTAGTTTCATTAATGACTTACGAGACACAACTCTTCACACCCACCTATGGAATTCATTTTCATAAGATATAACTTGCTCTGAAAGTCGAGCACTTTAATGAATTAAGTTATTGCATTTCCATTGAATGACATGACAATTGAATAAAATACATTTTACTTTTTCTTCACATATTTATCTTCAGCATTTCAGACCACATGCCAGGGTTTTTGCTGCTTCTTACTTTAATTTATTGAATATAACCTTATATAGTGTGTGTTAGCTTACACTGTCTACCTGGAGCACCACAGGCCACCACAAATATATATCCTACCTAGACATACCAGAGACTGCAGAAAGGAGGCTAACAGTCGTAAAGTGGTTTATAAAGAAATTAAAATTAAGAAAACATAAAGAAGAAATATTCAGCATATCAAGATGGGTTAAGAATACACCAGAAGAGCACGAAGATAAACAAGATTCTGGGAATGAAGAGGCAAGGCTCAACAGAAATAAAGGAGGGAGAAGCATTATATGATGCAAGTGTCTCTTCTGTGCAACAGCTTACTACTAGTGTCAGAAAAAGCAGTAGAAATTTGTAAGATTTAGCACAAGGTAGGGTAAAGATACAAAACAGAAACAACAGCATTTGCTAGGATTGATGTGGCCTCTATCACTCAATTATCACTGTCCTCAATTATAGAACATACTACAAAAATAAAAAACATGAAAGCAAACAACAAAAGTAAGGATAAACTTTAAAAACTATCAGGCATTCCAAATAGATTGCCGAAGTCAAAACAAAATAGGGAGAGACTGAGGAGTTTCTACAAACTAAAACTGTACCTATTTTTACCTGTAGCTGTTTTTGGTGTCGTTGATGACTGTAGAGAAGATCTTCATTTTGCCTAATCTCATTTTCAATGGAATATAAACGTTGCTGAGATGCTGCCAACTGTGCCCTTTTGTTTTCAATTTCTTTATCCAAGTGACTTTATAAACAAAGTGATATTGAGATATTACATACTACACCCATGTTATTTGTGACACACACATACAGAAATACACAAATAGAAATTATATGCGTGACAAGACAACAGGTAAAAATGCACTCCTTTTTAACTAGCCTCCATCATTCCCCCACAGCAAAATTGGTCATGGAATGCCTGTAACAGTTTGAAAGTTAAAATAAGCTTTGAGTGAAGCTCATTATATACCGACATGAAAGAAATACAGTTAACGGACATATTTAAAACTTTTGAGTTTATTGAAATAAATTTTAACATTCAATTCAGTTTATACTATCAGCTATTAATACTGAAATTACTTAATATGTCTCTAATATAATCTGAGCCTCAAAATGAAGTATTCTACTGTCACAAATTTCCTTGGTGACAGTTCAAGTTCGTAGTCTTTGTTTTAACTACCATTTTGAAAGCAATGAGAGAAAAAAAACCCTAAAACTATAGAAGGAATGGGAATTCTCAGGGACACCTACCATGAATGAGGTCAAAAGCCTGAGGAAACACAGATGTAAAGTTTGAAACCAGTAGGAGGATGTGTGCTAACAACTTTGATTTGAATAGTAAGGCTTCCCTTGCAGTAAACTATGACACCACTGTTCAAGTGTTGTATTTTTAAAGAAACAGCTTTGACTCCATACTCTTTTTCACCAAGCATGAAGTGAAAAAGAAAATAGCTAGATTTCCTCGAGTATGGAGCACAGAAAATCCCTACTTGGTGGGTAAGATCTACATGCCACAATCTAACTAGATACAATGCAAGTTTGTCCCTGTCACAGAAAAGCACTGAAATTAAGATACTATCTAGAATTCTCAAAAAGGAAGTGTAAATCTCAGAAAGAAAATTGAGAGACTAGAGAGTAGTGTACATGCAAATAGACAAATATGCAATTCCACTATTCATGCCAACAAGTGCATTTTCTACAAACACAACATTACAAGATGCTAACCTGATTTCTGATTCAACATCTTGACTTAGGAACCTGGGTCTGACAAAATTGGAAGAGTAATACCGTCTTTCAAACACTTGATCACCTTCAGCAGTGAAAGCTTCTTTACAGTTTTTTGGGGGCCGATTGCACTGCATTACTTCACGAGCCTTACGGCTATTCTGAAAAACACAATGGCCTTATAATACCAGCAGAAAAGCAACCATAATTGAAGATAAGAACTTCAAAGTTGTCTAAATGTTTTCACCCAGAATTAATTCCATTTCTTAATGGAAGGAAATACAGTAATGAAAGAATGTTAATATTCTCTATAATGTCAAGAATCTACTTTTCTTAGTTGGGTAAGACATTTATGTTCTCAAGAACCCACTAAGTTTAGTTGGTCATTTATTTGTGAATTCTGTAGTCTAATCAGTCCCTTATAATTTGCCTTGGGGGAAAAAAAAAATCACTAACCAGATTACTATGCACAGGTATATTCAACTGCCAAAATCAGAACAAACATACAGGAAACAAACTTCCAAAGCAAGGTATGAAGTACATCAAACAATATTCAATTAAAGTTCAGGAAAACACATTGGTAAAAAACCCCAACACTGACAGTGCCAGACTAAGTGGTCACAAGTGGCTTTGTCCAAGGCAACCATGCTATTCATTCCAAAGTATCAACTTTTCCACAGAATACTTCTTTCAGATTCAGTTGAAATGGTTCAGGTAGGGCTCAAATATAATAACATTATGAAAATCACTGGTTAGTTCAGGCAGAGGGGGAAGAACAATCCCAACATTCCTGCCATGAGTAAAGCCTAGGAAGTTCAGCTGTTATGTAACCTATTCAGTGACAGCCATGCTTGATAAACAGTCAGCTCTGCATTCAACAGAGCATGAACTGCCTCTTTCAGGTAGGAATGTCAGAGGATAGACTGGGATAAGAGATTTTGGAGAAAAATGAAATTCACAAAAAGTAAGCGTCATTAGTTCTGCTTGCTTAGAGAATACCCTGCCTTCTCTGCATAAAAACATATACACCTTGTTTTTATCTTTGAACATTTTACCTGTAATCTTATCTGCAGAGCTGGTATCTTCAGTACTAACAGAAAATCAAAAATCAATTAAGATCAGAAATCAGATAGTGTCAGAAAAATTAGTTACCAGCTGCTAGGTACAACTGGTAGGGGCTGGTTGCAAATTTTGATAACACCCAGACTACCCAAAACTGCCACATCCCAAACCCACCAATTAACAGAGAGACATGAGACAGAGCCAGTAGTTAGGAGGCTGATTACACACATGTGGACTATTTAGACTGGGAAACTACACCACTTAAGAGGCCCAGCAAGGTAGTGGCAAACAACCCAGAAACAAAAAGGAAAGGTCCTGAAACACATAGGGCAGAGAGGGGAGCAAAACTTACTCTACCTCTTTTATCCATTACAGACACTACCATTGAAGGTGTTCCACATGTTTCTTTAAAGATCAATAGGGAGCATAAAGCCTTACTTTAATCAGCAGGACTGTTTCTATACTCCTCATATCGATCAAACAATTGGCAATGATGGGATTATCTATTTCCAATGCTGTCAGAACTGATGGGAATTCTGGATGATAAACAGCTCTGAAGAAAAGAAAAACAACCACTATTCATAAAACTCACATGAGATTCTTCAAAATAAAAAAATTTACAAATAGTTCTTTTCAACCATCAAAGCTACCCAATACAATTCAAAATGTAACTTACCTCTGACTAGTATCATAAATTTTATTCTGAAATTTATTTACAATTATTTGAGGTCTAAATCCATGTGCAAAATATTTTGACATCAGAAACTGAAGAGTTCTTTCATCGCTATAATTATCACAGCAAAATGCTTGAAGGAGGCTTTTTAAACAGGATTCGATAGCCAAGATCAGTTCAGGATCTTTTGGATGAATCAAAGCACCTAAATAAACATAAGAGGCAAGGCTTTAGGTGCTGCGTTTCATGACAAAACATTCAGTAGAGCACTTTTACCACTCTAGGTTCTTGTTTTGTTGTATTGCAAGTTTTTTCAAGAGTCTAAAATAAACCTTTCCTACAGGTAGAAAAAAAATGAAGAAGTTGACTGTAAGTTAAAAGACCCTACAACAGACCTGAGAACACAAACATAATTTCTCTACCTAGAGACACCTACATGTAGTTGGAGGCCTATATTTTCTTCCATTAGGGTACCAATTTTATGGCAGCTTAGCAGAAATGTATCAGGGCAAAGATAGCTTATCGACAATTTAGTGCTTTAAGGATGAAGGCAGTGGAACAACTACACTGCAAATTAAACAAACATGAAGATTTCCACTGTATCACCTGTCTTCAGTAGCACATATGTTGGCACATTCTTACCCTGCAGTAAATGCCATGCACTTTACATCCAAAATATGCTGAAACCTTTCCTTCCATTCAGAAACTGAAAACAGCAGCCACTGTCAGAGCTGGACAGAAGACAAATAAAAGCCAGCTTTCCAATTAAATCTCAGCTGGGCCTGTCTGAGTTGCTCCATGCAAAACATCTCAAGTTTGACAAACCCACAAGTCAGCCACTGGACACTTTGAACAAAATCTGTCCATGACCTGGACAGCACTATCCACTGAGGAACAAGTCAAAGCACAGCAGTCTGATGCTTTGAGGGTGTAGGGGAGTCGGAAGAAAGCACTGGAAATTTACCACTGTAAAACACCTCAACAAAAACAGCTGGAAAATGGGGAAAGCCAGTAGCTGTTACTGGGTGCCTGACAGAAACATTACAAAGATAACCTACCAGGATAAAACCTTTAGTCCAGGAAGTACAGAAGAAAATGGTACATCTGAAGCTCCTTAAACAACAAAGTTTTCCTAAAAACCACTATTTACATTAGCAGCCATACAAAAAAATCCCATGAGAAAATATGTTTCAGCAGTTATTCCTACCTAAAGGTCCAAGAGGTTTCTTTTTAAAGTGTCCTTGCTTATGGGCCATTTCAACTGCTTCAAGAAATGCTGGCATATGTGGTCCAAATCTTTTCAAAGTATTTGTTTTACTATCTTTCAGGTCTCTCAGCTGTTTCTGCTTGGCATCCAGTGCTTGTTGCATATCACTGTTTTCTCTCCTAAGATAACAGATTTTTTTCCAGTAGTTATAGAGCCTTAAGTGCAGTAAAAATAATTACAAAGCCTTGTTTTTCAGTTACTAATAGCATAGTGTTTCAAGATGTCAGTAGTTCAGTATAAAGCTAGGTACACACATGCAATCATCTTTATAGTTTCAAGTAACATGAGACAAAAAAAAAGAGAGAAAATGACTACTTTGCAACAGTTTTACAAGACTTTTATTTCTAACAGACTATAATAAATTTATTTCTAATTATGTGCTTCAATTTCACTGTCTTCAAAGATCTTCAGCAAAAAACACAGTAAGCATTAGTTACAATAATTGATAAAAGGCATTTAAACTAATCCATCTGGTGCAATAAGGAACAATTCTCAAATCCTCTAAGACAATAAGTGGCTCTGCCATAATCCCCTCCAGTAATCATTGTCCAAGTTCAGGTTTCCAAATCAAAGCCAGAGTGCTTTGATTTTTTATCTTGGGTATAGGCTAAATTGGTATTTGAACCACTTTGCCTCAAAGCCTCTGTGAATCTGCCTTACCTATAGAAAAAATAATTACTACTAAGTGTATCTATTGTCTATGAAGTGAAAAAGAAACTGGAGCCTAATACCTCATGGATCACTGGTATGTAAGAAGAGATACATAAAAGAAGGGATTCTCTCTAACTTGAAACAGAAGTAAACAATTACATTCAAAAAACATAACTTACCTGATTCTACAATGTTCTTCCCTACACTTAGATATAGCCTGCTGAAACTGATCCACTTGCTGATCAATCATTATTTCTTCATCATGTAATGCCTTTAACTGTTCCCTTAAATATGCAATTCTCCTTTGCCTTTCCAATTTTTCAGGCTCTGAAACCTGATTAGCACTAGAAAAGAACATATTTCCATATTTTAAAACCATACTGATGATTTACAAGTGACATGAACTTTTCCTTTGTAGCATACAGAAGATTTACACACCAGTTACATTTAAGATTCTGTTAACTTGCAAGATTTACATAACAATAATGCCCATTTTAATTTCTTTTTTAAAACTTCTAGTCACATGTAACTCTCCCCAGTTGCATTCCTATTGCATTTAGTTTAAGACGTATTTGTTTTGCACTATCATGGAAGCTAGAGAACGTCTATTATCACACACACACACAAAAAAAAAGCACTTTTCCTACCCAATTGCCTCTTTACATTCTAGTCAAAATCTTGGTATGCAAAGAAGCAGGTCAGAAGTACTCAAATATTTAACTGGGCCCTGCTAAAGTCTAAATAAATATTTTCTATTACTGCAGGTTTTCTCATTAATCATAAAAGCTCACTTCTTTTTTACCTGCACCTTAATAAACATACACCATAATCACTGTGTCTGTATTTACCAGCTTTTCAGTTCTTCAATTCGTTTACGTAGCTGTTCATTGTCTTTTCCCAGACATTTTAACTCTGTTTTGGAACGATTATAAACGATCTATGAAGAAAATAGGATACAGTAGTTTAAAAAATAGAAGAGATAATTTCCTAAAGAACTACAGTTTTGAGTAAATACTGAACTGCACCAGACCAGACAAATGTAACTTGATTTTAAAATATTACATCTGTTTATTTATTTTGACCTAAGCTTAACACTGTTTAGTAACTATATAAAGATATAAATGCCAGGGCCCCAAACAGACACTACTTCCAGACAGGCAGGAAATTGCATCTGTTTTGAACTCCACTCAAGAAGCCAAGACATAAGTGTAGAAGTACAGATGGGTAGAGCATGGACAAGTTTAAAGCTTTAAATTGGTATGAACTTTGAAAGGTTTTTTTGCCTACCTCAGTTTCATTGACTGCTTTTCTTTTTGCCTGCACTTCAGCCTTCAAAGAAATACACTGAGGATGAAGGGCTTGTGCTTCTTCACTTACAGTTATCAATTTGTCTTGTATTGCTTTGTACTTTTTTTCTGCTTCATTCACTTTTACCTTTGGTGAAAAAACAGAATGCACAAGTAGTAATGGAGCAAAATTTCCTCCAAAAACTCTTCATGTTACATGACAAATATCTCTCAAAAGGATCCATCCAACACATCTCAGTTGTTTGAGTTTTGTTGGGTTTAAAAAAATAAAGCAAGTCATTGCCACTATGGATATGCTAAGATGAAAACTCATAAATGTTCATTCTTGGGAAATAACAGACTACCAAATCTGTGAAGTAGACAGCAACCTTTTTTTCTATCTCAAGGATTACTCAAACACAAGACTCTTAATACAATAAGGCCAAGTACCACGATATCAAAAGAAGTGAAACCACCATCTGGACAATGTTCCTTCATCTCTACATAGACATGTTGACCATAAAGCAAAAATGCCTCAATTGTAAAACAAATACTTCATAAAAGAAAAAAAAAATCATGAAAACATTTTTTAAAAAAGGAAAATGAGTGCTAACAAAGACAGTGTGCAGCAGTTATAATAGACTGAAAAGTTTTGGGGCTGTTCAGCCTGGAAAAGTAAAGGTTGCACGAAGATCTCACAGCAGCCTTCCAGTATCTGAAGGAGGGCTGACAAGGAAGCAGGAGAGGGACTCTTCATTATATGTATTGATAGGACAAGGAATAAGGGGTTTAAACTGAAAGAGGGGAAATTTAGGTTAGATATATGGCATGAATTCTTTCCTGTGAGGGTGGTGAGGCACTGGTTCAGGTTGCCCAGAGAAGCTGTGGATGCCCCATCCCTGGAAGTGTTCAATGCCAAGTGGGATGGGGCTTTGAGCAGCCTGATCCAGTGGAAGGTGTCCCTGCCCATGGCAGGGGAGTTGGAACTGGATGATCTTTAAGGTCTCTTCCAACCCAAACTATTCTGATTCTAGATTCAAAATAAAGATGCCCGTTTCTCTGCAAAAAATGTGTCTCGTATGCAACTCTGAATGTATGATAAAATTATTCTTTCTTGCTACCTACAGAAGTCTTAAGAACCAGCCCAAAACTTCCAGAGGTCTGCTGAAATCATTGATCTTTTCTAAAGGCAATGATACCCAAGAAAACCTACACAACAGATCTCTGACTTGGGGGGTGACTGCATCTAGAGTGATACGTAGTTTAGCCCATATATGTACCTGGCATTCTTCTACCTTCTGAAGGAACTCTGTATTTCCTTCTTCAGCTTTGACTCCTTCTTTGAGCAGCTCTACTTCTTTTTCCATCTCACTCACCTAAAGAGAAGCCTATATTAGCATGTCCACAGCAGACTGGGAATGAAGTACATTTCATATGAACAAACATATTTTAGCAAGACATTTACCACTGCCCACGCCATTTGATGCTTCAAATCTTTGAGACGACTTTGCATGTCATTCACAAATGCAATGCTTTTGAAAATTTCCTTCTTTTCCAAATAAAGCTGCTTAAGTTCTTCAAGACGCTAAAAAAAAAAACAGGGGTTCAACCATTACTGCAAAAAGCTGTGATATTATATGAAATTTTGGAAAGATTTGGGTTTTTTGAAATTTAATGTCACTAAGACCTAATAAAACCAAATCTATGCAGTTTAACTCCTATACTTCCTTCAGTGCTCAGATCTATTCTAAGAATTACTTAAACTTTTACATACCTCTTCCCCTTGTTCTATCTGAACACGGGTATTTTTTTTAGTTTTCCCAATAAATGAATAATCTTCTTTCATTTGTTCCAGCTGAGTTGCCTTCATAAAAAACTAAAAAAGGAATAAAAAGATGCAGATGTGAGATTAGCACCTTATCTAAGTGGAGTTTCCATAATTAGGACAGAAAGACCATTCATCCCAACATCTCTGCATGCTGAATGATAACCAAAGTGAAAAACTGGTCAGTTTGGTGGTACAACTTCCACCCCCTCCTTGGGCCACAATGTGATATTTGAAATATTTGTTAGGCCCCAGCCTTGATGAACAGAAGCTGGGCTCTGCTCCTCTTGAATTTATCAGAAATACTCTGTGCTCCCAGGAACTTACACTGTCTGACAAGCTCCTCTTTCTAATGAACAGGCTTAGAAGCTTGTTTTTCTTGCCTGAATAACAATCCAAATGGAACAACATTTTTGTTACTGAATTTTCAAAGAAAGTTACTGACCCGAATTGTGGTCAGGATGGAAAATTACTATGACTAAAGCCCACTCTCTTGTGACCCTATAAACAGTGGTCCCAAGTGAGATCCACTGAGCTGTCCCTGACCACAGCAGGCTGTGACAGCATCTCCCTCTGAGTCAGACACCACTGTGAGCCAGAGAACTCTCAAGTTTACTTGGAGAACCACTGCCAAAAGCTGCCAGAGCCTGGGCTGATACCCCCACTCCTCAAGGATAGACCCTTCACCCGCTGAGATCCAAAGGCATTTGATACGAGTACTTCTCTGAGCTCAAGGGGAATTTTTCACAGGTATACAACTTGTATATACTCTTTAGGTCTGTTTACACACAAGTGTGCATATGGTACAGTAACTGTACTATGAATGTTTCTTAAAATTCTTAAGTAAGAATAGTAAGAAAATTAGACCTACAAGTGAGTTACCATTGTGCTATCGTAAACTGTAAGAATCTTCTGTTAAATTGTTTAAATCAGGCTACTAATTAAGTACTGTTAGGTTAAAGCACTGCCAAAACCTTTAGGCATAAACTTGGGTCAAGTCCAGCGCTAAGTTTGGCAAGGGGGGTCCATTCTGAACCTTGTGACTTAATGGGAAAGTCTCCCTTACTCCTTTTTATCCTTACCTTTTTCCCGTCCCAACCTCCATTTCTAATCCCAACCTCATTTTAGGCTGATTTTGGTTTTAGATTGATTGATTTCAGGTTTTAGTCCAATTTTCATCTGTGTGCTTTAACCATCTATGTAAGTGGGAGAGTGAACCTTGCCAACAAACTTAGCTGCACTTTCATTCTAATATTAAACCTGCTTTTGCTGATACCTGTGCCAGTGGTTCTTTGAGTGACTTAAAACACCCATTTGTGACACGCATATTTCTGAATAATGAACAAACTCAGCAGTGTCCTAAAACTTAAATTAATTGATCGCTTTAGAGAGAAGAAGCTTCAAAAAGATTGTTTGTGCAAGTGGATGAATTTTGCACTTAACTGGTGCAATCCAGTTAAGATTAGGAGTTAAGTTTCTTCATAGCAACTGTTAGGGTGCTGTATTTTAGATGTGTGATCAAAACAATACTGACTACACACTAATAATTTAACTGTTGCACTGAGGCCTCCTGTTTCTCACTCTGCCCTCCCAGTGAATAGACTGGCAGGTGTGCAAGAAGTTGGGAAGGGATACAATCAGGCAGATGATCCCAAGTAACCAAAGAGGTATGCTACCTCATGAAACATCATTGTTGTGGTTTAGCCCCAGCCACTCACTCACTTTCCCCTGGGGTGTGATGGGGAAGAGAATCAGAAAAGTAAAAGCAAGAAAACACATGGGTTGAGATAAAAACAATTTAATAAAGCAAAAGCAGCACACACAAGCCAAGCAAAACAAGGAATTCATTCATCACTTCCCAGGGGCAGGCAGGTGTTCAGCCATCCCCGGGAAAGCAGGGCTCCATCATGCCTAACAGTGACTTGGGAAGACAAATGTATCACTCAAAAAGTCCCCCAATTCCTTCTTTTCCCCCAGCTCTAGATGCAGAGCATGATGCCATATGGACTGGGACATCCCTTTTGTCAGTTGGGGTCATCTGTCCTGGATGTAACCCCACCCAGCTCCCTGTGCACCCCCAGTCTCCTTGCTGATGGGGTGGAAAAAGAAGCAGAAAAAGCCTTGACTCTGTGTAAGCCCTGCTCGGCAGTTACAAAACCAGCAGTAACACAAATATCTCCACATTATCAATACTGTTTTCAGCACAAATCCACAACATATCCCTATATGAGCTGCCATGAAGAAAATTTACTCTAACGCAGCCCAAACCAGCACAGTCACGCTCAGAAATAAAAACAGGCAAGAGAGGGTTTAGGGAAATTAGCCATCTTTTGCTTGGGAACTGGTTGGGCATCAGTCTACCAACAGGAGGTAGAGAGTGATTGCCTTTGCATTTCTTGCTTAGTTTCACTTTCTTTCTCCCTCATTCCAGCTCTCCCTTCAGTTTTTAAACAATTTTTATCTCATCCCTCTAAATTTTTTTTTACTTTTACTCTTCATTTCCCATTTGCCCATCCCAAGCTTGGGGGCAGCACAGAAGGGAGGTGAACGTGTGGTT
Organism: Machaerirhynchus nigripectus; assembly: GCA_013397975.1. Lineage (NCBI taxonomy): Eukaryota > Metazoa > Chordata > Aves > Passeriformes > Dicruridae > Machaerirhynchus > Machaerirhynchus nigripectus. The sequence goes on from VZRQ01010876.1 coordinate 2,552,072, forward strand.
GTGTGGTAGTTAGCTGCTTACCTGAGTTAGCTTAAAACAGTTATTAAAATTAAGGAATTTTATTTTTTTTTCCAAGTGCTCTAAAAATTTGCAATCAGTACTTTAATGCTTTATGACTATGTTAAATTGTTTTTCTTACCTTGTATTTGTCACCTTCATTTTTAGTCTGTAAAAACTGTTTTCTCATCTCTTGGGTTAAAACAGACACAGGATTATCTACCTGCAAAAACAAATCATTTTCATTTTAATTACAACTTACCATGTAACTGCAAATCCATGGAAGTGAGCACCCTGTTCCAGTCTTTCAACTTAGTAACAAGCTAAGGTTCAGAAATCAAAGTTTCTAATTCTCTCGTATCTTCAAAAAAACCAAAACATAACAAACAAAACCAATAACAAACAGAAAATTAAAAAATCCAACTTTATCAAGTACAAAATAGAACCACAGCAAAGACAACTAAGGCACTGCTTCCAAGAGGATACGTGACTTCTATAGAAATATTACCTGTAAGTTCCATTAATTTAACAAAATCAGCATTAGAAATTCCTGTTGTATCAAAGTATTGCAATGAATGCAATGAATGCAATGAATTGATTCATATCTTCTTACAGACATTATCACAAAATAAAATTAATACATACTAACTGAAGTTTATATTATTTGAAATTCTAAGTACGTTGAATACTTTAAATTTCATATGCACGACCTGATTTTTTATTAATCATTCAGCAGTAAAATCACATTCAAATTTCTGAAACAGTAAGACCTGAAATAATCAGCAGAAAAAACTCACCAGATACAAAAGAAACCTACATATGTCAAGACTTTTATCAACAGGACACATGACTCACAGCTCACAGATGACAGCAAACTCTCATCTGTCTGGGACAGAATACTGTTCTGCATTGTATGAGGTATAAATTTCAATTTTCCTTTTGCTGATGCATTTGATCTTTAAATAACATAGAAGAAGTAAAACTCTCTCCTTTAAGGAACGGTACATTTCTTCTTAATTGAAGAATTATAATATCACATGCCAATGTCTTCTTAAATTGCACAGAATTTAAACACTACAACAACTACCTGTATATTAAAGTGATCCAGTATTCCTATGAGTTCCTCTTTCTTTGAAGAAATTACGGTCCCTAATGGTAAAAAAAGAAAGGAAAAATATCAATAGGTTGAAAGTAAAGAGACATACAATGCCCCAATCTTTTGTACAATGTAGAAAATGTAAAAAATGAGTTTAATCTTTTTGTGACACAGACTAAGTCCGAAATGAGAAACACTGGTTAGATGGTTTTTCATTATTTTTCAATATATTTGCATTTGAACAGAAAGACTTCTAGTTGAAGTCTTTCTTTGCCTCATAAACCCCCGTGACAGAATTTAGATATATCAGCAAATTCAATAAACCTCAACAAAGACTAAAAACCATATTCAGCCTCATTGCACAAGCAGATTTTTGTAAAAACAAATACATAATGTAAAACCTGACAAACTAAATAATACATATAAATAAATACATAATGCTTTTGACATACTAAAATATTCTTAGCCTGGAATAAAGACAGAAAAATGGACATAATCATCTTCCTTGAATGATTTTATGAAATGAGAAAAATCATCCTTTACTAACATCAAGGCATTCAAACCCATGAATACGTTCAGAGAACTTCTAAGACAGAACAAAGCAAACTACCACCAACCATATTTGTTTTTCAGTTTGCAAGTTCTGCTTCCATCCTGATTAATGCGCTGGTTCACAGTAATAGAGGCTCCATACGATTCTGGTTTAAATGCATCTCTACCTTGGTTTCGCAAAGTTATTGAAATATCTGCAGAACTAAAAAAACCCAAAAATAATAAAAAAGACAACTAAAATTAATTTCAAATATAAAAACAACAACAAAAATCAGAAAATTCTAATTTTCCACACAAATTGTCACGTGTTCTAAAGGTCATAACACCAAGTCTGTCATAGTACCAATCAGAAGAACATGTATTTATTTGGTTTGAGCCAAAATAGCATTATACACTTTGCTGGTTTAAAACCCAGCAGGAAAAGTAAACCCACTCAAGCTGCCCCCTTTCGTCTGTCCCCTTCCCATAGTGGAGGAATCAATAGGAGAGATTATAAAACGGAATCACAATTTACTGCAAAATCTCAAAACCACTACAATATTAATAAGAGCGTACAAAACAGAGTGTTTTACCCACAGAAGGGTATTCACCACCAAACAAACAAAAATGCTTCCCCTGCAGCGCCTGGCATGGTTTCCCAGACAAACACAAAATGGCAACTGGCCCCATGCTGGGCCACGAGGTGCATGAGAAAACAAAGGCACTATGTCTGGGATGCTCATGGCTTAACTTACCCCTTTCCCCAGCCCGAAAACAACAGAAAAACAGGGACAAGACAAAAGCTGGTGAGACCTGACAGGTCTCTGAAACAGGTCAGGGGACCCTTTTCCTGGGCCCGACTCTGTGAGAGCAGGACTGGAGCGCTCGGCAGTTCCGGCAGCGGGGGCTCTGGTGGCTGCTGTGGTCATGGCGGCTGTGGCTCCTCACAGCTCGGCTGGGCTCCACTCTGTGCCACTGCTGTTCCCTCCCTTTTTCCCTGAGTGGCATCTCAGGCTTGCTGGTGCTGTCTTTCAACACCAAACCAGAAAAGCTGTGGCTCAGAGGAAGGGGAAAGGGACTGTGTCTCAGGGTGATTTTATGATGATGGTCTGTTCCTGATTGTCTCCTTTATGCAGAAATGGCTGCTGCAGCTTTAAGGTGGGCCCAGGGTGGGCCAAGAGCCTTGGGGCCTCCTTTTGCAGGCTTTTTTCAAAGTCTCACTCCCGGTGTGTTCAGTGCGTGGAGATTGGTGGTTACTTTGTTGCTTAGATAACTCATTTTTTTAGTAGATTAAGCAAGAAGTTTCCTTTTTTCTCCCCCTCCACCTTCCCCTGGACTGAAGCAGCAATCCTTTGGCGGGTTTTTTTTTGTTTTTTTTCTTGAACTGTTTTGGCTTGGTTTTGGTATGTGATCAGATAATCACCAAGACCAGCAGGGGCCACTCCTGCCAGCCCAAGACCTTGGGAAAAGCTGANGACCAGCAGGGGCCCCTCCTGCCAGCCCAAGACCTTGGGAAAAGCTGAACCAACAAGAGAAAGGACACCAAAATTCATCAGCTTCATCTGCTGTGAGGAGGAGACCAATACCAGAGGTTCAACAGGTTCCCATCTGTTTTGCTCAAGCTGCTGCATGAAATCTCCTTTCCCCTTCCCTGAGACAATAGCCAGCCGCCATTTTGTCCCCCCTTTGCCATGTGGCCAGCCCATTTATCTCTTCCCCGGACATTGTGAGGTTTTTTTGTTCTGCTGTGGGTAGGGGCGTGTGGGGGGCGGGGGGGATAAGGTTCTGAAAGTTCAGTATCTACCATTTATTCAAATTTTTTTTGTGCCATGTGGGCACTTAGTTAACAAACAGGTTTTTTTCACTTTCACCCACTGGTATTCATTTTTCTCACTGGCAAAAGGGATTACTGAAGCCCTTCTCTTTAGAGGAGACACTTATTCTGGAGCGTTTTCTCCTAAATCTGTCTCTAAACCCAGAGAGACTGCCAGTGGCAGAGAGGGGCGAAGTCTGCCAGGCTGACCCTGAAACCTACACACCGCCTCCCTCGAGCCCGGCAAGCGCAAAAGCTGGCAGCCCTTCTGCTTTTGGCCCCAGCTTCCTGGTGCTGACACCATGGCCCTGCCATGACGTGCGTGGTATGGAATCAGACACTGCCAGAAACTCCAACCCTTGTCTCCATAACCATGACAGACACACTGCTGCCATACACTGACTGCTTACACCTCCTATACTTCACCTGTATCATGAGACAAAAGCAAATCTTTGTGAGACATTTCCTCCACCTTCCTTTCCCATCTGAGTGCCCTCATTTTACATCGCAGAATCAAGCTGCTTTTTGGTAGTTCTCCTTTTTTCAAACTGGATTCTATATAAAACAGTTGCCGGGTTTCTACAGCCTAACCAAAGTAATCTATAGCAGAACGCTTAAGGCATTCTTCTAGAAAATATGAGATGTGATTTCAGCTCCAAATTCCAATTTCCTGTTTCTCAAGTGAGTGCTGAAATGTTAATACACATAAGGCAAGTAGAGCCAACAATTTTACTCGAAGCACCTCTGAAAGTAAAGGCCTGGGAGTCTGAATAATAGCTTTATGTAAATGTAAACTCCTAGGCTATCTTTTTATTGGTTTCCCTAAACATGTTATCCCCATTCTCACAGCAGACATGAATCCATTTCCTGCATGTTTAAATACCCAGACATAGTAGGCAGGTCAAGGTCTTTATATTTTATATTCACTCATGACACCAGAAAGACTGAAAAGTAATTAACCTCACTGTTTGCAAAACAATGATAACTAGTTCCCTATAATTTTTTCTAGTGAACTCCATTTTTCTGTAGGATATTTAATGACAGAGTGGAAGTAAGACATGACAGCAGGCAATACAGAGGACATATCACTGTGTTAGCTAGTTCAGTGTCCCAGTTTCAAGGACAGAGTTAATTTTCTTGCCGTTACTGTGAGGGCCAGAGCCTGGAGCCATATGAGTGATGTTATTCTATGCCCCACACATCATCACTGGGGACACAGCTTCAGCTGGAAGAGAAGGGGAACACGAAGTGGAACTGCCACCATTTTGTTCTTTTTGTCCAGGGAAAGCGGGCAGCGAGTGAAGCAGTGGGGTGGCCCCAGTCCTACCATGGGATTTGTGCATCATTGTTTTTCTTGCCTCAGGCTTGGGGAGGGAACGTGGGTGTGGACAATTCGTCCACCATTGTTTCTTTTTTTCACAACATGGGCACGGACACTTCTGTTCACCTTTTCTTCTTTGTCTCAGGAGCTGCATGGATCAGGCTGTGGTGCAGTCACCTTGAGTCACACTCAGTGAGCATTTCTGCATGTAATCACTCTCTTTTATACACTGTTGTTATTAGTATTGTTGCTGTTAGTGTTTGTTTTCCTTATTTCATTGCTGACCTTTTTCAGCAAATTTTTATCTCAACCCATAATCTCTATCCCTCTCTCACTGGAGGGGAAAGAGAGCAATTGTTTGGAGTTTAATTTCCATTTGGTTTCAGACCACAACATTCAGAAATATCAGCATACTACTGGTAAAACTTCTAAGGTTTTTTGTTTTCAGGGTTTGGGGTTTTTTTTGGGGGGGGAGGGTGTCATTTAAATATGGTCTCTTCAGTGTTATGCTTTTTATTCAAGTCCAGTGCATCCCATAAGAAGATACAGAAAATTAGGGTAAACAGAAAACTCAGCTAACCTGAATGACAATCACTGAACTACAAATGCAATTTTAAAGTTTTACTTACGTCTCTCCCTTTTGGATAAACATTTTTAATGAGGAGCCTCTGTTAGTTGCAGTGGCTTTTCCACCAAGTCCAACAATTAGTGCAGTTAATACAGAACTTTTTCCACCTGTAATTGAAGCGTTGAACTTGTTTAAAGAGAAGCTATTGTAACTTCTACTCCAGTTTGCCCATATTACAGTTGACTTCTTATATATTCATGCATTAGAAGTCCAAATTCTGTCCTTATGGAACATATAAAATAACAATAATGCTAGAAAAGTATCTGCCATTTTCAAGTTCTCTCTAAAAAAACACAATATGCTGAGTCAAACTTCTGTTATTTCTATTTAGCAATTTGCATTCAACAACATCTCCTAGGTCAGAAGAACGGAATCTCCTCTTCCTTATAAGCATACAGAAAACATGCATACAACAAAAGAAATCAAACACACATTACCATTTATCTAACTATCTGAAAGATTTTAAGCTCTCTTTCAAAATTTATGTTTAATTTTTTAAATTCTTTCTCCAGAGGAAGGGAGCTCATATAAATAGGTATCACTTCCTTTTCCTATAATAGTTTCTATGTGCCATACTGTCCTGGGTTAGCTGGGATAGAGTTCCTTTTCTTCCTAGTAGCTTGTATAGTGCTGTGTTTTGGGTTCAGCACAAGAATAATGCTGGTAACACATGCATGTTTTGGTTGTTGCGAAGTAGCAAAGTTGAGGACTTTTCAGTGTCTCATGCTCTGCCAGTGAAGAGGTGCACAAGAAGACAGGAGGGAGCATGGCCAGGAGAACTGACCCAAACTGGCCAAAGGGATATTCCATAAAAAAGAATGTCATGCCCAGTGAATAAACTAGGGGATGTTGTCCAGGAGCCACCGATTGCTGCCCAGGGACGGGCTGGTTGTGATCAACTCTATTAAGCATAATTTGTTTCTCCTGGGTTTTACTCCTCTCTTTCTTTCTGCTTTTCATTATAATTATTATTATATTTTGTTTTATTTCAATTACTAAACTCTTCTTACCTCAAACCACGGATTTTACCTTTTTCTGATTCTCCTTCCCATGCCACTGGGGCACATGGGGAAATGAGTGCGTGGCTGCACAGTATTCAGTTGCCAAAAGGGATTAAATAACAACAGTCCTTTCCAGCACACAATGTGGGGCTCGAAGAGTTAGGATAACTGACCAGAGTACGTTAAAACAAATTTGCTACAAGCATTCATGATATTAGTTTAATATTTGCTGATCACAATGCAGATTTATTTGCTCTCAGAGTCGTGCTGGTTCTCAGAGCTGCATTATGTAACACCTTCCTTGTAGAACGCGCTCCCGGTTTTGGTGTTTATCACCTTTGGGACCTGGGCTAAGGTTATAATTTTGAAGTACTGTGCAATGCTGGCTGATATGATATGATATATGACATGATATGATATGACATGACAGAACTGCTGGCCGTGAAATTCGCCCGGTCCGTGCACTCGGCACCACCTCACCGCTGGGCTGCAGGAGCCATCTAGTGGCAACTGTTCACAGTAACACCTTTTAGCCTTCCTCCTCCGAGAGACAACCTACGGAGGAGACATCTTCCCCTTCTCCAGGTTAATTACAACAGCTTTTGAAAATTTTGAATATCCTTGGGAAGCTGAAACCATCAGGAAGCAGGGTGTTGCGGAATGTGGTTCAGATCTCGTTTAGCATTAAGCAACCATCAGCAGTACTTCAACCCCCCATTACAAGCACTGTGGCTCCTCCAAACTCAGTGATGGGAACTGCAGGCACTTGGACAATTACTGTGCATTTAATAATAAACATAAAAGTACATTTAGTTCAAATAAAAATTTATGTATTATTTGGCTATGAAAATATTTATATTCACATTATCTTTTGCAAAAATCTCCAAATTTAAGACCTAACTCACCAGCCTTTAACTACTACGATAGACCTGTGTGGTACTTCATTTCAATAGTGAATTCTTGTCCATGCCTAAAAGATGGCTAGCAATTTTTTTTCAGAAAAAATTACATCTTCTATGTTATTAACAGAAGTGTTCTTTGAAAAAGACACTATGGAATTAATACTTACTTCCATTGGTTCCAATAACAAAATTGAGATTTGATCCAAACTGAAAAGGCCCCAAATTTGAATGGCACATGAAGTTCTTCAGCTGGATACTTTCACTTATCCCAACTTCACCATCAGGCTAAAGAATGAGCAATTAAAACAGAAGTTATGCACGCATTTTAATGAGATTAAATTTATATATTTTAAATGCAGTGAGCATTAAAAGTCAGTATGATATAAAACATCAGCCACAAGGAAACAGAAGGGTTTCATGACACTGTGTAAAGTTGCTTGCTACAGAGCAGTTATGCAGAAAAATAAAAAGAAAACAGTTACCAAAGCTCATCCTTCACACATAGTAACTTTTAGTTCTCCCCATTACTAACTTACCATCAATACAATATAAAATATTAAGACAATAAATCTACACGGTTGGCTGAACAAGTTAAAGCATGTTATTAAGGGCATTGTCCAAATGTCTTGTAAATACTGAAAGGCTTGGAGCACCAATCACCTCTCTAGGAAGCTGTACGGGCTTTGGGTGGCAAGGTTGTGGTAGCAGGGGCAGGAAGCTATAGGGGTGGCTTCTGTGAGAACCTGCCAGAAGCTTCCCTGTGTCTGACAGAGCCAATCCCAGCCATCCCCAAGACAGACCCACTGCAGGCCAAGGCTGAGCCCATCAGCAAGTGGTAGTACCTCCGGGCTAAGAGTTAGGAAAGGGAAATTGAAACTGCAGCAAGTGCAGCCAGAGAAGAGAGGAGTGAGAATATGTGAGAGGAACAGCTCTGCAGACACCAAGGTCAGTGAAGAAGGAGGGGCAGGAGGTGCTCCAGGCACCAGAGCAAAGATCCACCTGCAGCCTGTGGAGAGCACTATGCTGGAGCAGGGGGATTCCCAAAGGAGGCTGTGCCTATGTGGGAAGCCTACACCAGAGCAGGCTCCTGGCAGGATATGCAGCTTATGGAGAGAAGAGCCCACACTGAAGCAGGTTGGCTGGCAGAACTTGTGACCCCATGGGGAACCCACACTGGAGCAGGCTGATCCTGAGGGACTGCATCCTGAGGGAGGGATCCACACTGGAGCACAGAACGAGTGGGAGTCCTCCCTCTGCAGAGGAAGGAGTGGCAGAGACAACACGTAATGAACTGACTGCAGCCCCCATCCCCAGTCCTCCTGTGCTGCTGCAAGCAGGATGTAGAGAAAACTGGGAGTGAAAATGAGCCAAGGAGAGGTGGAGGGAAGGTGTTTTAAGATTTGAGTTTATTTCTCATATCTCTCAAATCCTGATTTGATTGTTAATAAATTCAGTGAATTTCCCCAAGCTGAGTCTGTTTTGCCCATGACAATCACTGGGAAGTGATCTCTCCCTGCCCTCATCTCAGTCATGAGCTTTTTGTTGTATTTTCTCTCCCCTGCCCAGGTGAGGAGGGGCAGTAACAGAGTGGTTTTGGTGCACACTTGGCATCCAGACAGGTTCAATCCCCCAGAGAAGCTTGGTCCAGTGTCCTACCACGGGTAAAGTAGTGTTTCCTAATGTCCAGTTTAAATACACAGGACAGTATTTGCAATCTCAAAAATTATTTTTTAAAAATCCTCCATCAAATTAAAATTCAACTACTAAAAGAAAAGCAGAAAATATCCTGTTTTCAAGTTTCTTTTCCATCAAAATTTGCATTTCAAACACTAGATTTTTTAGACATCTAAAAGTGTCAGCTATACAAAACAAACAAGTATTTGGCACTTCTTTTAGTAAATAATTAGTTTTCTAAATATTTTCTTTGCTTTTACTACAACCAAAACTGAAATATACCATAGTTCTTTCAAAATCCATTTCCTTCATTTACTTGACAACTTCAGTAGTATTCCTTCCAAAAAAACCAGAATATTGTTACTTTATCATTGACTAGTAACAAGAAATAAGAATAATCTCATGCAGAAGTCCCCATCACAGATAGTATCCCTAGTTTCTTTTACTTTCGTTCTATTGAAGCCTACATCTAAGACATTTATTTCAATAAGCACAGAACTTTTCTTATATCTTCATCTCTATGACTTTGTAAACTACTTACGGACTGTGAAGAGGCACTACTACTAGCTGAGAACTCCAAGGTTTCTTCTTCATTAGACTCATCACTATGTATATCTGTGTATTCTTTTCTCTGCCTTTTCTGGGATCCAGGATTTGAAACACTTTCTTCCTTTCTCTTACCCATGAGTACTGAAAAATGAAAGTAATGAAATATTAGAGGTTTCAGTCTTCTAGGTGACAACATACATACAGGTGATAACACAGACATACCAAAATATTTACTTTGGTAAAACAAATACTGAAATCACAGCAAACTTTGCAACAAATACTTTTCCAGAACTGAAATCTTAGTAATTTAAGGCTATGCTTCCTATGAAAGAGTTGCATCAAAACAAAAGAAACACAGCTTTGTTGTTCTAATCAAGTTGAATTTGTTGATTAAAAATAGTATCAACCTTGATTCTCCTTGGTTTTCCTTGGTACACTAGACTTTGGAATACTTGCTAGAATTGTTTTTGGTTAGCAATGGAGTTGAAGATTAGTGGTAAAAAGTACCTAACTAACATAGTATGATCAGCAACATCAATACAGGTTTGACTGAAGTCAGCTGCACAGGCAAAAAGAAAGTGTATTAATTATTTGTGGTCGGCAAAAGACGAGAAAATTAATATGCAATACACATAAAAGTAGAATACAGGAAAATTCAGATTCATAGCTCTGTGCTGTTTCTTACACACGAGGTAGTATAATGTGATCACAGTAAACAAAGTGCTCCTAATAAAAGATAACTATTCTCTCTATATAAAGGACATATATATAAATTTCCTCTACAAATCAATAAATACCACACAGACTTCCAGCACTAATAGGACTGGTCTGAAACGAATCTTGCAGAAGTAACAAGCTTTGCTAAAAACATATAAAAATCTCTTCTTTTCTGTAACCGTAAGCTTATGGCATGGTTTTTATTCCCTCAGAAGTACATACTATGTTCCTCATACCTAGAGGCCCAAAGCCCTACACAAAACACAGACGTTGACATACTTGCCCAAAGTAGAAGCAAGGTGCTATTTACACAAATGCAATACACAATCCTTTTATTTGTTAGCAGTTAAGTCAGTTACTGGTAAGTATCCAAAACAGGCTAAAACTGACATCTGTTGCACAGTTTTCCGACATCAAAACTTTTCTGAAACAGATTATGTTCTCCTACTCAACTTTGTTTACTGGAATTTAATCTAGAGCTCCCTTCTAAGAAACATGGCAACCAACTTTAATGCACATCACCAGTTCAAGCAAAATCCAGAGGCATTAAAGGTACTTAACATTCACTGCCTATAGAAAGATCACTGCATGACACATGGCCTAAGAACAGGCTGCTTATTTTTAAAAATAAATTAATAAAAATATTATTTTTAAAAAAGAATGTGTGGGGTGCAGGAAAGAATGACCAGCACTAGAGACAAAGCATGCCCAAAGTTAGTAACACATGTCTAAATACACTGGGGGCTTGCAGGCCAGAACACTCCTAATCATGGACACAAGTGATGATAACAAGCAAGCACTTCCTTGTCCCACGGGACAGATGGGATGATCCAGGAGAGAAGACATACAGGTCAGCCTAACAGCTCCTGACATCATGCTGGATCACACAGGGAGGTGACACAGTCTGTGAGAAAGCTAGGTGGGTCAGCAGAGTGGGTCCAGCTGTGCAGTGCACAGCCTCAGGACCCATGGGGCCTCCTTGTTAAAGCCCTTTGGAAGCAAATACAGTGTTGAGTGGGTCTTGCTCCACATTCTCTCTGTAAATGTTTCAAGATTAGTTACTTGGAGAATCTACAGAGAATCAATTAAATAAAGACTGCTGAAGTACAACTTTAGTAATAAGAAGTCGTGCTGCAATGAAGAGGAGCAGTCCTTCTTCCCTCTGTCTCATCCTCCTGAGTCCAAGCAGCTCTTTACACAACAAAACAATGAATTATTTTGAGGCTCTGATTCTACCAAAAGGTAATGCAGGAAAAAACTTCTAGCTTTCAACATTTTTCAGGTGAGCTCCCTAACCACTTCACCATGCAGATCTGTATGCTTGGGTCATTGTGCAGAAAGATGCTTTTCTGAGCAGTTTCCTTGTGTCAGCCTGATGTTCTGGTCAAACTCTTGCCTGATTTCAGCTGATGGGAGGTCAGACAGCTCATACTACCAAAAGTCACGGAGAAGAGTACTCATAAGAGACACAAGAGACATTAAAATCTCCTACATCATTACAAAGAATACCTGATTTCTATTCTATATATTTGTTGACTGCTTTATAAAATACAGTGTCTTATGATCCCCTCATTAATTTTCTATGACACGTCATCTAAAAGATAAAGAAAAAGCAGTACTAATCCCTTTCCATTATGTGCAATGAACAAAATTCAAAGCAAATGCAGAAATGCAATAAACTTCCTATCTGACACTGTCAAAATAATTTTGTATGGTAGGGATTTCTTTATCAAATATTAGAGAGGGAGGAGGAGGATGACAATGATGATTATTACTGATGATTATTATTACTGTTTCTATTACAATGATGATGCCCATGAAGTATTTACAGCAAAACTGTCATATCCAATGTATGTTATGTACTTCAATACCACACATAGAAATCAAGGAGTAAATACACTTCATGATTCAGCTAACATAACTTTTGCTATGGTACTCTAGGTTTACTATAAAAACATGCCTTCATGCCCAAATTACTCAGACCAGGAAACAGTCACTTGCAAGCTCTTGGCATCCATCACCCAAATATAAAGACAAGTATTCATCAAATCTGCTGTTCCATTAAAATCTTTCTCTAAAAAGAAGGGAAAACATAAGCTTTAAATGCTGTAATTAATAGCATCCAAACTAGAGATGAGGTCTATGAGTTCCATTGCTATACTATTTGAACATTTAAGGAAAAGATAGTATAAGAGTGGAAAACAGAACAAAATAATCTCACGTAATCTAACTGTGAGGAAGGCAAAAGACAGAGCAGTCTGCTCCTCAAAACTGCTGAAGAGCTAGTACTGCAAACAAAACTTAACTGGAACTGCAAGCAAACTGTATTAAGTACCTTAAAAATTATGCCAAGTATCAGTGAATGCAGCACCTTCCCTTTTTGAGTACAAAACAGGTGAAAGGAGCGAGAAACTGACCACAGCCACAAGGCACCCATTAATAAGGCTTTACAAGAAACAAGGGTTTAAAAGGCACAGGAAGAAATAATCAACATTTTAAAAAATAAATACACAGAAAATTACACATATTTGAATTTTATCATTGCATCATCTTAATATTTTTGACAAGAAAAGTCTGGTTTTTACATTAATTTCTCCCAAAACTCTTGCACCAAGACACCCCTAATTTTCATTAAGTTTTTAACAGAAAAAATCATTACTTTCAGTCTCAGCACTACTCACCCTAACTTTAGCAGTTTGGGAATAACTATTCAAGGGAAAGGAAAAGCAGCTGATCCAACCTATCTGAAGATTATTAAAGTATGCAATACTATACTGGAAACAATTAAACTGGAAAAAAACCACATCAATACATATTAAAATATGTAATAGACTACTGGGAAGCCAACAGTGGACATTACTGACAAATGTTAACAAAAGATTTTTTTTAATGGACAAGGCATCATATTTAAAAACTGATGTATAAAATATACTTCAGTATATTGCAATAAAAAGTAAGACTATATTAATGGAAATTTGTGATGACAGAGTCAATAATTCAAACAAGAATCCAACAGTCACTCAGGAAGAGAAATCAAGAGTACTGATTTAATAAAGAAAATAAACTTCACTATCATGGAATGTAAGAGTACACAGTTAGGAATAAAAACTGGACCTATATTTGGGAGCAAATAAAGGCAAGACAGATTCAATTACAAAAACAATGAAAGGATCCCTGCAAATTATGACAAGCAATTGTTATGCATATCATAAGAGCATGAAAGAAAAATGCAGCCCCAAATGTCCTGTATAAAACTATAAGGACTGCTACATGTTATAGTAGAAAAGTACTTACCCTGTACACATGAAAGGATAGGAAGGCAGAGGCTGCACCCACTGATGTTCACCCATGTTCCAACTTAATCAATGGCCTATCTTTCCACAGTATTCACTGCAATGGAGTTCCAAAACTGTTTCCCTTTTCCCTACCTGGCTGGACACAGCTGGCCTCATCCATAGCTGACAAACCAAGCTGCTGTCACCAAATCCACACCACTGGCTTTCTAGCAGCCCTCACTGGCCTGGTGTCCATGTAAGGTAGGAAGGTGTCCCACCTGTCTTGTGGGACATCCACTTTAAACACCCTGGACCCAGCCCAGCTATAACCCTGCCTTTCATCCAGCTGGCAAAACGGAGGTAAAGCAAAGACATCAGAACAGACCTATGGTGTGATGAACACAAGATATGGGAAGAAGCAAAGGGTAGAAGAGGAAGAAAATACCTGAGTTCTTTAGCTAATATGTAGCACACTAGATTTAACAGTCACAAAAATAACAATAAAATTACAAATTAACACTAGCAGTTAATAATAATGAAGGAAGTACAACACTATCTGTTGTACTTAAAGGGAGGTATTTCAGAGGGCTGAAGTCAGAAGCCCAGCCTCATACACAACAGTGGGGTGCTCTACATTTTTTGGGACTATCCGAGCCAGATGTTCTACGTTAGACTACAAGTCTGACGTTTATGACTCCTCTCCTAATATATTTGCAGCCAGTGCCTAAGAAGCCTATACCATCCCCTCTAAACAACGGAAAAGCACTGCCTGAGCCACAGAATCACAGAATGGTAAGGTTGGAAGCAAATACAGTGTGTCATCTGGTCCAACCTCCCTGCTCAAGCAGGGTCATCCCAGAGCACATGGCACAGGATTGTGTCCAGGCGGTTCTTGAATATCTCCAGTGAGGGAGACTCCACAGGCTGTCTGGGCAATCAGTTCCAGTTCGTGGTCACCTGCACAGCAAAGATATTCCTCCTCATGTTCAGGTGGAACTCTATGTACATCAGTTTCTGCCCGTTGCCTCTTGTCTTATTGCTTAGCACCACCAAGGAGAGCCTGGTCCATCCTCTTGACACCCTCCCTTTTAGATATTTATAGCGATTGAGGTCCCCTCTCAGTAGTCTTTTCTCGAAGCTGAACAGGCCTAACTCCCTCATAAGAGAGATAATTCAGTCCCTTAATCATATTTCACAGCCCTGCACTGGACCCACTCCAGGAGCTCCATCTCCCCCTTGTACTGAGGAACCCAGAACTGCACTGCAGCACAGAGGACAGCTCCGCCTCCTCTACAGACAGCGAAAACGAAAGAGGGGCAGAAACCCCCGAGTCCATGATTACCTGTTGCTTTTCCCAACACCACACGACCCGGAAGGATCCCCCACCCCCTAGAAAAGAGACACGGGTCCCTTGGCGGCTGGAACGCCCGGGCGGCCACCGCTGCTGCTCTCCGCCGGCAGAGGTGGGCAGCCGGCGGGGCGCCCACGCTGGGCAGCGGGTGACAAGCGCCAGCTCCGACCGCTAACTGGCCATCTGCGACAGCAGCGCCGGCGCCGGGCCGGGAGCAGCGGGAGGAGCGGGTGGCAGCCGTTGCTCCGCCTTGCGGCCGCCAGGCCGCCCTCTCTCCCTCCCAGCTGCCCAGACAGCGGGTGGGGGCCCCGACAGCGCCCGCCAGGACGCTCGCCCGGCATGGGTCACCCGTCCCTTCTCTCCCCTCCCCTCGCCCCTCGGTTGCTCCGCGCCGAATTACCTGGGACAGCTCCCGATCCCTGCACGGCGGGGTGGACGGGGCGGGACGGACCGGATCGGGCGGAAGAGCGGCCGCTGCGAGCGCGGCGCCTGCGCGCTCTGCTCCCGCGGGGCCCGTTTCCGTGCGCGCGCCATTTTCGGGTGTGGGAGGGGGGTGGAGCCCTCGCGGCCTCGAGCGGGTCAGACGGAGCTCGGCGGGGCTCGTACCGGGGGGTGAGTCCCTGCTTGTCCCCGGGGAGGCGTACTCGCTCTCGATTCGAAGCTGAGCACCCCGCGGGGAGCTCGGGCACGCCTGTTCCTGTGGGCGGGGTGCGCGGGGAGCGCTGGCGCAGCGGGGCGGGGCGGGAGTTTGAATCGCTGCGTGCGAGGAGCCCGCGCGTCCGGGCGCTTCGCTCTCGGGCAGCTGCTCGGGGTTGTGTTCGTCCAGCGGGAAAAGTCCGTAGGCGTTTGAGGAATCTGCAAATGCTGGAGCACACCACTGCTGTCCCTCGGGTGCGCAGGTTTATTGGCAAAGCTCTGCTAGAGTAGCAGAGGAGATAGGGGGAGAGAAGCTAAAAACGTCGTGTTTCCGCCGTGTTTCCGCCGTGCATTTGTGTCTCCTCCGAACTTCTCCTCCCCGTGTTTTTTCTCCTTTTTAAAGGCCTCCGGGTGAGACATAAAGGATATGCTTGGCGGTTTTGCAAGTTACCTTGTTAATGTGTGAGTGTCTTTGTATGAATTGAATGTCAGCGTTAAATGCTTTCTGTGGTTATTTTTGAGTAACTGGCTTTTCTGGCTCTGTAAAAAACTTAGTAGAGGAGAATCTAGTCTTAAAACATGATATAAAGCATAATAGCTTTATAGTTTTAGTACATTCTGGCCTAAAGGGACATTGAGAAGGTTTTGCAGGGAATGTTTATGTTTACTTAAGTGATTTCTAAGTATGTGAAAATAAATCAAGTTCAGTCTTGCTTCTTCGAAGTTGGCATCTCCCTAGGGTTGGAGGCTTGTGGTGAACGAAGCCCTTAAATAAAATCCGAGTAGACAGATCATTCATATTAAGAGTAGTTGAGCTATTTGTATGCAGAATCGAAACGTAAGTATTTTACAAAATACACTCAAAATAGTAAAGACTGGTAGGTCTTGGCAGACTTTCATAGCTCACCTTTAGATATATCTTCAGTGGGATATGAAAAACTTAAGTCCTCAAATAGCTATACCTTATTACAATGAAAAAGATGACCCCTTTTTTTTTAGTTTTCAATTTTTATACTTTTTTTTCATTTGTGATCTAGTGGAATGTAGGGTGTTTGCAATGCATTTGTCTTTCCCATTAATTAAGTGCCACGTGACACTCTGCAACAACATTTAGAAACTAACACGGTTGTTTTTTTAAGAAATTGTATTGATGCAGACTGGCGGAAACCAAATGATAACACCAAAAAGGCAACTTGCTTCTTTGTTAGGTGTTCTCTCAGTGAAACTGAATTATTGTGCTTGTCTTTTGGGAAGGTTTGGATACCTCCCTTGTGCATCAGAGATATTGTTCATCCTGGACTTCAAGAAATTGTATTTGTATGCTTAATTTGTAACTAATTTTTATGCTTAATTTATAACTAATTTGTATGCTTAATTTTTAACTAATTTTATGTCTTGACATATAACAACAAAAGCAATCCACTATGCTCTGTATGCATACAACTAAAATGAGGGTGAGTGATTGTAGTAGTTAATGGATTCGAACCTAAATTCTTTTGAAAGTAAATCTTAGCATGAGGACTTCACTTAAAAACAACCTGGAATTGAGTAGCTGCCTTGCTTTAAAGCCGAATTAGAGTCTAAAAGAATGCAGCCTCCAAAGGCAGGCTGGCTGTTCTGACAGATTGTTGTGTTAAATGTGAGAGACCACACAGTGGCTTAGCTCCTCAAGTGTCTTAAGAAGATCTCTAAGAGCAGGTAGGTCATCTAGTCTGATTTATTCAAAGGTAAATTTAATTTATCTGAGTATACCGCAGTGTCAAAATCATAAAGAAATACAAAACATTCCAGATTTTCTTTGATTTTTATATTCTAATTTTGGGGGAGAAGAGAGAAAATAAATACCCATGAGACAAACTTTTTGTACGATAAGACAGTGCAGGAATAAATTGGTATTGTGAAGGGAGAAAGCAGAGTATATGCTAGAGACCTTGTGTAAAACTGGCAAGATGTGAAAACCAGAACAGTAATGAAAACAGAAGAAATTGAGTACGGTAATGGGGTACCATGGAGAGTGGAGGTGTATAAGTAAAGTTAAATAAGATAAAGAAATATAACACCTAATGGGTGTATGTTTTCAACTAGCGTGCATTATAGGTAGTGCTAGTCACACAATACCAAAATTGACACAATAAAACATAGGCACTGGTGTTTCTCTGCAATCATGTCGAAATACTTGTTGGAAGGGACAGTCAGAGGTCCTCGTGTTGAGAGCTTAGTAACAAGTCATGATGCCCAATCCTGTGTAAGGGCTTTGTGATTGCCTGAAGTAATAAATCTGGGCTCTGTTCCTACCTTAAGTAACAGTTTGTTCAAAAATGTAACAATATTCTGATTAATGCGGATGTCCCGGGGTAAGGAAGAGGCGTACCATCTTGAGCCAGGCATGCATGTTGGGTGGAGCTCTTCCCCAGGCATCCAGGGGCAGAATAAAGTAATGCCTTCTCAGTACTACATCGGAGTTCTCTTCCGAAATGTCAGTGCCAGTCCCTGATGATTCCCTGCTCAGAGAGGCTTCCACCAACACTGGATTAAAGCAGTAGGACAGTATGCCAGCTGGATGTTAAGAATGGCTGCAGCCTGTGAGCAACCACTGCAATACCATCTGTCTTTTTTTCCTGAACTCCAGCTTGAATTTCCCAAGCCAGAATCTCTGGGTCCTGACCCTTCTTTTATCATCTTGGAATGCAAGGAAAGTTTAAATTTTGTTGTCATTGTAAATATTCCTCAAATAGCTTAAAGCTACTTGTATTTGAACAGAAAATGTTTATGTGAACCCTACCTCAAATCAGTAAGTAATTCTCTCAAGAATCCTGTGTTTTTTAAATTAAACTTGGATTGTGTGTATGTAAGGGACACATGAGACTTGGAAATGAGTATTTTTTCCTTGTTTATTTTTTCTTTTCCTCAACCGAGTTTGTTTTTATTTATGTTCAGCTTACTGCTAATGCAACTGTTCAGTCCAAAAAAGGTGTTTAGCAATAAACCACCTGTGAATTGGAGTCACTACACTTAAAAGACTTGGTTGCAAGTGTTTTTGGATCGTAAAAGTAGAACTGATAATGGCAAACATATTTATTTTCAGAACCCCTTATTGATAATACTTCATGTCATATTCTGAAACTATTTTATTTTGTTTGGTCTTCACAGCTAAAATCTACCTTCTGACAACAAGGAAGCTAGAACAATGGGAGTGACTCATCTGTGGCAAATCCTTGAGCCTGTGAGACAGCCTGTCAACCTGAGTAGTCTCAGAGGGAAAACACTTGCTGTTGATTTAAGTTTGTGGGTTTGTGAAGCACAGACTGTTAAAAAGATGGTTGGAGTAGTTACCAAGCCACATCTCAGGTATGGTATCCATATAAATTATTTGAGCCAAAAGTCTTGGAGCTGTATAATTTAAATATGCTACTTATTCAAAAGACTTCTCAGAGTAGCTCTGAAATTCCTTTGACTGGTGTTTTGATTCAGTTATCACTTGTGCTACATATGGAAAGGGTTTGAAGTTAATTCTAAGTAGACCCCCATGTTGAATTAAATACGTTTATATCATTCTTCAGGCATTTGAGCAATCTTGAGGAATATGCATATTTTTAATTTAAATGACTCACCTAAGGGATGAGCATATTTAAGCATCTATAACTTCAACCACTGTTTTCTGCATACAGTGGTGACAAAAATGAAAATATACATAAATTTTCTTCAGCGCATTTTTTTGAGAATTTGTTTTCAAGTAACTTACTGTATGGATTGATTTTTTTACATAATCTGTGAAAATAGAGCTAACCTCAAAAGACCAGCCTACTGTTTATTGCGGTAGTAACTGTACAAAATTAAATCTAGAGTAATGGTCTCTCCATGTTTGAAAGGTTGATACTGGAATTACTGGTAAAAGCATATGTTTTTTGATATGACTGCTATTAATTTTACTGTTGTAGTCCAAATATTTAGTACTGCAGCCTTGTAAAATCCCACCCCTCAGTGGTGCTGGTTTGCATATGAAATAAATTGGCATGGTAATGGTATCTGTTAGTCTGTCCAATACCACAGCATTCAGTCACTTAGGATGTACCTGTATTGATAGATTTGGGATTAATATTTGATATAAAAGAATCAATGTAAATATCTGTTTGGAAGCAGATTTTGGATATTGAGTGTTTTTTATTAAGCCTTTTAAGTTTGCTTACACCATTATGCCCAAAAATGATCTTTCTTTTCCTTATGTGGTATTTTCTTGGGAATTTTGTAAGGCTGCTATAATGTCATAGTATGACAACTTCAACCAAAGACAGGAATAAAGATCAAAGTTTTGTTTATCTTGGGGGCTAGAGAATCATTAGAGGTGAAGACAATACTAGGATTTTTGCAGAGGTAGGGTCAGGAAAATGTAAGGGATATAATGAAAATGTCTGAAGAAATCAGGCTTCACAAATATTATGGCTTATGGAACATTTTGCTTTATTGCAGAAACCTATTTTTTCGGTTCTCTTTCTTTACATCAATGGGAGTTAAATTAGTGTTTGTCATGGAGGGAGAGGCTCCCAGGTTGAAAGCAGACACCATGAGCAAGAGGAATGAGATGCGCTATGGACCTTCAAAGAAAGCTGGAGCTGCAAGAACAGGGAGATCCTTATTTAAAGCCATGTTAAAAGAGGTGAGTAACTGAGTGTTTAAGTATTTTTAATGTGACGGAAAGAAATCTTAAACAAATTAAATACAGGAACTTGGAATACTTAAAAGCTTTTGTTACAGCCCACCCCCTGAGGCTGGGTAACTGAGGTTCTTGTTAATAGTTACCTTGGGGCAGATTAGGGTGGAATGACACTGAATGACTGGTGTGTACATCTTTTACCTGATGTAAAACCTGAGCCAGTTGTGTAAGGGAGGAAATTGGCAAGATACTATGCCACTTCACAGAATCTGTTTATTGTTGGCCTCACCCAGCTCAAAAATCAGCTTGTTGCTAAATGAAGGCTGGTTTGTTGTGGTGATGCTCCCATGGTGGGTGTGCACCCCCTCTGTCAAACTCTGTCAGAGGTTTCACCAACACACACCCAAAAACTCTCCTACACTTTGGCTGGGGGTGCAAACCTGGCCTCAGCAAAGCACCTGCTGCTTTTGCAAATGGCCAATTTGTCATTAACATTTCAGTCTTTCACAGCTTTATTCACAACAAATGTAAACAATATTTTGAGGTTTGAATGAATGTGCACCTTTGAAGGCAGGCCTTACAGCATCTGTTAGGTGTTAGAAGAGAAACAGTGTCAGAATAATTTTCTCATTGATATGTTCCCGTGCATGTTATGCTGTTGTGATTGACAATCATAATTGAGAATTTATTGCAAAATTTAACTTTGTTGTTATTTTATAGTGTTCCATTCTTCTTTGTATGCTCCCACCCCCATTAACAATTTTTGTCTCTTCAAAATTTTATGAAGTAGAATTTATGGACACTCAGGGTTTCACTGGCCAATTCATGTTTTAGTCTGAAATTACAAAATATGTTATTTTCTCTGAAATTTTTAAGTATATATCAGTGTGTCTTATACAGTGGTCCAGTCTTGGTAGAATGACAGCATCGTACTTTTGTGCTTGACATTGTCAGGGAGTTTGGCACCTGTTGGAAGATGTCTGTTCTGGCTCAGCATTACTACTTAAGTAAACAGCATTGTTTCACAAAGATAAATACTCCTTTGTTACTCTTCCTAAAGCACCCTAAATATCTCTTCTAAATGTAAAGATTTTTGTGAAGGAGTGCCCATTAATCATGCTGTGTTCAAGTCCTGTTGTTAATACTTAGCTCTTTGTGAATGTTTACTTTTCACTGTTACAGGAAGCTAAACTATTTTTCTAAAGTTGTCCTTTCATTGATGTAGTGTTGTATAAGCAGCACAACAGTAGCAGTTTTTATATGCATTTGTGTCTGAGGAAATGCATGCTGATAAGTGAATTTAATAGCTCAGCATTCAATCTCTTTCCTTTTGTGTTCCTTCCTCTAGTGTCTTGAGCTGCTGGAGTGTTTAGGTGTCCCTTGGGTTCAAGCAGCTGGAGAAGCAGAGGCAATGTGTGCCTACCTAAATGCAAAAGGACATGTTGATGGCTGCATTACCAATGATGGAGATGTTTTCTTGTATGGAGCTCAAACAGTTTATAGGAACTTTGCCATGAATGCTAAGGTAATGTTCCTCACCCGGTTCCTATCCTTGCTATAGACCTTTATAGAAACATAAATAGAAAGAAAAAGACTTGAAAAAAATACTTAAATGTTATTGAATTTACCTTGCAGTAGCTGGGTTTGTTTAAAATAGTATGTTTAAGACAGGAACATTTTATTTGATTCATCAGTAATTCTTGTAATGGCTAGGAGAGCAAAACAGCTGAGAACAGGGTAATATTGCCTGTGTTCCTGTGTCTCATATAAAACTAAATGGCAAACTTTTCCTGTTTCCTTCTTTACAGTGGAGAAGTTGAGTGAAGTAATTGCTTCTTATAAATTTTACCCTTAGGTCATATGGGAGTGGTCAGCCTCCTGGGTCTAATAAGCGTTCACATACTTGCATCTTACAGGTTCATTTTATTATGAATATACTTGCAATTAATGCTGTTCGTCCCCATTGAACGTGAATAGGGTAGGGATTGTACATCTGTATCATAATCAGTTGTTGTGATTATTCAAAAACCCAAATAATCTATGGCCTTGAACTGAAGTGTTCAATTGTTAAAAATACAATTTTCCAGAACTGGTGAAAGGCTAGCCCAAATTTCTGTAATTTATAATGTTCGTCTGAAAGACTTGTTGAGAAAGTACCTCAGAGATACGAGAAAATCAATAGAACAAAAGAAGTGCACTACAAACAATTAACTCTTTAAAAAAAAATTAAAGTTGGTGGAAGGTTATTTGCTTTGGTGACACCATGTCTGAGTTCTTCCTTGACCTGGCTCTTTCATTCAGCTTCCTTGCAGTTTATCACCAAAAATGAATGCAAGCTCAATTTTTCAGGTGTACTTAGTTATATATATAAATTAACATCAAAAAAAATTTTTGAGTGTGTGTCTGTCACGGTCATCTGTTCTAGAAAAATGGATCACTTTGGGTTGTTGGTTTTTGTGGGGATTTTTTTGTTGTTGTTGTTTTTGAGGAAAAAGGCAGTGGCTTATGTTTTGATTCATGTTGATCAAGTTTTCATTTTGGTTTTGAGTCCCTTTACCCTTCAAAGATTCCTTTGGTGGGGGTGAATAGGGGTGAGTAAGCAATCACAACTGGATGTGACTCCGGGCAGTTCCTTCCCTGATGTAACAGAAATAATATGCAATAAATTTTTCTTGCAGGATCCACATCTTGACTGTTACACAATGTCCTCTATTAAGGAGAAACTTGGTTGTGACAGAGAGTCTTTGATTGGGCTAGCAGTTCTTCTGGGCTGTGATTATCTTCCAAAGGTAAGCAATGTAATTATTTTTTATTAGGTGCTTACACTGTCTTGAAAAACAACAAAGTGTATCAAGGGAGCTGTGCATGCTGGCAAAGCTGTATGCAATGCATGATTACTGAGATCCAGTAGAATATACACAGTAAATCACTGTAAATACTATTTGTGAAAGGCTAAAGATATTCAAAATGGTTCATGAACATCAGTCTTTCTAAGACTGTCTTGTATTGTTCCAAACCTTTCCTATAATGGAGGTGAAGGCAGAAGTTCAGATGCTGATTACATTGAGCCAAAGTGTGAGAACTCCATTGTTTGTGAGGATGCTTTGTAACAAGTCATATACAGGTGCATCCCTGGCAGAGTAGCTGTGGAAAATGAGGAAAAAATGGCTTTGGCTGTGCTGTTTGAAAGACTTAGTAGTGATGGTTTTGAGCTGTAGTTATTAGTAAAGGCGGTTCTGAATGCAGTTTGGATGTATTCCTGTTCCATGGATTGTAAATATATAATTTACAAAGAATTAGAAGTGATCTTTGTAAGTTTATCTAATTAAATGAGAGGAATCTCACTGCTTACTTACTACTTCACTTTTTTCTTTTTTTCTTTCCTGTAAGCTCTTGAATTCTTTTCTGAGACTTTGAATAGAGCTGTTGTAATGGCTATTTGAAAAGGAAAAGAAGTGGGATGAAACTTGATTTCCATGCAGTTTATCATGTAGTGACTTCACGCAGTGGTTGCTCCCATTCAGGCTTACAGTGGATATCTAGTTGTTCTTAAATAATTGTGTCCCAGTTTGATAAAACTATCCTTTAAACAACTGATACTCCTGGAAAAACACAAACCTTTCATTATTTTTGCAAGGACATTTGTTTTGGGTTTTTTTTTTAAATTTTACTTCTGTTATAGAAATCTTAAAATAGTTTGTTACTACTGTGTAAAGAGAGGGAGTAAAAAAAAACAGTGGGTAATAAGCGGTTATTGTGCCAAAGCAGCTGCTGGAATGCCAGGTTCTTACATAGTCCTAAAGTATCACAATTATGTCAGATAGGTCCTTTGAGTTATTGCAGCTCAGCAAAGTAGATGAAGACAGAAACTTAAAAGGAAAGCTGAATTACAGGAGTGCTTTGGGAATGGAGATTGGCAGAACAGGTAAATGAGAATCTCGTGCTATAATTGCACTTATTTTGTTGAAAATATATCAAAATAATGCTTTCCTTGCAGAAGCTGAATATCTGATTCTACTTGAATGTCTGACTGTAGTCCAATGAGGACTTGGTTTGGAATGTAGATTTATTTATATGGTTGCATGTATTCAGTTCTGCCATTACAGCTGAACAAATGTAACGATGCTGTAGAAAGTACACTCAATGCAATCTTTATATTTGGCTGTACTGATTCTTGGCAAATTAGGGTAAAGATGGAAAGAAGAACTGGAAAGCAATATGTGTGTTTTAAATCATAGACTGATACAATAGTTTGGGTCGGAAGGCATCTCTGAAATTCACTTAGTCCAACCCCCCTGTACTAAGCAGGGACATCTTCAGTTAAACCAGGTCACTCAGAGCCCCATTCCAACCTGACCTTTGAATGTTTCCAGAATGGGGCATCCACCACCTCTCTGGGCACCCTGGGCCAGTGTTTCACCACTTCATTGTAACTTCTCTATTCTGAATCTTTTATTTTATTACTACTTTCCCCGTCTTTCTTTGCCTTGTTCTATCTAGGGTGCTGTTGAGCACAAGGACAGCTTGTGTGTTACACCGGCAGTACAGCTGTGATCTGTCACCTTCTCTGCCCTTACAACTTGGTCAAAAATATTTTTCTCAATTTATTCTCAACATCCGGAATCACTTCTTGTCATTTCTCTACATAATGTTATAAAGGTGTTTTTTGTGAGAATATGAATATTTTGTTTGTAATTACATAATGTTTCATATTTCTCTATAGGGGGTTCCAGGAGTTGGGAAGGAGCAAGCTTTAAAGTTAATTGAGACTCTGCGAGGTCAAAACTTACTGCAAAGGTAAAATGGAAATTTGCATAAGTATTTCTTTAATTCAAAGACTTAATAGTATGTACTTCAGCTCCAAGACAATATTTGTAATACTTTATTTAAGGAGGATATTACCACATTCCTTACCTTGTGTTTGCTAAAGGAATTGGGTGTTTTGCTAGGCAAAGTCTCATGTTTGTTTTAAACATTAGCTGGCTCCTAGCTCTTGAGCTAGTAGGTATATGTTGATATATTGGAGTGAAAGTTGTAGGGACTGATGAGAGACTTTTAATTGGGTTGTGGATAAGGATTTGAGATACCAAGTGCTTTCTATGTTTATTATCATAATGTGTGTGTCAATACTAGAAATCCAACATAACGTACTGTAAAAGAGCCCTGTTTCATAGACTGGAAAACTGTTTCTTGGATAGATGCTTGAGAAGTATAAGGAGGTTATTTTTCAGTGTTTCAAGTGTAAAAGCTAAAAATATTTCTTGATCCTTTTAACATCATCCTTTTAGGTTTGAGCAGTGGAAGGAACAATTTCAGTGTGATAGTAATCCACCTTTGGTTGTTAAAAGTGTAATTCACTGTTCAGAGTGCCATCATCCAGGTCAGTGAGAAAAGTGCTGAATTGTATTTTTTGCCTAATTGTTTACTTTGTTTATGGGGTGAGGGGTGATGGGTTTTGTTTGTTTGTTTTATTGGGTTATGGGGTGTTTTACTACTAGTGTTAAAAACGCTTTTCAGCTCCCATCTTCACATTTTCAATACTGTGTATATGTACCCTTATATAAACACTTTTAAGGTTTGGGACTACTTTTCTTCAAATGTGAAACTAGTTGACTAGAAACTAGATGGAATGTTATCACAATGCTGTTGTGGGATCCCAGATACTTGCTTTTCTAACATAATAAGTAAAGATAGCATGTTATACTCTATACTGCCCAGCTGCTGTTTCTTTAGTTGCCTGAATTGGTGCTGCATCAAGAGGACCAAATCTCATTAGCATTGATGGGGTTTGTGGCAGTGTTTTCTTAAAAATAAATTAATCCCAAGGATTTAATACCTCATTTTGGTATCATCTTTGATCAGTGAACTCATTCAAACCCATCATTTGGCAAAGGAAAAGCCTGATTCAAATATATTACTTATATGTGTTTTCCAGGCTATCACACATTACTGCCATAGTTTTTAGATAATAAGTTTCCAGCTTAAGATCTGAAATTGTTGAGGGAAAAAGTCTTCAGAAAAACGAAAGCCCGCATGTCTTTGTCAGTTTTTACTGTAGATCTGTAAATGCAGCTAATGCACTCAGATCTGCTTACAGCTGCTATTCACATCAGATTAATACGTGTTCTGAGCTCTGTATTTGTGATAGTGGCTTTATAGGTTTGGAGATTTTGGAAACCCCTTTTCTCCTCACTTTGTGTGTCTGTTGCTATAGGATCTTACAAGGAACATGAGCACAATGGATGTAAATTCTGTGAAAGCATGAGATGCTGCAAACCCAGTGACTCCAAACGCTGCTGCCCTTGTGCATGGCATCAGTTGGAGCGAGTGAAACAAGCAAATGCAGTGGAGGACAGTATCAGAAAGTAGGAATGACCTGAAAATTTACCTGCTTTTCCCTGCATTTGTGTGCAGGGTGACCATTTAGAGTCTACATTTTTCCCATTTGCCTTCAGTTCCTAACACATTTATTTTACCTGCAGAAAAGCCAAGAGTTGTGAGGGCTTTCCATTCTCTGAGGTAACACACAAGCCTACTTAAATATTTATTTTTTTAATCACTTAGTTGAAATTTCAGTTTTCTGCCCTCTCTTAAACTGTCTCTTTTATGTTTTATCTCAAGGTTATCCAAGAGTTTCTTGTAAACAAAAATAAATTGATCAACATAAAGGAATGTCGAAGGCCAAATTTATTGTCCTTTCAGGTATATAACAAAATACTGGATATTCAGCTTTGTAGTCTTTTGTTTATTACTAAGGAAGGCATCTGTGATAATTGTGATACTCATTGGTAATTCTCCTGGAAATAAGAATTAAAGAATCTTGCTACAACATCTTAATAACATCTCACTGTTCTGAAAGCTTAAAATTGAAGACTTTGGAAAAAATCAGTTGCTGTAAATAGGTGGATAGAAAAGTGGAAGAAAGAGAAAGCTCCCTTGTGATTGTTTTGTTTCTCATTGTCCTGTGTTACTAGATGGGGGTGAAGGTGTTAATATATGCACATTAACATTGTTTTCTAAGAAGGCTTTTTACTTGTTTCTTTTATTGGCAAAATCAGATCTCTTACAATGTTTCATTTTTTGGGATTGATGACAGTGTAAGAGTTATGGATAGTATAGTATACCATGTGGCTTTAATGAGAATCCGTGTTCATTCTCTCACATGTGAAATCTGTAGCTTTCACAGCTCCTTGCAGAGGTGATGTGAGTCTGACAAGCTGGTTAACAACTGTCTTATCCCTTCTGCTGCCACCACACAACTGCTCTCTTGGCTTGTCACAGCTGATGAATGTGCCCTGGTAGGGATGGCTCTTCCCTTGCTTGCCAGTGAGGTATCATTGGGCATTACACTAATGTATAAAAGCACTCTAGATATTTTAATTATTTAGTCCGGTGTCCCAACTACCTATCTGAGCATGATATCTAAGAGAATAAAGAAAGTTTTAAAGTTTGGGACTTTCTTCTTTTACATTAACAGATATTTGCTTCAGAGAAGATGGAATGGACCAAACATTATGCTTGTAAGAAGCTGTTAGCACTATTGACACGTTATGATATGATCCAGAGAAAATCTGGATACACTGACTCAAAACAACTGCAGGCAATAAGGTAATGTAGCTTGATTTCTTGAACTGAATATGTTTACTTCTGCTGACAGAGAAAAACCACAAGGTTTTTCCATCAAAAAAGGAAATAGGGTTTTCTTCTGTCTTTGTGTCAGGCTTTGTGCTCGTTTTGAATAGAAGTAAAAGTTTGGATCAGTGCACCAATTCTACTACTGCTGCACAAAGTAATACGTGGAGCAGTTTCCTGTCGTTCTAACTGGCAGTGCTTGTGTTCTCCTATGCTTACTTCTTGTTCTGTTTTCTTGGATCTGACTAGGTCCTCTGCTCAGGTTCTTAGCAGAAGTTTGATTGAATTCTATGTCTCAAAATAAGAGCTCAGGCTTAGAAATGAGCATCTGCAGATCCAGTTGTAGTCTCTGATTGCTTATCAGACCTACCAGCTGTCATTGTATTATATGTCAAAACTACATTTCATTCAGGACTGCTGCATTTAGGAATTTAAAAATGGCCAAGTATACTGTTACTAAAAATGGACATGCAGGGAGAAAAAGGAAAGATAAGTATGCAATTACTTTCTTCCAGAATGATTCCCACCATCCACGTTTCTGTTACTCAGAAATTCTCTGAGCCAGAATTAGTATTTTCTTATTCTATCAGCCCTCCATGTAATTTATTTTTTTAATGATCTTACCTTTTCTTAAACTTAAGTAAACTTTTAGAATCTACAGTGTCTGTTGGCAGATCTGAACTTCACCGTGTGAAGGGAATTGTGACTTATTTTAACTTTATCTGATGGTTTCATTTCCCAAATGAAAACCAAATTCCCCCTGCCTCCCTGATTCTTTTATTGGAAGAAGGTTAGTAGTTTTTCCATGCTAGTCACGATTTTTAGACATCAATTTTGGGGCACAGGGGGACAGTCAGTAGTAGTGTGATTGTATCTCTTCTGGGTTGATGTGTCATAGTCCTAAATGATTACTTCCAGTGATGCTGATCTATTCAGCGTTATCTTTCAAAAGAATGGGGAGACTGGTTGGGGCATGCTTTTTAAACAGATTGGCGAGATAAATTACCAGCATTTACCTTGCTGAATTAATTCATTGACATTCTCTAACACTTTCTAGTGTTTCAAGAGTTTAGAAAACAAACAGCATGCTCTCAAAGATTTCTTGTGTTAATAAGTGTTTGAAAATGCAATAAGGGTTCAGCAGAATCAGCGTGATCCTACACTTCACATACAGGAACCTACTAAAGTGGAGTGTTGATAATGTTTTTAGAAAAATCTGATGGTGACTGACTGTCCCTGTTCAGTTCAAGTTCTATCTCCTGTCATGGTCAAGCAAAAGATACAAATGACCCTGTCTGATCATTCAGAAAATTATTGTCCAGGGCCACAACTTTCTCTGCCATTAGTACCTTAAAATCATATAATCGTTTAGTTTGGAGAAGTCCAACCATTAACCTGACACTGACAAGTCCACCACTAAACCATGTCTCTCAGTGCCACATCTACACATCTTTTGAATGAAATATCTCCAGGGATGGTGCCTCAACCACTTCCCTGGGCAGTTTCTTCC
This sequence comes from Machaerirhynchus nigripectus, assembly GCA_013397975.1. NCBI lineage: Eukaryota > Metazoa > Chordata > Aves > Passeriformes > Dicruridae > Machaerirhynchus > Machaerirhynchus nigripectus. Next base: position 2,581,356 of record VZRQ01010876.1, read on the forward strand.
AATGCTTGACAACCTTTTCCATGAAGAAATTTTTCCTAATATCCAATCTAGTCCTCCCCTGGTACAGCTTTAGGTCATTTCCTTTGTCTTATCACTTGTTACTTAGGAGAAGAAACTGAACCCCACCTGGCTGCAACCTCCTTTCAGGCAGTTGCAGAGAGCCATAAGGTCCCCCCTGGACTAAACGCCCCCAGCTCCTTTCACACTTGTGCTCCAGACCCTTCATCAACTCCATTGCCCTTCTCTGGACATGCTCCAGCCCCTCCAGTGCCACCCCTTGTGGTGAGAGGCCCAGAAATGGACACAGGATTTGAGGTGTGGCCTCACCAGTACTGAATACAGGGGGACAGTCACTGCCCTGGTCCTGCTGATACAGGCCAGGTGCCATTGACCTTCTTGGCCACCTGGGCACACCTGGTTCATGTTCAGCTGCTGCTGACCAAAGGTCCTTTTGCTCTTGGCCACTTTTCAGCCACTCTTCCTCAGCCTGTAGCACTGCAGGGGTTGTTGTGACTCAAGGGCAGGACCCAGCACTTGGCCTTGTTGAACCTCATACAATTGGCCTCAGCACCAATGCAGCCTGTCCAGATCCCTCTAGAGAGCCTTCCTTCCCTCCAGCAGATCAACACTCCTGCCCAACATGGTGTTGTCTGTGAACTGACCAAGGGTGTACTTGATGCTCTCACCCAGATCACTGATAAGGGCATTGAACAGGACTGGCCCCAGTATTGAGCCCTGGGGAGCCCCATCAGTGACTGGCCTCCAGCTGGATGTAACTCCACTCACCACCCCTCTCTGGGCTTGACCATCCAAACAGTTCTTAACCCAGTGCACCTATCCCAGCCATGAGCAGCCAGTTTCCCCAGGAGAAAGCTGTGGGAAATGGCATCAAAGGTTTTACTAAAGTCTAGACAGACAGCATCCACAGCCTCTGCCTCATCCCCTTGAGTGGGTCACCCTGTCGTAGAAGGAGATCAGATTGGACAAGCAGGACCTGCCTTTCAGGCAGGTCAGCTGAAGATACCAAACTGATGTTTGTAGGAGTCTGCGTTGTGCTTGCCTGGTACAGAAGAGCCTTTTTATTTTGTGTAAATACTCTTCCGAATGTTAAAAGAAATAAAAATGTTTCAGTGCTCAAATCTGTACTCCAAAATTTACTGTATACAGAGTAGTGTATTTTTTTAAAAGGTGTAGTAATTTCAGTTTTATGAGAAGATTTTTTTCTCTGAATCATTCCAAATTAGAATATTGAAGTATGTGTATATTTAAGTCTAGATTTAAGTAATTTAATGGACTTTCTCTTCTTGCAGGATTGTTAAGACACGTGTTAAAAATGGAATTCCTTGTTTTGAAATTGAATGGCAAAAACCAGGTGGGTCTGGATTCTATGTACATTATGGAACAAAACAGTTCATAGAAAAAGATAAAATCAAGCTTTAAGTAGGACAAGAGTTTGGCAACATTCTGAGGCAATGAAATGTTGGCAAGATTGTAAATTTTTCTCTGGGAGCAACAGAAAATTGTGCTTTGGATTTCACATACCCTGAAATGTGCAGTGCTCTTTCTGTGCAATGCTTCAAAGAGAAAAAAACTTGCCTAGAAAGCAAGGGACTCAGTCTCCAGCTACTTTTTCTGGTACATGTTATTAAGACCTGAACTGTGTATTTCATACCTTATTTCACTGTGTACTTGAAGCTGTCACTATTTACTAGGTAGAAAATTTTCTATGCTGCCAGACTCCTCCCTGTAGTGTGTCCATTTGTACCAGGAGACTGGCAGGAAGAAAAAGACTTCACTTGTAGGTAAATCTCAAATACCATACTATTTATGTACCTTCTTTGTACTCAAATCTTTGCCGTTTGGTTTTTCATTCCCTGCTTTGATGTGTATATATTCATATCAAAAGTACATTCACTGTTTTTTCAGAACATTATGTTGATCCAGAAGATGAGCCTGTGGAGTTGTTTGTAGTTACAGTAGAAGAAGAGTCTTTATTTCAGGCTGCTTATCCTGATGTTGTTGCCCTCTATCAAGTGGAAAAGTCAGCAGCTCTTCAGAAGAAACAGAAAAGTAAGTCCAGAAGCTTATTTCTTACAAATTTATGGGTCTTGCCAGAATGCAAAAAAGCAAAAAAAAAATTTTTCCCACTCTTGAACAATATCATGCCAAAACAAGATGAGGTCGTGATGCTTTGCAGGGACTGTGCTTTAATCTTACTATTCTAATCTTTAGCACTAAGAAGTCTGAACTGTGATTTATATGCTATTCAAAGTGCACTTTTTGTTTTTTTTTTTCAGAAAGAAAAGACAGACCAGAAGGAAAGGAATTACCAAATGCTTATGATGAAGTTACCAATCTTCTGTCTCAAATTAATTTGAAGCCAACATACAGAACTCTTCCTGTGCAACACTCCATGTCAGATACAAAAGCTCCCCCAGAAGATCACACACAGCACAGAAGTACTGGATCAAAAGATGCAGCATTAGCTGCAGCTTCCTGCATAACAGCACTTCACATGCCAGCATCAGCAGCTGCTCTTGCTGACTCATCTCTGCCTTCACAAAGCACTAAGTATTCAGGGATATCATCCTCTTCCTCTGTACCAGCTGGTCTGCAACTGAGCAGTACTGATGGGAAAGGAGCCTCCTTCAGCACTTCACCAGCCCATGGAGGTGATGACCATGATCCAGCAGCTGACTTAACCATATGCATAAAAGACACACATCCACTAGGTCATGAAACAGTAAGAAATAGCTCAGAATATTCTCATGTTACACAGTCTGATACACATTCAGACAGTGAAGATGATTTGTTTTCAAATGATGCTATGGGACAACTTCAGGAGTGGTCTTTGAGTGAACGAATACTGAAGAAAGCTCCCATTCCATCACAGCCTTTGTCTGAAGATGTAATGCAACTGCAGTCTTTGAAATGTTTTAAGCAAACAGAAGAAACATTGAATCCTGATAGGAATCATGTCTCTTCCTCATGTCAGTTTAATAAACCAGTACAGGAAAGTAAAAATGTTCTCTCAGAAAACTCTGCAAGTGGATCCCGGGTCCATATCTATCAAGATGAGTACAAAGAAACTGACATCCTGGCTCAAATGGTGCAAAAAGGCCCTTTTATAGGCAGTTCAGCATCTCTAGCCTTCAGTGGGCAAACAACCGAGACACTTCATAGTGGGTGTGAAATGCTTCCAGCGTCTCAAAAGCCGGCAGATGCAACTGGCTGTCACATTAAAGAAGCTTGTATTGAAACTACTTGGAAAGCTTCTTTTAAAAAGAGTGTCTGTCAGAACAGATGCTCTTCTAACGAAGACAGTGATGATGGGCACATGGATAAAATCCTGGTTTGTGAGCAGCAGAAAAGACAGCTGAATCCTGGCCAGTTTAAAAAATGTTTTACAAAGCAAAGGAGTAGTGTTATTACTAGCAAAAGGACAAACATTAACTCAGCCCTTGCAGTAAAAGAGAAGAAGAAAACAACCAATTTAAAGAAAGCTGTTAATAGTTGCTCAGTGCAGGTATCTCCAAAACCATCCTCTGTAGAGGAAGTTAATTGTTCCCAAAGTCCAGAGCAACCAATGCAGAGATTGAGTTCTGATCCCACACAGCAAGACAAAAGTGCTGTTCTGACATATGCGTGGGCTGACAGTCCCCTTCCCCTGTCTGAAAGACTGAAAGGAAGAATCAAAAGCAATTAGGTTCTCCATAAAATAGATAATGATAACCAATATTTATCTCTTAACTATCAGTAAACTGTCAGTTCTTGAAGAGTTCTTTCATAAAGTTTCTGCAGGATGCTCTATCAATTTTATGTGGACACAGTTTTGATGAAAAGGAAGTGCTGTCACTGGAGCTGAAGCTGGAAACTAAAATGTTAACAAAAGTACCAAACAGTTGATTGTAGGGGTAATTTCCAGTCATTCTGAGTGTGCTTACATTCTGAACTTGATACATAAACATCAGGATACAATATACAAGGATAAGGGAGATTTATTTAAGAAAAAGGGGTTTTTTTCCTAACCAATTGCAAGGATTTTGTGTACAGCTATTAGTCTTGCTTATAAAAACAGACTTACTAGAATAGTTCCTGTGGTGCTGTTGGGTTCTCCTAATAAGACAAAGTGATGCAGCATTTCTAAATTGAAATTCTCCATTCTGCTCCACTTACTTAGTTTTGCAAGTTTTGAAATGGGTTTTGAAATCCTGTTTCTGGTTGTGTTGATTATTTCTGAAGGACCAAATAGAGACACACAGCAGATGTGCCTTGCAGGGTAGTTTAATTTAAATCTGCCATGCCCCGTAATAATCTGTTCTTTGGGGGTGTGCCTCTTCCAAAGATTGTAGTAAGCCGTGGAAGGATACTCCGATTTTGTAGCTGCTATATCTTAATATTTAAGGAAATTTGATGACTATTTTAATTAAACAGTTATAGTTCAGGGCATTTGTTTCTTAAAGAAGGTTGAAATCCCATCTAACACTTACTTCAATTCATAATCGAGTGAAAGTTAAGTTACAGAAAATCTAATTATCATATTGCAAATTCTTTGAATAATATATGAATGTTTGGGGTTTTTTTAAAAGGGGAAACCTGAGTACAATTACAGTTTTGAAGATGCTCTTCCTTCCTCTTTATTATGGAAGCAGTCTCTGATCACAGAGCAAAAGAAGTTGTCTTCAACAGTTGCCTGTTGAAGGAACGCCTCGTCTATATTTAAGTCTTTAAACTCCTTCTGTGCACCAGCCAGAAGGAAGAAAACTCTTGCCAAAATATGTTGTAAACAAGAGAAATTTAGAATATCTGTGCCTTAGTGAAAATGTCAGTTCTTCAAAATGGCCAAGGACCAAGTTTGGAAGCTGAATTCCAGATGTGTTTAAGGAAGACATTGGTAGCTTATAGATAATAACAGTCTATAAATAGCCAAAACGGGAGTTTCTTAGTTTACTGTGTGGGTAGATGGTAAAATTTTATTTATATTTGATTTTCCAAATGAGAAATGTATTCTACAAATCAGAAAAAAATCAAAAATACTGGAAACTTATTTTCAGTTTTGAAGATGGTCTTTCTCTTCTGGAGAATCTTAATCTGAAGCTGATGTGAGAGGGTAGCTGGAAGGACAGTATTGTGAAGGAGAGTAAGAGTCACCTGGGAACTATAAATGGAGAGATTCGTAGCATTAAAGAATGATTTGGGTTGCAAGGGACCTTGAAGTCATCTAGTTCCAACCCCTGTGCCATGGGCAGGGAACCATTGCTTATTCGGTGGGCAGTAATGGAGAGATTTGAGTGGGGGGGTTTTGTGGAAAAACATTGTTCTTGGTTATGTATAATTTTTTTTCCTTGCTGATGATTTTGAATACCGAAAGTTGAAATCAAGAGTTTAAGTTTTCATTAATAAAAACACGAACATCATGTGAATGAACTTGCTTGTGTTCCCTCCCAAGGTATGGGAATGTGCTCTTTTGTCGGGGGGATCATTCAGTTTCACCCACAGCGTGTGGATTCCTGTGGTTTAGAGCTTTCTTTAGAACTGGGCAGCCAGAATGGTTTTTGGAGGGAATTTTTTTTGTTTTTCTAATCTGCTTGGGATTACTGCTTTAATGGATGAGGAGATGAAAATGCTGTGTCAGAATTATGACAAGTTCATATTTTGTGGATGATGAAAGTCAGAAATGAGATAGAAGATACCAAGAACTGCAGAGGAAAAAATGTTATGTTGCTGATTTTTCCTACGAATTAATCTGGTTTCACAAGTACAGTTCAAGCATGAAAAGCAGAAAATTTTCAATTTTTTTCATAGGTAATGCATCCAAATTTTGTGTCAGTTTTCTGCCACTACTTGAGAAGCAGCAATAGATGTGAAAAAACAACTGTGTAGGATGCTCCCTCTTTTTAGGCTGTAGCTGCTCATTGCAGCAAATAAAAACATTTATCATTGGGGTGATTGTTGCTTGAATTAAACTTGTGATTCGTTAAAGACGGATAATTACAGTTTTTAAAGTGTTTTGGTTTCTCATCTTTACGTAATTTACTCGGTCTAAAGCTTAGGGATGATTTTTCTTTGGAGTTTTTACTCTTCTGACTGCTTTGCAACCCTCGCACTTGTGAGAATGATGTTTAAATAAATTGAGGGGGTGTAATGTAACTTCTGCAGGGAGTATTTCTACAGGATTATGTTAAACTATCTGTAAGAATAAATCAGTGGATTCACCAACCTCATGAGCCTGAATCGATTTTCATTTATCATCTTTCCTGATCTGTCTGAATAGGCTCTACCAGGGTGCTTCATACAAAGTAATAAAAATGTACCTACTGTGGAGGTGGGGCAAGTAAGGGGCTCATCGTTCTTAAAGTAGTTTTCTGAAACATTATCTGCACAATCACTGTCCCAGCCCAAGTACTTTACCTGACGTAGCACTCCTCATGGTGTCCTTCTAGCTTGAAAGATGCTCAGAGAGATACAGAGCAGAGCCATAGGTTCTCTCTTAGCAGTATAAATATTATTTCCACTTCTAAACAGTATTAAATGTTAGTTAAAATGCAGCTCATTTTTTTAGCTTAGCTTAACAAAGGGCAGCATTTACTTGGCATTCCTCAGGACTGTAACTCTCTACTTCAGGTTCACAATCAACAAGAAAGGAAAATAAATGCTGTTTACATGGAGTATATACATAGCTCAAAAATATATATAATTTAAAAGAAAAGACCACCTCTCAATGTGTCTGTATCATACTGTCATTTTTCCATTGACAGAGATTATTGAAATATTTATCCACATGCTCAACAAATGCAAAAATTTGATGAATGCAATAAATATTTTGCTAGTTAACCAAGAAATTTCCTAATTTGAGAAGGGGATTATTTAACTTTTAGGATCTGCACAGCCTTGGCTCCCTGCTCTTGTGTCAAGAAAGATGCTTAGAAATGGAGTGGCGAAAGAGACTAATGGCAGCTGTTACTTGAGACAAGATAGTCTTTTCATGTCTAAAAAGGTGTCAGGCCCTGCCATATTATAACGGCAGATAAAAGGAAACTGCACTTCGAATATTACTGGGAGTTGTTGTAAACCCAAGTGCTACTGACAAAACCGTAAACTCGGTGCTAGATTTAGCGCTTTTTCCTTCAGGAAACAAAACACTTTAACTGTTTCAAGAAAACAAAATTACCATGGGTGACAGAACCCCTCTGCACAGTTCTGCTCATGTATCCTGCGCTATAGCTACTATCAGTACTGAATTTAAGATTAGTCACATATGAAACTTTAGAAGTTCTTTTAAGCCCAGGCCTTGTCTCCACCCATGCCCCAATTTCCCTTGACCAAGTTGTAGAGGTTTTGTCACTTAGGAGGCTGAACGCAACGGGAGAAGAGGACATACCTTTGAAAATTTTGTTCATTAAAAACAGCTTAAAATTCCTGATGGATATTTAAATTTAATTAGCTGCCTGAATAAAAATCAAGGAAGGAAAAGAAGTTAATCAGGAATATTTTTAATTCCAACATAATGTAGAAGTAGCTCTACATTAGTGTTTGTTATTTTAATATCTTTAAAATGAAATCTGCTCTGCTAGAGCACCTCCACAGCCAAGCTTGAAGCCCTGTAAGTTGTCTCACCAAATATTTTTAACAAAGGCTGGATCTGTGGTAAGTTTTGTGTGTTCTTTGGCACATGGTAGAAGGAATTCTGTGTGTGGTCTGTTTTGGATAATTTCATGGGCAAACTAGATGAACACTTACATGCTGTCTTCTTCCCCCATCCAAACATCCCAGTGTTGCCCTGGCAGTGACACCACATAATAGCAGACAGACAAGACAAGCCCAACCCAAACAGTCCAAGTTTTATCTGCTGCAAAAACATGAAATTTGTGGCCCCATTGGAGGTTCAGTTCAGGCTGTCTTCCAGTCCAACAGGAATACCAGGTCCCAGAGCAGCTTTAGCCTTTAAACCTCTCTGTCTCTCAGCCCACTGCAATGTGTTGTAAACGTTTTCTTTGAACCTTCTGCACTGGAGAGTTAAATTTGCTGCTTGATCTACATCTGGGTGGGAAAGAGCTTGGTCTCAGAATCCTCAAAACCTGGGGTTTAATGGAACAAAGGGCTTCAAGAGTGACAGCCACATGCATACCTACTATACAGGAGCTTTATAGGTCTTTATCTCCAGACTAATGTGTTGCTAGTTTTTCTAATTATTGAATGGCTTCTTTACCAAATCAGACCTGCCAGTTAGAAGTGTGGAAAATAGTCTGATTTCTGCTAATTAGTGCCATGCCTTCCTGATGGAAAGTAATCGGCAGTGGCTCTGTTGACAGTCTGCTGGGCAGCCAGGTCCCATGTGCTTCCCTAAGGTGTGATGTGGGCTGTCTTTGGCTGTCAGTCACACAAAAAAATATGGAGGGTGCAGGAGGGGTACATGAGGATGTAAAATCTTTGCCTTCTCAAAAAACTGAGAAAGGTGATGCTCATATTACAGAGAAGTTTGGGAAATACAGCAGAAGAGCAGGAAATACTACAGTGGGGTGGCGTAGGGCATATATGGATCCAGAATTCCCAAGCACTTGCATTGCCAGATTTGGTACAACTCCCTGGGAAAGCCCAAGGCATGCAGATCAGCAGCTCTGTCTTTGTACAAACCCAGCCAAACTGTTGTCCTCCCTGTGTATGGCTCCTACCATAATTTTTATTGAGGCATGCACAGCCCAACACCTACTCCTGCTTTTCTGTTACCTTTTAACCTGAAAAATACGAGTTTTTACAGCGTGGTTTCAAGTAGTGATTTGTGTTCTCTGTGTTTATTATTTGTCATGAGATATGTGGGATTTGTAGGTGTTCTTCCTATCAAGTCCAAGGGGAGGTGATGGGTTTGTGCTCATGCATCTCCAAGCAGAAATACAGCTTTGTTCTGCTGTCTACTGAAATGCCACCATCAAAGAGGATGTCGCTTTGTTTCCCTTTCTAAAAATCCCTAATCTTCTTGCAGATTGCTTAGAATTTGAAATAAAGATATCTGGGGAAAGCTGTAGCCTCAAGATTTTTGTTTGTGATTTCTAAAGAAATAGTGTTTTCAGTTGATGGCATATTTTTATTTCCTGCCAGTATTACAGTCAGTTGCTACCTGTTAATGGTTTTTAGTATGATAATGGTAAAAACTCAGAATATGTTATTCTGCTGTTCCGTTTTAAGATTATTTTTTTTGGCAATACCAGAAGAAAACACTACAATAATCACATAGATAAAGGGTTCTGAGATATAACAATGAAAGCAAGCAGGATGAAGAGTGACTTTTTCTATTTGAGGTTGGTGGTGGGCTTTTTGAGCTTCAAAGGCCAAGTTTCTATTTACCAAACAAAACTTTATGCAGAACCTTCTGTTCCAGCCTTCCACATTGTAATCTCTGGTGTTAGTGGTTTGGAAAGTGGGCTGAAAACTATCCTATAATAATCTATTGATTTCTGTGTAACAACCTAGCATATTTAAAAAAAAAAATTTAAAAGGCCACTAATTCTTTGCTTGTTCTATTACCTACAGCTCACCCCTGAGGTCTTACAGAGATAATGTTCCTCTCCCCACAATGATAAGCTGAAGAATATAACTGTAAAATGGCTATGTGGCTCTGGCATTGAAAATGTTTGAATTTTTACAGAGAACTGAACAAATCCATCAAGAATATTATATTCCTTCCAATAATAGTGGTGTGTATCTTGCAAAAACTTCTTTGTGATAATATATTTGCCTTGTAAGATACAAGCAATTTAAGTGTGGGATATTTTTTTCTTTTCTAATGCAAAACCAAACAGTTTGTGCTGGGAAGCGGTAAGTTACAGATTCAGAAAAAATTGCTATCAACAATCATTAGTGTTTTACAATGGCCAGGCCACTCTCACCACAGAGGCCAAAGACTTGGAGCTGCTTTAACATGACAGTGAACAGGGAGGTTTCAAAGCTGTAGGGTCCTCATCCATTGTGAGAAAGAAACAAGCCTGACACTGCAGAAAATTCCTGGGAATTTCTTTCTACAGAAGAAAGTAGATTACACACCATCTAAGAACAGGAAAGGCATCCTGTTTCTTCGAAGCCTGCAAACCTTGAGGAAACTAACAGTCAGGCCGACGGATTTATTACAGGCCTGCAGCCGGGCTGCGCGCCAAGGACTGAACAGAGATTCTCACACTGAGTGTGTAAGTACTGTCTTAACTCTGCAATAAACAGATTCATTTTGCTCTCAGCTTGTGAGTCTCGCATTCATACGCCACAATCCACGTGGGTGTCCATATGACCTTGTACAGCCCTCTTGTATGGAAATCTTACGACCTTGTTACTCACCCCTGGGCAAAAGACCCGAGTTTGTATATTGTGATTAACTGGGGATATAACTCGGAATATAACCCATGCAAGTCACTGGGGCAGGATGAATGTTTCAGAGGGGGAATATATTAAAAATCTGACCAAGAGAAGAGCCAGTGAGGTACCAAGTGTCCATGGTGGAGATAGAAGTTACTAGCACAGATGTTCTGGGAAGTCTCACCAGACCCACACGAGGACACCTGAAAACACTTACAGAGCTCAGGGTCCCCAGCCAGCTCCTCTCAGACACTGCCTTGTCCAACCCAACCTAGAGCTTTCTGAAACGAGCCTATCCTCTTTCAAGTTCCAAAAAAAGTTCACTTAACAAAACCTCTCTGCAGCTGATTATTTAACAAAATACAGTGCTAGGATTTCCCCTTATAAATAAAGTATAGTGCGAACATGGGGTATCATAACTCTTCTTTTCTAGTCAATTAGATTGTTCAAATATTCTATTACATCACTGAAACTATCCATTAAAAAAACCCAAGACATAGTACCTCTTAGGAAAGTAATTAGGTTTGCAGAATGACAACCAAAAGTAAAGGTGGGTACGGCATCTGTCTGGAGAACACACAGTTTAGGAAGTGCACATTAAAAAATTCCCCTAAATGTGATTCAAGCTGAGAAGCCAGTTGGTAATTGCTATTATATCAATCACAGTAGCTCATAGTTTGGCAATGAAAAGGAGTGGCTTATTGTAAGTGCTCTTTTATTAATCTATTGTCACAGATCTCACTTTAATAGCAACATTATGTGATCACATATTTTATTTATGGATCATTTGAAGAATCTGTTATGCAGATATTCAGATTAGTGGGCTATCAAACCATTAGCCAAATAAATCTAAAGGTAATAAAACTCACAGGAAGATAGATAGCTTTCTTTTTCTTGTTCTTTTCAGCTAATTCAGGCTAATTTAAGCCTTTCACAGAATGGTGATAATGAAGGATTTGTTCTCAGCAGCGTTATGGAAGGTGATTTGCATTTGAAAGTTTGACACATTTATAGGGCTTTGATCTTTTCTCCTCAGTGCTTGTGCCCCTGGCCAGACACCTACATGCACATTTTACCAGGTGGAAGATCTAGGAGCAAAAGCAGCTCTGAGAGTCACCCTGAAGATGTACACTAGAAAAAAATAATTAAACTATTTTTTTCCAGAAAATATCTTATTGCTGAATTTGAGTGGCCTTTATATACCACTAGAAATAAATACACTGAGACTTCTTTTATTAGAGTTTATTTTAAATTAGAGAAAGTCCTCATGGAAAATTTTAAAGAATACAGTCTGATGGCCCAGTAGCAATAAAGATTGGCTTCTTCTATAGGTTTGAATTTATTATTGAAAGGAACATCTTCCTGCAGGACACTTGAAGAATTTTGATGCCAAGTAAACTCGAGAAAAGAGTGTGGCAGCCATGGATCCACTTATTAATTATTATTTATATTTTTGTTTTGCTAAAAAAAACCCAAAAATTAACTCTCTGGGGAAGAGAGCTATCTTTGGGCTGAAAGAGGAAGCCTTGAAAAAAAACTTACTGGCACCATGAGCATTTGCAAGCATAACCAAACACACAACCCTAGGATATATAAAAGATGTTCTTAATATTTACTACCTGACCCAAAAATAAATAGGGAGTCTAAGGATTCAGTAGGAACAGAGCTGAGTATTTGAAACAGGACTATTATATCCATCATTATTCTTTAAAATTCGGCAGAAGTAGCTGATTCCTCTGCTGGATCATAATGATGCATGCCAGGTGCGTGAGCCAGGGCCTCATTTCATTCTCATCTCAGATTTGATTCCTCAAGAAGTCTGAGTTCACGAATTAAAAATTCCCTGGATGAAATTCCTTCCTGTGCCATTAGCAAATGATATTTCTACAAACTGAGCTTTTCTTCTGAAAGAATATAAGGCTTCGTAGGTTCCTTGGAGGAGGACAGCCAGTCTGATCTCAGGAAAACTCCAAGGATGGAGGTGTCTGGCCAAATAGCCTCAGGCTCTACGTTTTATTTGGGAGGATGTGGCTCACCACCCAGAATACTCGGCCTTTTTAAAGCTCCGTAATGACTATTGATTAGCCGTTGTCTGGAGTACACTGGAAGTAGCAGGGACTACATAAATGTTAGCTTACTTTGGATGCATATCAATAGAGAAACCCCAATAGCCCTTCTGAGTCCCTGGGATTTTTTTCCTCCCTCTCCTTTAAAAGATGCTCCTCCAATCCAAGAGTTAACTTCACGTCTAATGTACTTGGAAATTCAGTTCCCGATACATTTTGTTCTTCAAAAGACAACGCCATCCATCTGTTGTTCTTTGCTTTCAACTCATCACAGAATGTCAGATACCAGATAAGAGCAGAGAGACTGATGAATGCACGTTCCAGCCTGACAGGGCAGGTCAATGTCAGGGAAATCAACGTTTTCCTTTTTTTTCCCTTTTTTTTTCTTCTTTGTTTTTATTGTTGCTACAACCCATTTGCCACTATTTATTATAGAAAATCACTTCTCTGGGAGCTCAACTGGCCTAAAGTAGTATAAACTGGAGAATTTAGATTTAATTGCTTGCTATTTCCGTCTCCATTTTATACAGTCTTTTACGCTGACCTCTGTGGTGGGCACTACAGAGATCTCTGCAGAGAGGTAATCCCTCCCCTGACACAGCTTGGATCCAAGGAAGGGAGAGATTTGGGGGAACAAGAGCAGAAGAAAGGGTCTCTTTGTGATCATGCAGGTCAGTGGCAGGGCTAGAACTGAACACTGGTGACCTGATCTCCCGTCCTGATTGTGACCTGATTGTGCTGCCTCTACAGACAGTGCTTTACAGTTTTCCCTGGATTGCAGCAAACTGGATCCTAAAAGAGTGGAGTTGCAGCCAGGAACAACTGCCTCCTGGATTTGCATACCTGCTGTTCTGAGATCTACCTGCTTATTCATGCATGCACTGCTTTTACACATCCCAATTACCATTAACTAAGCAGGAACTCAGGCAGGGTGCAAACCAGATGTCTGTGTCTCCTCAGAGTGATGGGGACAGCAGCACACAGCTAAATGGGCTCTCAGAATAAAGGCAAGCTAAGGGTTTGATTGGCACTCTTTATTTCCCTCTAGTTCTACATTTTACCTTTTCTGTTTGACCTGATAGAGTCATAAGTTTGACATAATGGCCCATACATAAGTATTCCTGGTAGGAGTTTAGGTTTTTCACTCACTTTTGTGTTTAAAAATAGAAATAAAAGTAATATAATAGTTTTCTGAACACCAGTGACTTAAATTATTTTTTTCAACTTCACAACCTTAACTGAGTCCCTATCTGTAACTATATACTACAACAGCATAACTACTTGATAAGCTGTGCTTAGAACTGCCTAAAAAGCCTGTTTCAAGTGGATAATTGTTTCCTGCTTCTAAGGTTAACTTTATCCATGCAGCTGAGTAGGTAAAGAGAGATGTACGATTTATATGAGCAGGGGATGTCAAGAAAAGGCATCATTTTCTACCAGTACCAAGACGCATCAAAAAGAGTGAGATGCACAAAATAAAGTAGATGAAACCTTAAAGAAAAAGAAAGAGATAGAGAGAAATTAAATGATGAAGAAAAGAGGAAAAGAAACAGTAGCTAGTGATAGATTGGACAAGCTAGAGGTAGAAAAATTGAGAAGAGGTGGAAAATAAAAGTTGATCATTAGGTAAAGAGAAGGAGCAGGGTCTTCAGTGGTAGAGAACACAGACCTCTGCACTAAGGCCTTGTAAGCCAAACACAACTGTCCAAAAATCTAATCAGGCAGGGAAAATATTTGTCTTTTATCACCAGCAGGAATTCTATAATGCATCACTGAAAGGTCAAAGGATTTTAAGACTCAGAAACTGTGTTTGCTGCCTCTTTCTTCCAGTGTGAGCTCCTGCAAAGAGCTTGGTTGCTCTTCTTTTCAGCTCCCATCAGGTAGTTGCAGGCAGTGATAAGGCCTGCCCTGAGCCCCCTGGGCAGACCCAGCTCCCTGGCCCTCTGCCCACACACCACATTTGCTGGTGCCCTGGCCAGCTTGGTGACCCTTCTTGGACTTGATCCAGTGTTTCAACCCAGACTTCCCAGGTCTTCTGAGAAGCTGCCTCCTGGCTTGTCTCCTTGAGCCTGTGCTGCGACTTGGGGTTATCCCAGCCAGTACAGGGATTTGCCTTTGCTTTCTTTGCGCATCCCAAGGCTGCTCCCAGATAATTCTCTCCAATCCCTCTGATGGAAGCTGTGCTCTCCAAGACATTAACCATTACCCACATTTCAATACCATTTGAAAACCTCTGCATATGCAGCATTACCTATTAAAAATGTGAACAATTTTACTCAAGTATATTCATGGGACTGTTTTAAGACCGAGTTTAATTTGGCAGGCAAAATTCATGGAAGCATTCTGAACAAATGCAAAAAAAATCTCCAGATTAACACCCCATTCAGATTCTGCCTGAAGGACAGACTTGGGTTTTTTGGTGGGATTGAATGTGATTAAGATTTAGCAACTTGCCAAGAAATTTATGATTGCAGTTTGAAGTCAGTGGCCCTCAGCCACCAGCTAACCACGTGCCCTGAAAGGTGCTCAAACAGAGGCACAGCATTTTATTTCAGAATGTGAAATATGTAAGTGCTAAATAAAATTTGTAATCTAACACTTGTATGTTGTCTCTTATCCAGACTATTGATCCATTTTATAATTATTAACGTTAACTGCAGGCTGCGCCCAGAGCATAATTTCATTTAGCACGGAGATGAAACGTCGTTTCTGTCAGCAGCACGCAGCAATTCTGCACATCAGTGCTAGGATGTGGGAGAGGAAGAAATGAGAAGTTACCAATGAGGAGGTTCAGTGGAAAAAAAGGAACAGCCTGAGCTGAAATGTAATCACAGCAATTGAGAAATAGCTCCCTTCACAAACAGCCAGCTTCAGCTCTGCAACTCGACTACAAATAGTCACAACTGAGTTTTTAATGCCATTTTCCTGGCTATTGGAATTTCTTGTAAGATTTACCTAGTTTCAGAAAATTCATCATGTTGCAAAATGAATGCATGAAATCCCATTTTGATACCAGGAAAGCAAGAGCATAAACCCTTAGGTGCTATTTCAGTTTTTTAATACAGCATATGAAACCACTGTTACTCATGGCGAAGGCAATCATCCTACTGTTCATGGGACAGTAGAAGAAACTCTTGGGGGTAAAATATATTGTACTTCACAATTTATTAAATTTGAATGTATGCTTTTGGGTAGGAAGGGAGGCATTGCTGATCTTGAAATATTTGCAACAGGTAACCCTCCACATCTCCCATGAAAACCTGAGATATACCCACTCCATTACAGCAGACAGCAGTTTTAAAACTAAACGTGAAAGCTGATATAATTAAGCTACACTAAGTGATAATAGAGTTCTCCTGCAGAAACAGCTTCTATTATTTTGATAATATCTGTTACTTTTCATTTCTGAGCATGAATCTTATCAGGCTCTCTCCTTTCCCCCCGTCTTTGCCCTTTCTTTCTGGCTGAAGTAGCCAGTGGACATTAAAGACCAACCACATAGTCAAACCTCCTTTCAACTTCTGTTAACAGGGGTATTAAAAAGACATTCCTAAATATCAGCTGAAAACCACTAGGTAATAAACTCTCTACTTAAAAGGTGGGTAGGTGTAAATTCCACACGTAGGGCTTTTAATCTGGGAAGCCAGTTGCTTGGAGATCAGATGTTTTAAATGAATTGCAGAGCTGATGTAACTTGTCAGTCGATGGAGACTGACACTATTTAGAGGATCAAATACTTACATTTGAGGATGTAAAGCAAATAGATAAGTCCTGATCCTGCCAGGCTAACACCAGAGAGATGCTTGTTCATTATGCAAAGCTCTGAAGAAATCAGTGATACTCACTTGACTATTTCTTCTTCATGAGCAGGGTCCAGTCTGGACATTTTGGAGTTGCACCCTTGAGAACATTAAAGGTTTTAAATGTTTATGGCGGGATTTTTTAACAGCACTAGAACTAGCCTTATTCTGGTCTTACTACAAATTAATAACAACATTATCTCTTGTGCTAGCCACAGGTTTGCTTGGCCAAAGATGGTCTAATTGTCTAATAGCATTTAGACATCCAATTTACACTTTATTTTCATTGATTATAGTAAGGGTTTTGGGCTCCTTCTCATAGGGCTGGACTAAGAACTGGTCCTTGTTCTCTTACTGCCTATGTTCTGTCTGGAATTGTAAGTGGCTATGTATCTGCATTCTTTGGCATATTGACCTCAAAACCCCCCAAATGTATGGATTTGTTGACCAGCTTGCTTATTTAGAAGTCTTATTTGTTTCAGTTGAGGTTAGACCCAGATTAAACCTTCTTACACAACTAGGAAGGAAGCTTCAAAGTGTAAAAATTCTAAAAAAAAAATGCTTCTATCCAACACGAGGCAAAACCTCAAACAGGAGAGAAGCATTTTCTGGTGGTTAATGTGACTCTGGATAACAAATGGGGTGGATCCTTTCCTTCCTTTATTGCTGGCTTGGGTGTAAACAGAGGTGATCAACACTGTTTTTCAGAAGTGTTGAACACCTGCTGCGTCTGCTGAAGTTAGTGAGACCTGCAGCTGCTTGTCCCACATTTTATATGTGGCGATTGGCTCCTCGTCCAGGATGGCCACAGCCACCTCCGCAGCGAGCAGGAGGCTTTGCAGCCAATACTTGGGAAGACTCTTGTAAAGGAGGTGAAGTGACCTTCAAAGCTTTTGGGAGATGTATTTTTTTCTTTCATGTTAAAAACTGTGAGACTGTATCATCTAAGTGCTCTACAAGGATATGAGTATGATCTGCTTCTTTTAAAAAATAAGCCTAGACTTCTGGCCTAATTTTAAAGGAGGCTGACTGTGATGGGATTAGTGTTATTTAAACACATCTATCCATGTTTACTCAGTTTCAGCCTGCATTATTCCCAGCCAACATAATTTTTCACTCACTGTCTGTTTCTCCTACCTAAGTCACACTCTGGTGGAAATACATTCTAATACAGAAAAAAAAATTAGATCAGTTGTAAATTACTGTACACAAAAATGCATTTTTTTACCATACATAATCGTGGCATATTATCTGGACTTCTTCTTTTAAAAATTTTAAAATTTTCTGTGCCATGTTGGTTTGGGTTTTTTAAATAGAAAAAATCTTTCCTCCTTCTGTGTATCCATGTTCCTGTAGTGGATTTAAAAATATGAGCAGGGAACATGTCATTTTAAAGGAGATGAAGGTTGAGATGTTAGCCTTTGTACTGCAGAATAGATTATTGAAATGAAAATCCAAACTACCAGTCAAAAAGAAAATGTCTTATCATTTTTTGTCAGTTCATATTTCATTGGTGTTAGCCTTGTATCTCACTTTCCTTCAATGTTTTGACATTATTAATGGACAAAAGGAAATTCCTAAAATTTGCAGGAGGCGGAATAAAATAAAGATCACAAAACTTCTTTTTTTTCTTCTGCTGTGAATTTACTGCCTAGGAAGAGGCCACCTGAAATACTAGACTTTCTTAGCACTTTAATGAGAGCATCCAAGTGTCACAGGGTATAGAAAAATAAACCTGCTATCCAGCCTGTAGCCTTGCCTTCCTCTGTATGATACTTTTTAAAGTGTTATAACACTGAGAACTGTTCTCATCGATTTTTGCCTGTTATAATTGTCTCTGCTTTGCAAGGTAATTTCGTAAGTGAGAGTTTTCATACTTGTGGGTGCAAACATCCAAATCTAACTAATCCAAGAACAGCTACATACCATGAGACTCGGCTGACTTACGTGGGCTGTGGATCACACCAGGATCATGGAGAGATGTTACACAGCTTGCCAATTCAGCCAAAACTGAGGCACACTTCATTTGAGTTCGTTTAGGGAACCTGGGACTGTGGCTAGAAATGGGTGGCGAGTTTTCCAAACAGAACCTCTTTCTGCATCTCCACCAGCAGAGCAAACAGGGCCACAGCCCCTTCTTTGGCTCTGAAGATGTGTTGTGGCAACTCTTGCTTTAGTCTGGGGAAACGCTTTGCCCACTCCTGTGCGCTTGGTGGCCTCTCCTGGACCACAGTCAGGCAGTGTTTGGGACATAAATAGGTGTGTCCAAGCTAAAACAGTGTCAGGGAGCACGATGGTCACAAAAAGGATGCACAACTGCAAGGCATTAGCACCATATTATCTACTAATAGAGGAAAGCCTGTAATTTTTTCTTGCTTGCGTGACAGTTTACGAGAGCATAAGTTTCTAAGATCCAGTGATTTTTCATGCAACCAGAGCAGCTGTCTACATACTCTCATATCCTGCCTTGGTTGATCTATATCATAAAATATATAAAAAGATACAGCTATTGCTATAATTTGCATTCCTCTTCCCTGCCTAATCTCACCTGAATCCCAACATATAAGAACACAGAGGTGAAATCAGAATGTGTTCATCTGTCACTCACAGCAAAAATCTGTACAAAATCTTGGACATGCAGAGAATCTGTTCCTCCCTTGGTGTCTGAGCAACACTTTATGTGATTTACCCATAAATTAACTGGTGAAGTACATTATTTACTGTCAGCAAACAAGTGATTGTAAAGTTTTTGCTTCTAAATTTGACTGCATTAAATTACCATTTGGTTCCAAAATGAAAATTGCTGTGCAGAACAGCTATACGTGCTCACTATGTGTATTTTTAATACATTTATATATTACAAGTACATATATTATGTACATGTAGACATGTATATATACATATACACACATGTATTTGGAAGTTTCTTTTTCTTTTCACACCCTGACAAAAGTTCCTACTCTTCCACCTCCCGCTCCTGATATTTTTCTATTTGTAGTCTTTTAATTGCTGTGTTAACAGGAGAAAAAGAACAAAGACAGACATTAAATAAGAACAGGGGACCTGACAAATGGAAAAGACGCTATAAACAGAAATACAGGCAGGAAAAAGGAAAAAGTGGAACAGAACAAGTTCCCTATTTATGCAAAATTAGACCTTGTGTCTAAGTTGTGACGTGGTGACTGTTGTCTTGGTACTCAATGAAACCACTCAGATCACCAAAGTCACAGAAAATACCTGTCCTTCATCTTTCTTAATTTTATTTTTTAGCAGACATCTCTGCTTCTTAGGTCTGATTCAGCTCATTTTCCTTAAAGAAGGACCAAAGAAGACCTCAGAAAATGATGGGGTAACCATAAAACACAAAGCAATCCTGTCTGTGGGAGTTGTGCCCTGAGCTCTTGTGTGGGGTGGATATCATGATAGTGAAACTCTCTCAGCCCAGGCTGAAATGCAAAAATCCTTCACTTTTTGGTACTTTCTTATTCATCTCAGCATAAAATCATTCAGTGTCCCGTAAAGCTGCCTCCTAACATTTTGATACCAAACTCATAAAAACTCACAAAAGCCTTCCAGTGACTATGCTGAGTATTGGATTGGGTTTTTCTGTGTGATTGTAGTGAGGATTTCACAGAAAGAAGTGGCATGTTCCAGAAAATCTCAGCATGCTTTGGCTCTGTGCCACTCAGAGGCATTCCCTGCCTTTGTTTGGAGTGGATTATGGAGCACACAGAGATCGTTGCACAGAAGAAAACTCAAATAAATCCTACTTTGATTTTTCCTCCAGGTTGACACTTTCTCACCTTCTTTTCATTATATATTACATTTTGCTTCCATTATGTGCCAACACAAAGTCATGGCTGGCAGCTGAGCTGCTCAACAGCTGCAGAGCTCAGGAGTTTTGGACAGTTTTCCTGGCTCTCCTAATGCTTTGCTGTGTGATTTGGGTAAAGTTCCTCCTTGCCTCCACTTATCCATTTCCCCAGAGTAATAGAGAACATTAATCATCACTGTAAGCTGTACTGAAGTCTGGAGACGAAAAGTGCTTTTTATTAATGACATTAATTTATAAGTTATACATTTTCACTTGAACTGTGTAACATATAACCACTGTTGCATTGAGTCAGGCTGGAAAAGGGTTTTTTTTGCCAGAAGAACAGATTCCTAGAGGTAGAAAATTTTACTGAAGTAGCTTCTAGTCTTCTCTAACACATATATAATATGTATATTACTTTGAATTGAATTTCTATGTAAAACATTTGTCTGGACCCAAAGTTTATACGCTGTACATTTGGTTTTTAAACCTTTCTTTTTAATTACATTTTCTTATTTTTTAATGGGACTTTGACCTTGTCTACAATTACAAATTTCCTTTTTGATTTCCCAGTGATGTTTTAAAATAGCAAATAAAGCTACAAACTGCAGGGGAACACATTGCAGTTCTTTCCTCCTTTCTCATGTTGAAAACCAAAGTTATCCAGTTGCAGTCTCATGAGAAGGGCCACAGAGCCATAACACACACAAATCCAAACAAACCATCTTTGACTTTCACAGTTAAGATGCAGGTAAGGGACTACCTCAACAGCAGTCAGCATGGGTCATATATTCCCTGCTGTAGTGCCATCATCTTCAGTTACCCAGAAATCAGGGCTTGACAGCTTAAGTTTAGGGTTTGTCTTAGCAACCATTAAATTCTAGATCTGTAAATTGTTTTGCAAAATGGTTAATTTTCTTTTTCCTCTCTCACCACTTTTCCCCCCAGTGCAACGCTCAATGTAGATGCGCAGCCTTAATTGGTTTAGTTGCAAGAAGATAATCTTTTTTTCTCCCTTTCTTGCTGTTGCCTGTTAGCTTAAAGGCTTTTTAGCTGAAGGTTGATAATTATCACTGAGAAGAAACTAGCACATCAGGAGTTCATTTTCTATCTTAGCACTTCTGGTGCTCCTTTGAACTCCTCGCACCAAACCCGTGTTCCCACTCTGTCACTTTCCTCCCTCCATCATAAAAAGGTCTCGGCAGCCGGCGGCTCCAGCCTTTGCTGGTGGGCAGAGGGCATTGCTTCTTTCCAGTGCTCCTCCAGCATGGACAAATTGCAAGAGACATTGATAAACATGGAAGATGCTTTGGGTTCGGAACACTCCGCCTGCTTATCATCCTGGGACTGGAAAAGCTCCGCTGGGCCTTTCGAGCTGCACCCCATCTCACCCCCGCACAGCTTGTCCCCGACGCCCTCCTTCGAGTCCTACTCCTCGTCCCCTTGCCCGGCAGCAGCGGAGACCCCCTATGGCAGCGGCGGCAGCGGCCTGGTGGGATACGGCCTGGTGGACTTCCCCCCCGCCTACTTGCCCAGCCCCGGGCAGGCCCGGCTGCCCAAGGGCACCAAGGTGCGGATGTCTGCCCAGCGCAGGAGGAAGGCCAGCGAGAGGGAGAAGCTGCGGATGAGGACCTTGGCCGACGCGCTGCACACGCTGCGCAATTACCTGCCCCCCATCTACAGCCAGCGGGGCCAGCCCCTCACCAAAATACAGACCCTGAAGTACACCATCAAGTACATCAGCGAACTGACCGAGCTCCTCAACAGCGTCAAGCGGGTGTAGAGCCCGCCGGGAGCGCCCGCCCTGGCACGCTCACGGTCTTTACAAACCAAAAACCATCAAGATTTCTTCCTTGTCAGAGTACAGTGGGGCACGGTGCGAGAGGAGGACGACACGCGGGAAGGGGAGCCACTGCTGTACGTGGGACGCAGCTCTGGAAGGTGATGTAGGATTGCCTGAAAACCTGAGCTGCAGGTTGCTGAGACAGAAGCCTTGCTATTTACCTTTTTATATTTTACTTTTTTTTTTTTAAATAAGCTTTTGAGAAATATTAAACCTAGTCTGATACGAAAGTAAAAAAAAGCCAACTGATCTTCCTAGGATTTACATATCATTGTTGTGACTGATCTTGTTTTATAAGAACAATAGTGAATCCATAGGTGTTAAACTGAATTTTAAAAAAATGACAACTTTGTAAGAATACTAAGTGTATTGATTTGTAGGCACTTTAATAATAGGATAAGGAAGAACATCTATTTAGTTCAAGTACTGTCTATTTATCCACATTTCCACTGTACCTAAAAATCAAGAAAATAAGTAATAGTGAGAATATCTTTGCATGTAAACAAATATCAGTGTCATAGTCTGTATCCTGTATTATAAATCTGATTGATAGACAAGTAAAATCTAGTGATGACTGCTAAATATTGAAAATTAAATATAAGCAAACTGACATTTTGTATAGATAAATTTCTGTTAAGTCCTCTCTTTATTAATATATACAGAAGTATATAATTTTTCTGTATTTAATGTGTAAAAAAACCCTTTCTTCAATGCTGATAAATGATGGAAGACATTTGTATATCAAATTTCTTGAACAAATAAGATTAGGTTGAGATATCCTACTCTCTGACATGAAATAAATTTATTCAGGTTTCACAAAGATGCAAAGTTTTATTCTCAAGGTGTACCAAAATCTAGGAGGCCACTGGTAATCATGTAATTTTATTAAAAGCTGTGAGAGCATCTGTTTCCTACAGCCAGTCACAGTCCTGTAACACATGCACACAGAACATTTCCAAAAACAAAACAAAACAAAACAAACCCAGTAGAACAGAGGATGTAGTTTTAATCTTTAATTACTTTGACTTTCAGCTGATGGGTACCACACCACCAGAAGTATGTGCTGCTTTGTAAATCTCATTGCCTGACTGATGCATAAGTCTTGGTGTATGAAGCAAGCCAGAGAGGAGCAAACCTCAGTTGTGAGGAGCTAATTAAGTCATATTAACATTTTCTGCTCGGGGAGATGTAAGGCAAAAAGAGCACAGCAGCTGGAAGGTAACAGATTTGTCTCCCCCCAGATCAGCATATCTGTGTGGGGCAGATGGTTTAAGTTTGTGGATAAATCCTGTAGCAGGGCATCACAAAGCTAAAACTTTATTGCATCTTTCTCTTTTTTTTTTTCTTTCCCCCTGTTTGTTGGAAAGAAATACAATCAGCTTTGTACATTTTTTCTTCTGATTCAGTGTTCCTCTCACACGGTATGTGCATATTGGGGCAATCAGAATGAAATCCAGCACTATCCCAAAAAGCAACTACCCTCAAATTTATGCAAGTAGCACTGTCAGATGTAACCACATTTAAGCATATCCTATATGCTTCTGTTTGTACTTAACCCGTGTTAGATTTATTACAGGCTTTAGTGTTTCAGCAAGGATAGAAGCAGAATAATTTTTTAAAGCCCTGTAAAATTGTCAAATTAGAGATATGAGGTGGCAACACTAATGTCAGCAGAGCATTCCTCAGTATAAATCTGTGCAGCTGATCCAGACTGGAGCAGATTTGCCACATAGGAAAGTCAATCTGGATCTGTTTTGCAAACGATTGAAACTGCACGGTAGCCGTGGGATACCCTTACAGAGAACTGTAACTGAAAGCCTGATCCTACATTCTTTCTCAAAGACCCAAAAGCCTATTTGTGAGAAGACTTTTAACCTTGTCCTTTAATGTTCCACACCTGAAACTACAGGTAGAGACTATGCTCTCCAGCTATGGAAGCCTATAGCATCCTGCTTAAAGCAGAAAAACAAGGAGTTAAAAGAATCTGCTTGCACTGTTATTTTGTTTATGACCTGGGCTGGTCATTCAGCGTTGCTGCCTCAGTTTACCCATCTGCAAACAAAGACTGATAACTGAGCTGCTGAGTGATGCTGTATGGAGAACGTGCCCCAGGAGGAGATACCCTGCACCTTTGAGAGGTGGCTCAGTTAGCATTTCCCACCACCCCCGTGAAAGGGAGAGGTAAAGGCTCTGAACTAGCTGGGCTGTAACTTTTTAGGTGCCCGGGGAGTTCCTCTGTCTCCTTGCAAGTCCAAGGTGGAGCAACAGCTCTAGGTAACCACCAAGGTGAGGCTGTGAGTCTCAGAAGAACATTGTACTGCCCTTGTGTCAGTGAACCAGACCGTGGCTGTGCTGACTCCCTGGCCCCAGCATTCCAGGGGCCATTGCCCCAGGCTCCAGAAAGACAGGGCTGCACTGAAGCTGACCTTGGGGAAAGAGCTGCACTAAATCACTCCCTGTACCACAGTGGGGCCAAAGCCCCCATCCACAATGCAGATCGTTTATTAGAGTAAGTTGTACTCTTGCACCATTTGCTTGAACCCCTTTCAGGGGATCTCTCACCTGTATGGGGGGTGGGAGCAACTTAGGTGTGGGAATAGGAGGAAGAAGTAGGTTTAGTACCTGCCTCTGACTGAGGTTTCCCAGGATATGTCAGGTTTGTTCCTCCCAGAAAGAAATGAATTCTTGCTCTGCCTAACATAAAACATCTCTATAAGCCCCAACTTTTGTAATTCTTCCCCCATTGGCATACATATTTCACTGATTCAGAGAAAATTAATCTGAATTACTGTA
Organism: Machaerirhynchus nigripectus; assembly: GCA_013397975.1. Lineage (NCBI taxonomy): Eukaryota > Metazoa > Chordata > Aves > Passeriformes > Dicruridae > Machaerirhynchus > Machaerirhynchus nigripectus. The sequence continues at coordinate 2,606,013 of VZRQ01010876.1, forward strand.
CCCACAGTACTAGACAGTACAAGGCCTGCTGGTATTAAATGTTGGATTTCATTATTCTCAATAAAATTGAATACAGTTGAGGTTCCTCTTCCTTTAGGCCCAGGAGTTTAGGATATCCAAGCAACATGAAAGAGATCAAGTTCCTCACTTATGGTTATGACATCTAACTTTCAGGACTGTAAGGTCCATAAACCTGTAGTGAATTCTAACAGCAATACCGCAACAGTCTATAGAAGAGAGGTAAAAATTTGAACCTCAGTCTGAAGAAGTTGCACAAGTCACAGAAGCAGAGAACATATCTCACATACAAGCACCTTATCTCAACACAAGGTGTTAAAATATACATGGAAACAAAGCTAAAATAGCTGAAAGACCATGGCTGAAAAATTAAATTACATTTTAAGGAATAGAGTTGTTTGCCATTCTAAAAAGATACAGGAGAGAGAACTGGGGTTAGTCCTACACAATTAAATTAACTCTTCTGTCCTCAAGAGCTCACCCTTTTGCAGGTTAGCACATTACTGAAATTCCTTCTACAGAAATTAGTTACTTGAAATGGATTTTAGAACTTCAGGAAAAGCCTTGAGATACAGAAGCCTGGCAATTTGGTTGAACTACCACTCCTTCACTCTCAGTTTACTGATGAGGTGATTACCATCTGTTGCTGCACATAAGTCCTATTTTTGCCTTTTAAACAAGTATTTCTAGACTTTAAGACATACACTTTTCACTGAGCCAGAGAGAAACAGCCCAGAAGCAGGCTGAGGGCAAGAAAAATGAGCAAGCAGCACCAAATCAGGTGAGATGACTGCACCACACCAGCTGTTTCTTGAGCTGTTCTTCATGCTCAGAGTTGTGCCCTTGCCTCCTCTCTGGGTGAATTGCTGAGGGGGAACCAGGTGTAACCACAGAGTGCTAGAAGTTTCAACGGGCAGTGAAAACAGGGATTTCAGCCCCACATCCACCCTAACCATTTTTATTATGGAAGCAAAAGGCAGAGCAGAGCAGGTAGTTACATATAATGGATTTTATAGCAGTTAACTCCTTTGGTGCCATGAGGCAGGCAGCTGGTGCTGCTGGAGGAGCAGTTGCTGGTATCAACAATATGAGAATAGACTCTGGGTTTATTTTCCTACCTCAGGGACCAGAGGCTGTTCTGGGGAAGCTGGAAGGATATGATACTGCTCCATTTAGCAGGAGGCACAGCAATGCAAAGGAGTACGCCTTGCAGGTAGGGGACTAAGCCAGGATTCAGGAGGTTTGCACAGCCTCACACTGCACAGCAGACTTTCCACCTGAATCCAGGAGCATGACAACTTCTCTGCCTACTCTATACAAAGGATGCAGCAGTGTTGTCTGCCAGCAGCAGCAATACCTAGACATAGACCCTGAGGAGGGCAAGGAGGCCAGATCCCCTCCTGAGGGTAAGGATAAGTAACTTGGAGAGAATATTTCCCGGTGGTTAAAGGCTCGTACATGGAAGAAGCTCCCTAGGCAAGCCCCAGCTCTGTAATCCACAGAGCTCACCCCCATCCCCCGAAGCAGAGGGGAGCCTGGGGCCGCCCGCACACACACTGTGCTTTGAAATTCTATGCTGAGGAGCACCATGTAGGTGCCAAGAGGTTTTATGGTAACACATTTGGGCTGCACATAGGTGTGCTAGGGACAAAGAAAACCTCCTGCAAATGGGCTTCAGCCAGTTCCTTGGGAGAGCTGTTTATCTGGGAGCTGCCATATCCCCTCTGACTAGGGAAGCCAGGAGCTATCCTTCCAACTCTGCCTAGCAGTAGCTAAAAAATACCCCACAAGAACATAAATACACCCCCAGCTTCTAAGGAGCCAGTGTTTGACTGACTTTTGCTCCCCAACTTATCTGCCATATAACCACAAATGCTCTTATTGCCTTTAACAGGCAGGAAACCGGAAAGAGAATTCACAGATCCCAATAAAGCTGTCTGTTTCTAATGAGTTGCAGAAGTTCAGTCCTTCTGAACCCCCTTCCCTGAACAAGCCCCTGACTTTTTGCATCTTTATATACCAACATCAGCCCAGGCTTGCTCTCTTACAGTACTTGATGTCATGATAAGTAGAAAGACTCACCTTATTTATGCTTTAAAGCGTTCCTTTCCAAGCACGTGCCCTTCTAGCGTTTTAGCTAACACTGTCCTTAGGTGTTTCTGGACTCACAGGCACAAATAGAAGCAGAAATGATATGGAAGTGGCTATCTAAAGACTCAAATAGACTTGTGGCAGAAGCCAAGGCTTGAACTTCCTTAAGCTTTCCACATCATTAGAGCATTGTCAGAATGTGTTTTGCTCTGGATATAGGTGCATAGCATTTACTGAAGACACTGACATTTGAAAGAAGAAGTAAAGGAATATGCCAATGAGAGAAAATTAATTGGGACAAAAAAAGTAAACGTCAGTTTTCTTAGTTTTTCAATATTAATAGTAAGTGGTTGCTGCTTTAACTCATGAAAACAGAGTTTTAAAATATTAGCTGTCATTGAATATAGACTGTAGAAAAAAGTGAGATTTCTGCCTTTCTATCAGTGACCAGAAATAATGAGGTTACTTATTAGCAGAGACTTAACACTTATTTGAAATGTAAATAACTATCTGCCGTACATTTCTGTTATTGCTCCTATTTTCCTATAAAAACAAATCACACCAGACTTCGCTTTTCCCTTACATTTTTGTCATTCACCTGTTGAAACTGCAGAAGACGTTAAGCATAAACAAAGAAGATTGATCTGCTTTCAACTTGTGTTAACAGGGATATAAAAATAACATCCCAAATACCAGGGGAAAAGCATGTGGTCATAAAATATCCACTTGAAAGGCAAAGAGGTGTTGATAAAACACTTGAAGATTTTTTTTTTCTTTTTTATATATATATAACCAGGAAGGCAGTTCCTGAATTTTATATAAACAGACACCTATGAGGTAGAGAGAGTACTACTGTCATGTCTTTAAAAGATTTTACTGATATTCAAATGCATTTTGTGTATCTCACAGGCCGTTGGAACATCTGACAAGAAGCTTTATATAAATCCTTGTCTAACATGGAGGGAAATGTCCTTGAATTTTCCCACATATCAGAAAGGTTAATAGATAAGATGATACTTTACATATCTCATCCTTCAAAATGACACTAAACTAAGCTTTAGAAGAGCTGAAGAGTAGAGCCACAGTGTACCTGGGTATCACCTTGCTTTTCTACAACTCTTAAGAGCCCATCAACAGATAAAGCATCTCAAGGTGTTGACTAAGCTTATGAAAATAAATGAAGGTGTCTTAGACAAGATTGTAAATACCAAATTTCTATGCCTGATGATGTCCTTGAGTCTTGGTTTGAAGAAAAAAACTGAAAACCCAGGAAGCCACAACCAAGACAGAGTTAACAGTACTGAAATAGGCTGCCCAACTGCATTCTTGGTTCTCACAGCAGTCTCTTAATTGTTACACTTTTTCACCCACACAAATGTAAGAAAGAAGGTGGCTCAGGCTGCTCAAGGCAGCCTGTGCTGTGCTGGTAGAGCACTGTCATGGCAGATGAGGATTGCCACTCACTCAGCTGGAGAAAACTCCCCATTTCTTGGGGAGACAGTCAGCATGATGTAAGACACAGGAAAGTCACCACACCACCTAAAGTGCCCGTGGTTCTGTTCTCTTAGGTGCAAAACCCTGGCAGCACTTTAGAGGTGTCTCCCTTGATTTCTCAATAGGTTTTGCCTGCAAACTGAGCATTACCCAATCCTCAGCCCACAGGGTAACAGGATACTCAGCTAAGCAGTCACTGAGGCTACCTCTGAGTGATTTCACCCACCAAGGGAAGGCAACTTGACATTGCAGGGCCACAACACTCCTGCAAGAATCACAGTTTACAGCTTTCCTGTCAACAGCCACTACAGGATCAAGGATGTTCATCCTCATCGTACTTCAAAAAACCACACTTTCTTTTACTGACTTTAAGCTCCCTACAGTCCTTGGTTCATATCGAAGCTAAAAAAATACCTCAGTGATTTACAATTAAGTTCACACCTGCTGCCACCTTCATCCCCTACCCCAAAACAGATGCTTCCAACTGCAAAGCAACACAAGTTTCAGACATGTTAGCTGGGCAGACTAGGTCAGATGAACTAAGCGTTTAATGCTATAGAGGAACAGAGAAGAACAACACTAATTTAACTTAGAGTTACACCCAATAGTTGTTAGCTGACCCTTTTCTCAGTAGACACTGCCAATCTATTTTCCCAGTAGATACTGCAGAAACAGATTTACTTGTGAATCTGGGCAGCAGGCTGTGCTTGCTTAGGCCACCCAACTGTGACTTCATAAAACAAAGTAGTTCTTGTTTAGTCTGTCAGAAGTCAGTGCATTCACCTGCAGGGAGAAGAGAGATACACACAAGTCTGTTATGTTGCAGCAGCAGTACGTTTGGTGTTCCAGTAGTGTAATTTAAGATTGACACCAACCTCTCCTGATTGTTTTTCTTCCTAACAAGCACTGGTCCAGATGACACTTGCCCATGTGGATGTGCACTGTGGGCTATAAGACATTTCAGCTTTTAATTCCCTGTACAGCATATTCTAGGACTAGAAGCCTGAGACCTGACACAACTCATGAGAGCACATGCCAAATTACTGAGTAAGACTCAGAAGAGACTTGAGACATGTGGGTTTTCTTACCAAGTCTGTGTTTCCCAGGACTGCATCTCCTTGGACAAAAAATGTCTAAAAGATGTTGCTTAGTGTTGCAGATCACCACACTGCAGTGGAAATACAGCTACAAGACAAGAATACTTAGATTATATTTAGGGAAGTCTTATTTGGAATCCCATGTATACCAACCACAAAGAATATTAAGGTTGTAGCAAGGTGGGGGGTGGCCTCTTCTTCCAGGCAACTAGTGACAGGACAAGGGGGAAATGACCTCAAATTGCACCAGGTTGGATACTAGGTAAAAGTGTTTTCACTGAAAAAGTGATAAAGCATCAGAAGAACCTCCTCCCAAGGAAAGTGGTGGAGTCACTATCCCTGGAAGTGTTCAAATAATGAGTAGATGTGGCATTCGACAATATTATTTAGCGGGCATGATGGTAATCAAAAGATTGGACTTGAGGATCGTGGACATCTGTTCCAACCTGAGTGAGTCTATAATTTTGTGCTATGAACAAAACACAAGCAGCTGGTTTTTATTTACCCCTCCCAGAGTGTTATGCCTTCAAGGAGGTGTCCAGTAGCCCCAGGCAGCACACCTGGCCAGCTGAGCCCTTACCCAGCATTGGCTGCATGCACTACCCTGGGCTTGCCTGTCGGGTCTGCCAACAGCTCACGACAGAACGGAGACATCTCACCTGCTCTTGTAACAGAGATGTGCCCCGGACAAAGGCAAACATCCTCACTTCAAATCTCTTTAGGTGCTGAGGAAATTTTACTCTGAGACTGTAATTAACTTCGTGGAAGACAGTTCTGTAGGAGTCTTTGTTGTTTTCACACCTGTTTGGGAAAGTGAGAGAAAATGCGTTTAAGTCTTCAACCAGATCTCCAAACACAGCAAGGAGGTGAAATACAGAGGAGCTTCCCTTTCCATTTTCCTTGGGCCATAGGGGAATGAATAGAGTCTCCCCAGTTCACGATCCCTGCCTTTGGCCACTCAGGGTTGCTTGTTTTTTCTTTCCAGCCAGAACTGTTAGCTAGAAGCACTTCTGGCCACTCACATGACCTGCTGCCTCCGGAAGGCACAGCCACTGTGCTGACACCAACATGTGCCCCACGTCATAGCAGCAATTGCATCCAAGGTGACTTCTACCTCTTCCCCTTTCCTCCCACCTGAGGTACAGCACCTTGTGCTGAACAGTTACCAAACAGGAGGGAAGCCCTCCTCACCCATGTATAAGGATGTGCCACTGTGGAAGGCTGTCCTGGCTTTGGGAGTTTGTAGCCCAACAGTCATCCAGGTTTAGGTCCAGTCTTGCATCTTTAGGCTGGAGCAGCTCAACTTCAAAATACAGGGCCTCCCTCAGGTATTTTACCACAGGGTATTCTGATTCCTGGTAGGGCTCTGAATAGGATTTCTCTGCAAGAGAGTATTGATACTAGTACTTCCAAAAAGGAAATGGAGTATTCACAAACTTCCTGCTTCACTCCTTCCACTACCATTTACTCTGGCGTAGTAATAGTAAAACTTGGGACAGCATACGAATGTCAAGAAATGGGGATAGAATGGCAAGAAAGCAAGATCAGCACTGAAAGCAAAAATCTCAACCATATTCCTTGGCTCTGAGGATCCAGAAGTGAGACACTCCTGCAAAAATGCATTAGAGTAAAATTTTAATTCAAAACTGTCTCAATAAAGATACTGAGAAGGGAAAATCAATTAGAAACTTCATCAAGGCTACTCCAGTCAGGGTGTTTGGTTCAGGCTTCAATCAACCCTTTCTGCTGGCAGAGGTATCATCTTACAGTAATAACTCATAAATGTTACCTTTGAAAAGCTTCAATGAAAGAGCGAGACAGCCAAACCCTGGCTTAATACTTGGTGGTGGGCTCTTCTTAGACTCATATGTGACATCAACAGTCTGCTCAACTGCATATGAGCAGAGAAATTTCAGTCTGAGAGAAGAGGTTTAGCATTAGATTTTTGACAACCAAAATAACATGTACAACCTTTTTACAGGGAATGATACTTACTGGTACAGGGGTGTATCATTGCCAGGTCTGAAATAGAGTACCTCGTTTTCATATGTCATAGCTGTGCCGTTGAACTGAAAGATGTACATCATGACAAACAGGACAGTCCCATTAGAGTTGGATTTGTGTTTGGCACAATGTCTACACCCCTCCACTTGACTGGAAGATTGCACTGAGCAGAGTATGCTTAGAAATGGCCAGAAATTACCAGCCAACAGCCCAATGCCCACTGAACTAAAGCTGACCATAGCTGACATCTATGCCGTTGTCAAGAACAAAGTTTATTAGCCTGAGTATGACAGAACACCCTAGAAAGGAAGTGCATAGGTCCTGAGAAAAACAACAGCTGTGTGTGTTTACTGAATCAGTGAGTAGAATGAGATGCAACAATGCAGAAGCAAGCTGCATTTATGATGATCTGAATTTAGGCATATTCTGATTCTTTGTTATTTTGTCTGCTCTCTATTTGAACAGTATTTGGTGGTAGGAAGAGTACCCACCCCAGTATTTGGCCATATAGTCATTAGCAACATCCAACCAGCTTCTGCAAGGCATACAAGTATATCTCAGCAGTATTAACTCGCATTCAAGCCCACTACTGGACAATTCAGAGCTGTCAAACTGGAGGTTAATTTCAGAAAGCACCTCTGAGCTTGAAAAAGAAATTTTTACCAAATAAGAACTTCTGCTCAACCAATTTTAGTAAGCTCAGCAGAAGAGTATAGATGTACTACTGTGCTGGTTTCAGCTGTGTCTTCTATGCAGCTCCTGCTCACCTCTGAACCTCTGCCAGGTCTAGCAATAACCCTACCCCAACACAGGATAAAATTCATGTGACTAAGTACTTACCTTTCTACTTGTTCCACAGGTGTTCACATTGAATTTGAAGGTTGCCGTCTTCTCTGTCACCTGACTGGGTTTGCACTGTCTGTCCCTCAAAACAAGCAGGCTAGTGTCCAGGTCTTCATCACCTACCAGTTTTATTGCAGTAATAATCACAGTGCCATTGGGCAGGCATTCTGAAAGAGAAATATATATTTTAACACAAATCAGGATTCAAACTCCTTTTGTAGCCTAAAAACAAAGATGTTCTGCATGGATTTTCTGGCAAGTTCTTTTGGCAGCTCACAAGGAGCTCTTACCCTCTTCAAAAGGGTTTTTCTAGTCAAGACATTCAGTACATTTAATACTGATTAACAGCTTTAGAATGACTGATTTATATGCTGATTCTCCCCACATTCCACCAAAACCCCCACCTCATTCAACTCTCAAAGCAACCAAAAAAACCCTTTAAAAAGCTTCTTGATTTTGGAGGTGTGAGGGGAAGTAGACTTCCCCACCTCCTTCCCCCGTTCCTGTACTAGGCAGGATAGTCACTCCAATATTTAATTTGGCTTGCCTTGTGGTGCATTAACTGGTAGGAAATCTGACAAGCAAATAGAGTGTCACACGACTCTAAAACCCAGAAACATTTCAGACTGCATGCCTTAGTTTTGCAACTCAAATAACATTAACAGTTAATCCCCAACATGCTATTACGTATTAGCTCTGAAGGTGAAAATATGCAGGAAACTGAGAAGTCCCTCCTCTGAGCCAAGGTGATACCATCCTTCAAGGTTAAGTAGAATGAAGCCTTTATTGCAGAGGTATGAAAGCCCTAGAGATGACAATCACAGGTTAAACAAGAGAATAACGACAACCTGTTCAACTAAAGCATTCAAAAACTGAGAGGGCAGGTTATCACAAGCCAAAGGTAATGGTGCTTGAGCAAAGTCAAATCCACAGGATGTATCTTTTTAATCCAGAAGCTCACACAGTGATCTTTTTCAGTTGTTTTGCGATAGAATGCAATACGAACTCCATTGCACGTATGGTTTTCATTAAAGTTGCTCAGCCTTAAAGTAAATGAAGAATATATTTCTTTTTTTTCATTGCCTATTTCTATCAAAATTAACCCAGGGAAAATAAGTTTTCTTACAAGGGCAGAAAACAATCCTCCATCATACCTTTGAAGACTGTCTCAAAGAGAAGTTTTATTTTGCTTTCAAGAATATACTGTGTCATGTTGACATCTCACAGTTCGAATACCTTTCAATTGCTACATGTTGGCAGCCTTACCTCATAGCTCATGTGGGAAGAAAGGAAAGGGACAGAGATTGCCAGGTGAGTGCCGTTGTCCCTCAGACTGTAGTTGTACTTCTGTGCAGCCTCTGGGGTCAGGTGCCAGTCTGAGATGAAAGGTAGCCAGTTTTGGTCCACATTCCCATGAGTGATAATGAGATGAAGGTTCCTCCCATCACAAAACCCTCTCATGCTGGGCAGTACTGCAAAACAGCCAAGAGTCAGCCAGCTGCCACCAGTTTAATACGGCTCCCTGGGACTGTCAGTATCTCTGGCTGAAATTAGCCCAGTTCACAGCAGAGTTCACAGCCAGCTTGGTACAGTTCTGCCCAAGTTCCACAGTTTACCTGCATCTTTCACAGCTGATAGTGCAATGACTGGGATGACAAAGGTCTCACTTGATGGATGGGTGATGAATGTGAGTGTGACATTGAGGGTGTATGCTCTCATGTCCTCTCTCATGTACTAGGAAAAATCATATTTAGACAGGAAAAATCACCAGGTGATATCATCATTTCTATACCGTGGGATGCTGCTGCAGTGTCTTAGTACACACCTCTTTTTTAATGCTTGGTGCATCAAGTGGGACTTGCATTATGAATGCTTTGCTTCCATTAGCATATCTGGCCCTGTGTATTAGGTAGCCATGCTCAACAGCTTCAGGTACAGCCACAGCAACCCCCTCAAAGGTTAAGTTCACAAGTTCAACATCTGGGAGGAATGCTCCCACTGTCACATTCATTAGCCTTGCACTCAGATTTAAATCTGAAAAGGAACAAATAGTATTAAGCTCTTAACAGTACCAAAACCTTTGGTAAATTCAATGTTCAGCTACTTACTATTGGTTATAGCAACTTCTGCTTGTTCAAATGGTGTTTCTATTTCCTTGATGATAGTATGTTTGGTTAGTCCCCATTTGTTGTCTTCCCACTGGTGTTCCAAGAACAGGTTGATGCTGTATTTTGCCCCGAGCTGTCCATTGCTCACAGAAGTCTAGAATTTCAAGTCAGCACCCTTTAGTATAGCATGATTTTGCACTGAAGTTATGTTGGATCACCTCAAGGTCAGCTAAAACTACAGAGCCAACGAATTTCCCTTTCCGCTAAGGAATCTTGAGCTCTTGTATCCCCATTTAGATTATCTCAGAATACTCAGAAGACTTCCTTTGGAAAAATTATCTCCCACTCCCCAAGTTTCAAAGCGGCAGGGGACTATTTCACAGTGAAAGGGCTGCTCCTGCAACTTCAGTAGAGGTTCAGTTGCTACATTTGCCTAGGACTCAGTTCACCCCAAGCAACTAGATTTACATGTGTAGTCTCAGCCCATCCCAATAGCACATGGTCTGCTGGACGAATGGGTTATTCCCATTCTCTTAAGTGGTCTCTGTAAAACACAGCAGAACCCATGCGTGCTTTACAATCCAGTTAGGACTTTCTCTGAGCAGCACGACATAAGGACTGATAGATGAAAGCTTTGTGTTAACCTGAGGAAATCACAAATCAATAGCTCTGTGTAGGATTCGCTCTATCTGTGCTTGCAAGAAAAAAAATTCTTCATAAAGTGATGATTTCAAAAGCTATCTTTGGTCAGTTTTTAACAAATCCCTTTATTCTCCCTCACTCCCATCTTTCATTTGAAAGGAACAAGATGAAGAAATATTCCTCATCAGAAAACAAACAAAAAAATCCCAGAACATTGCTTGTCTTGCACCTAATATAAGTTACTAACCTTGTAATAACCACCTTCTGCACCTATTGGAATCTTCATCGTAATTGCATTTAACTCATTCAACAACACATATTTCCTGGAAGCCATTTCCTTGGCAGAGAGTTTGTGTAGATCCACACCAGCTTCCACAAGCACATCCTTAAAGCTAGTCACTCCAGCAGAGAGTGGTGGGATATACTTTGGAACAGTCCAGGTGATTGTTTTGTTTGTGTAGTTCACACCATCTTAGGGACAAGACATGAAAGCTGTCAGCTCCTTAGTTGTGAGTCTGTCCCTGTACGTTTTGGCATTGGAGCAGGGTACCACACTCCTTACCTACAGGACACGCCACAGCAGTATCCACCATCAGGATCACCCACTGGTATTTGTAAAATACCCTTGATCTCAGCACAGAAAAGGTAATTCCCTGATCCTGTAGGAAGACATATGGTTAGACCTGCACAGCCTGGCAGCTTTTTGGGCCAGAAGGAGCACACCAACCTCGACCAGTTGAACTTGGGCAGCACTGTATGGCACTCGCAGCAGAACCCTGGAGTCCGTGGCATTGAGTCCATAGCCTGCACTCCAAGCATTGCTCACAAGCAGAGCCCTTTTCTCTTCTGGCTGATGGAACACTACTTGCCATATTGAGGCTTCTTCTGCTTTTGCCTACCCAGAGAAATTCATCAATAGTTTAAATCTGATGTTCAAAGTAACAGGTTTACTACATCGACTGACTTACTGTATTGAATTGCCAGCAGTTTTGTTGCCTCATTTTAAATTTTTCTTGTGGAGTACCCCTTCAGCTTTCCCCACCTCACGCACACAGAAAACTTTCAGTGTTAAGGGCACCAGAGAATAACTAATGGCACTAACTGCCCTGCTGCAGACTCTGCACATACAAAGTCCAAGAAGAAAAAAAGCCTCTTCACAGTTCTTTTCTGGGCCATAGGGTCTTGAAATGTTTTTTTTTTGCACAGTCTCCTTCTCAGGGAAGACTTGACTTCTTCATTGGAGACAAGGCCTACAGGCAGCTATCTGTACTTCTAATCTACAAAAACATACTAAAACCACTTGATACAGAAGTTCTGCTATTCCTGTTTAAGCACTTTTTGAAAGTACTGTGTGGTTATAGATGGTTGTGCCAGAGGTAGCACTAGCTTTTACTTGGAAAAAAACCTATAGTTTTACCGCTGGAAAGACAAGAGTCCAGTCCTCAGGTTCATCTCGAACAAAGTCTTTTATAGTCTGTGGAACCTCCCTCCTGACAGAAACCTGAAAGGAAAAAACACCTCTAAGGGGTTTGTGGCTAGCACTTGTTTCCTTGTCTTCAACACCCTACAGGTGTTTTTCAAGGGAAACCAGCATTTCCTAGACGGAGATGTCACCGTGCCTGGTGCTTTACCTATAGTCTGCTTGATTTCAGTTTCTTTTTAGTTTTCACCTATCTTCTAATTTCTGTTTCCAGTTAAGACCAGAAGTTTATTCTTGACTCCCATGTCCTCTTCTGAGAGGAGTCCATTTCCCCTCCTGCACTCCTCCCCAGCAAATTCAGCAGGGAAACTTCCTTCAGGAAGTATACATCTCTGTTGTCCCAAATAAGATTTGTTGGGGCAACATTCAGTGAGTTCAATCCATGAGCTTAACCCTTTGACTACCATTTAAGAGCTTTATTAGCTATTAGTGCTAATATAGGTTATACAATCATAATATAAATGTATCACTCAAGATGCATACTGTGCACTCACTAACAACCTGCTCATGATGGGGCAGTCTGAAGCTGATTACATTCTAGGAATATGTATTGGAAACAGAATCTAAGAGAGTATCTTGCAGTATTTACCTCCCTACTTTTAGCACTGTCCCATAAGTACTCACCTCCATGTAGTTACTTTCACATATTAATTCTCTGGGACTCCACAGACCATAATGGCAACTTGCACTTTTCAGATGAGTTGTAGCATTGCTCATATCAGGAGTACGAGATGCTTTGATTTGTATAGTTACTGTGAACACATCTTTCTGCATGGACAAAGGGAGCATTTGCTCATTAGACTGATTTTCCCTAGCTGGGCACCACCTATCCTTGTGACCCAAAAGTAAATTACAAAACACACCCACCAGCCTCTGCACAGAGGAACAACTCCATACTGAAGCATTATCACTTTCAACTTCATTAACTACACAAGATATATGCATGTAGGTATATAGCTACACAGCAACATAAACACTTTGGGCAGCAGGTTTGTTCTTTTTGCACAGCCCCAGAAGTGGACAGTAAGAAAAAACCAAACCAAACAAACGTAAACTATAGCTGATTTTGTGTTTGATGACACAGTAGCAGTGAGCCACCAATCAAACCTTGGGTTTTTACCCTGCTGTGTCTCCAGGCGCTGAATATTGTTAGGGCAGAGTGCAACACGGCTGCCAGATGGAATTCCCTATTGTTATCCACAAGAAAGCAGTTGCCCTTCAAGGGCACATGTGATATACTTCATGTGTTCATCTGCAGGCCATCCACATGGCAGTACCACGGAATAGTCTCAGACCTCTTGACACATTTGAAGAGAAAGAAATTATTTTCTGCTGATAGATATCAAGACATTATGACACCTCAGTTAATGGTCATCAATAATTTGGTCATTTCTCACATAAAGTTAGTGTACAAGAGCACTGTAGCCAAAATGCCTGTAACAGACTTACCTCTAAGTAAGAATGGCAGCTCAGTGCAGAAGCACGGAACTCGATGCTGCTCCAGGTGCTGTAAGTTACTCTATAGCCACACTTTGCTGCCATGGCCTCATCCAGCTCCCAGGCTGTGCTAGACTGATCTACAGGCAAATAAACACCAAAGAGCTGCATTAACAAGTATAGCTCCTGCTCTGCAAACTCCTGGAGAAACCGGCTCTGATACAGCCCAGCTGCATCCCCTGGGCTCAGAGAACGGCAAAGTGGGGAAAGAGCTGTGACAGAGGGTACAGAAAGAAAGAAAGGTAAGATTACCTGCACACTGGGACAGGAAACACTTGCAGCGGAAGGACTGAAGACAGAAAAGCCCCCAAAAACCACCAACATGGAAAGATATTAAATCCTAAAGGGGCAAACCCCCAGTAAGCACAGAACAGTCAGACGGGCCATCAGTGTCAAAGCTGTCAGGATTGACAGATGACAACAGCAACGTCAGGAGGCTGACCTATGGCTGGCACAGGCTTGAGAGTCTCTGATGCCTGCCCAGCAGAGTCTCTCCAGAAGATAATCCACCAGAATGATGAACACACTAAAGACTAGCTTGGATGTTTTCAGTATATAAAACCATTTTTATGATTTTGAGCTTTTTATTGTTTTGTGTTTTCGTTGTTTTGGGCTTTTTCCTTCCAAAAATAATTCCTTTATGGTTTAAGACACATGTATCTCAGCTGCAGAGTGACTTTGTGTATGAGTAAAGATTCCTGAATAAAGAACACATTTTAAGTGGGTTTTGACACAAGTTTAACCTTCTAGAGAAATGGATGTCTTGGACAACTTTTTCAAGGCCAAATTTACATTTTATACATATAATGTTACAGCAGGTATTTATAGCCCAAAAGCAATATCAGCACGCCCTTCCAGGGCATTCTGTGATGCGTTTCACAGAAATACACCACTTGTTGACTACCAAGTCCATAGCTAGAGGGCCCACCAATTTTTCTTAAACTTCATTAAGTATATGGCTCCACCAAGCTGAAGCCAAAAGCCACTAGTGCAAAAATAAGTAATGTAGTGCCAACTTCAGCTAGTGAATTTTCAGAATAGTATGTACTGTTACTGGAAAACATTCTTATCACGAAGAAAATCCACCAGCTTTAACATGCCTAGAGACTATCTTGTGCATTTCAATTTGAGCCCAAAGACAGCAAAATCAAGTCTAAGTTATCATGGCTACCATCAAATCATGGCTAAGTTATCAAAAAACAAGTCTACAGTATAGGTTATACAGAAATCAAGGTAGCATCTGGCTTTACTTAAAATGAGATCCAACCTACTAAGCTCTGTAATAGTAGAATAATCCAGGGAATTCTAGTCTAGAAGTACCTCAGAGAATTTTAAACATTTCACTGTGTGTAATTCTAGCACCAAGTTCTTCTACATCAACTTACCAACAACAGAAAGAGATATGTATTTGTTCTCAAAGTATTCTGCACTCATCGTTATCCTCAGAAGGTTCCCCAAGCACTCTGAACTCATGGGTCCTGTGTTGGATGTATTGAAAGGCTGGTAAGTAGGGGATTGAAAATAAGATACAAACAAATGTGCTACTTCCCAGATTGCTTTATAAAGTCAGTGTTGTGACACTCATACATCCCTGGTCAGGAGGGTGAGAGACTGTTTATACTGGCAGTAATTCCAGGAGAAAACCTAGCCCCCAAATTAGTATCCTAGTAGTAACGGTGTCAGATGGCTTGGCAATGCCACCTGCAACAGCCAGTCATGGAAATAGGATTTTGGAACAGGGTCATAAATGTACTACATTGGCTGCCCCAATCTGAACACCTTGGATGAAATAAAACAGAATATGAAAGTCCCACACACCCCTGAAAAGAGAAAAAAAACCCTACCCTGTAAACCAAAAATTCCCAAACAACAAAAACCCACAAACAAATCACAAAATAACCAGAAACCTCCACCCTTACCCCTCTATTCACAAGAAGAGCCCAAAGCCAGTTTGGGTAGGGAGCAGCCACAACATAAGCTGTCTATCAGCCTACCCTGGTCACTTGCCCAAGTACCAGTACCAGAAGCCACCTGGGAAAGGACCACACAGGAGCAAAGATGATGGCTTGAGAAGCTCCAGTCCCAAGATATCACCACAGCATAAACCAGGCCATGGCTCCCAAACCTCTTACGGGCAGGAAGCAGGTACAAACTGTCCTAAGTGTAGGACTAGAGACCAAAGAAGGCTTCTCGTTTGACATGCACTTCTAATAAATGGGGATTTATTGCTTCAAACAGGAGTTTGTATGGCATCATGAGCTAACACCTACTAGACCTTTTATAATAATGGTGCATTTTAAGAACTGAGAAGATTCAGCACTACAGCCTGAAGTGATACAATAACTAGTGATATAACTCCCACGTCATAGACGGTCACACTAAGGAGCATCAGATAGCTGCTGGGGAACATGACCCTATTTCACCCATACTTGTAGCTACCACCTGGATTCAGTGCAGAAGCTATATCATTGCTCCAAGTGGGATAAAACCTTCTCCGGTATCTACTTACTTTAATCTTTGGGAATTGCCAATATGTTTTATACAGGACCCACCGTGAGCAGGGCAGACAGTCCCAGAAACAGCTCTCTGCACCTGGTGCTCCAGGACCAGCTATGTTTTGTAAGGAAGCACTTTTGGCTAAGAAAATTGTTTCCTCTGAGGCAAATCACTGATACCTTTACAATATTTTGTCCAGGTTTTGGCTGGGATAGAGTTCATTTTCCTCCTACTAGCTGGTACAGAGCTGTATTTTGGATTCAGTGTAAGGATTATGTTGATAACACACTGAAGTTTGGGTTGTTGCTGAGCAGCATTTAGCACCAAGTTGAAGACTTTTCAAGTGGCTTATTCTGTGTCAAGGAGGAGGTTCACAAGAAGCCAGGAGGTAGCACAGTGGGGACACCTGACTTGAACTGGCCAAACGTATATTCCATACAATAGAGTGCCATGACCTACATATAACCTGGGGGGAGTTGGCTGGGAGACACCAATCCCTGCTCAGGGACAGACTGGGCATCAGTCTTGATGAGCAACTTTATTGTGCATCACAATTTTTTTCTTGGTTTTATAATTTTAAAAATTAAAACGGTGATTGTTATTATTATCACATTTTACTTGGTTCAAGTTATTAAAATATTGTTCTCAACTCATGAGATTTTTCCTGAATCTCCTCCCCATTCCACTGGGAACAAGGAATATGCAAACAGCTGCCTGGTACTTCACTACCAGCTGAGTTAAACTATGATAAAAGACCTTACATATTATATGGTGAGTAGCAACAACTGCACTCAAGAAAATAAGAATAAAGTCCTTATTAATTCATCAGTACTTGTTACCAGAGTGAGGAAAAGTAGAAACATTTGGTTAATATAGTGACATGTAAAACTAGAGAATGTAGTTTCCAACAAATCCCTGTGTGTTTAAAGTTTCTCAGAAAAACATGCAAGTAAGACTGACACAAGAGCTTCAGACTCTTCTGAAACACACACATAAGCCTAGATATCACCCATGGAAAAGCCTGGAAACTGATGTGAAATCAGTTTATAGCAGCATTACCTGGTCTCTCTTGAGTCCATGCTCCAGAGAATAATATTCCTATTAGTAACAACCTGTAAGAGAAAACAGGACTTAGGAGTGGTTTCAGCTGTGACAACATAACAAATTTCTTGCTCAGAAAGTTCTCATCTGAATAATAAACTGGTTTTATGTTTAGAGCAACAGTTCTAGACTAGGAAATTAGAAAATGGGATTTCCTTAGTCATCACTAGAGAGTTAAGGAAGGTAAACCAGAAAAGTCAGTACATTTAATGTCTTAAGTAAGATAATTTATGTTTAGCAGCCAAAGAGCTCTCACCTCTGCACCAGGCTCAGCTCCATTGCTCATTTGCTCAGCCTCTAAGTGTGGTGCTCCTCCTTTACAGCACCACACAAAAACCCTCCTTTCTCAGATTTGCATAGAAATCAAAGCCTTTGTAGCTCTAAGTTAAATAGAAAGGCTGCCACCTTTATACTGATGAAACCCTTTACCAGCTGTTTCTCCTCCTAATCATGGACCTGTAATTCACATCACCTGATTATTTGCTTTACTGATTAAATCTGCTCCTACTTTGCTTCCTAGGTCTCTCTATGTCTGTCAGCTCCTACCTGTCAGGTGCTCAAGGCTCATTTAGTTAGGGCAGGGTGCTAGTAATGTCAGGGTTGTGGGTTTGATCCCTCTGTGGGCCATTCAGCTAAGAGTTGGACTTGATGACCCTTGTGGGTCCCTTCCAACTCAGAGTATTCTGTGATTCTGTGAAACTGGTGCTGTTCTGGTAAAGCATGAGGTAATCCATCGTTTCGCAGCTCGTGGGCTCTTGTGTGCTGGGTTGACTCTGGCTGGATTCCAAGTGCCCTCTTCAGCTGGATAGGGAAAAGAAAATATAAGGAAAGGCTCATGGGTCAAGACAATGACAGGGAGAGATCAGTCACCAGTGACCATCATGGGAAAAACACTTGACTTGGGGAAATCAGTCTAATTTACTGCCAATCAAATCAATGTAGGATAATGAAAAAGAAAAACTAGATCTTAAAAGCACTTTTCCCCTATCCATTCTGTCTTCCTGCATTCCACTTACTCCCCACCAGCAGCACAGGGAGACAGAGAAGGGTGGCTGCAGCCATTCCTTCCTCCTCAGGGAGGACTCCTCACACTCTTCCCCTGCTCCAGCATGGAGTCCCTCCCATAGAAAACTATCTGCCATAACTTTTCCAAAATGCGTGCTTCCCAGAAGCTGCAGCTCTTCACAAACAGTTCCAATGTGCATCCTGCCCATGGGATGCAGTCCTTCAGGAACAGCCTGCTCCAGTGGGGGTCCTCCACAGGGTCACAAGTGCTGCCAGCAAACCTGCTCCAGTGTGAGCTCTTTCACTGAGGCCACAGGTCCCGCCAGGAGCCTGCTCCAGCATGGGCTTCCCATAGAGCCATAGCATTCCTTGGGTATCTACCTGCTCTGGCATGGAATACTTCTGCAGGTGGATCACTGTGATCCCACGGACCTCCAGGGGCACAGCTGCTTCACCATGGTCTGCACCGGGGGCTGCAGGGGAATCTCTGCTCTGGTGCTTGGAGCATCTCCTGCCCCTCCTTCTGCACTGACCCTGGGTCTGCAGGTCTATTGCTGTCACATTCTCTCTCCTCTCTCCTGGCTGCAATTGTATAGGGCTTTTTTTTCCCCCTTCCTAACTGTTATCCCAGAGATGCTGTCATCGCCCCTGATCGGCTCAGCCTTGGCCAGCGGTGAGTCTGTCCGTCTATCCTGGAGCTGGCTGGTACTGGGCGTTGGATATGGGGGAAGCTTCTGCCAGCTTCTCACAGAAGCCGCCCCTGTAGTCCACCTGCTGTGAAAATCTTGCTACCCAAAGCCAATTCACCCTGCTTCCTCTGTGGAGGATTTTGCATAGCCTTCCCTGGACAGATGAAGTCTGCCAGACACAAATGTATAAAATACAGTTTTAAGGCAATTGGGTTAACAAAATAGAAAGGAACTGTTAACCTTTAAGATTAGAGGTCAAAACTAACAGTAAAAGGGAACATAGCTGGAGACTGATGGGCATCACAAATTAAATGAAGAACAATCTAATTGGGTGACTTGTAGGACATCTGCAGCAGAAATTATGCTCAGATTTGAAGAAAATTAACCCAAAAACTGGAGGAGTGAATCTGACAAAACAGATCTGAGAAGAGGACCCTGCCTTTGCTGCATGCTGAAGGCAGAGAAGTTACACCTAGGGCCCTGAGTCCGAGTCAGTGACAGTCTCCCACTCCATGAGCAGTAGTGCACTCTGGTCACTGTGAGTGATGTGTGGGAGCGAGATGTTCCTGGGGCAGCTGAGCTGAGCTGTTGATGGTCAGGTCACATAGTGAGCAAGGGGGTTACTGTGGAGTCTGTTCACATTGTCTTGCAAGTGCTGAGCACTACTGGTGTTTGGCAGCGTTTCCTAAGGAGTGCTCAGAGCTGCCCGCATCCTTCTCTCGCTGTGTTTTATATCAAAACGAACCTTATATTGGGGATTCTTCAGTCCTAGGCTTATGCCTGTGACATTTCGGGTTTGCTCCTCCCTTTGCCCATGAGAAGGCTGCAGGAGCTGCAGAGCTGGAGGATTTATTTGTAATTAAGCCCGATGTCCTGGAGAGGGAGCCGGAGGATCGCCCAGCTGCACCCTCCGCTCCCGGCACCTTCCCGGGATCGCAGCCCGGGCGGCGGCTGCTGTTCAGGGTTCGTTATTAAACCCACCAAAGATTGCACAGGATCGTTTTAAACTGGCGTGTATTTGTGCTGCTGTCACGGGTAACCTCACTGAACCCCTCCCACATCTTCAAGAGTATCAAAAAAATCAATTTAATGTGAAATCCAAAGTTTGCCGTGCTCCAAAATGTTAGATTTTAATCCAGAAACAAGTGTTATTCCCAAATGGGTTGTGCTGCAGTTTTTTCCTTCTGTGGAAAGGAAAAAACTGCAGCACCTTCACCTTCCTTTTTTGCTGCAGTTGTTTCCTTCTGAAATTCCCTATATGATACATTTCTAACTTTAGAGGGAGTTTTCCTGACAAGCACTATCCACCAAAGGTATTGTATAAATGATGGGTTCTAATAATAAATAAGCCCATGATCAGGCAGTCAGGGCTTAAATATTGGATATCATGATCCTGTTTATTATTGTTGGAGCTGAGACCATTCGAGTTATGGATTTATTTCACCGTGCAGTGTGCTTTTACAATATTACAAGAAGGTTATTCCATTTTCCCAGAAGTTAATTTTAAGTACTGCCACAGAACTGCCTGAGATTTCATCTAGTTCGTATCAACTCCACTTAACTTTTGAAGATCTGCACAGTTGACAAGCACATCACAAGTAATGGTAACCTGGGCTCATGGCAGTATCAAGGTTGCTTATGCTTTTCCATCCTGAACAGATTCCAGCCATGTTTCCCTTAATTCTTCAATCTGCCAATACTCACATGTAGGCTGAGGTTATAGGGCAAAATGGAATTCTAGAGGTGTCTTATTCACTCCTTGGAGTTTAAACAGTATCACAATAATCAAAACCGTTTACTGGAATGGAAGTAGTAGTAGTAGTTCTTGTACAGCACAGCCTTATCACAGTGTTATTGAAAGCATCACCCGTCCAGTCTACCCACACAGTCACTCTCAGTCACTGTGTTTCCTTGTTTTTCTTTTTTTTTTACCCCTCAATTGTAGATTAATTTCTGTACACTTTTACGTTTCTGGGTTGTAGAAGAAAGCCAGAAGTCTTATATGTCACAGTTTTAATCGCTAAAGATTAAGTGAAATCTAAAAGGCTTTACTCAAACTGTATGGCCAAAATGTCCACTAAAACAGAAAAAGAAATCCTTCTGTTCCTTCAATCAGTATCAGGGTAAGAAGAGGAAGAAAGGATGTAGTGTTATGTACACTCTCAGCGCTAGCAACTATGTACAGGGTATCTTAATATTACCAGCCTTTCAGCTGATAACTGACAGCTCTCCCACAGCAAGCAGGTGAGCAAGAAGGAAAAAAGGAGGTCCATATAAACTAATATGGCTGCAAATATACCTTGAAAGCTATTTTGACTGCATGCAAAAATGCATACTAAATTAACATCAAAGATAATTCTGTGCTAACAGGAATAGTAAAAGTGAGAGATATTTTTCAATCTCACCCTTATAAAGTGACCCTTGTAAAATGTCCACCAGGAAATGCATCACTCATTGTCTTCGTAGGGTTGCAATGCAAAATAAGATATTCAAACTACTGCTGCATCTGTCTCTTTCTCTTAACTCCTCCTCCCACGAATCTGTTCCTAGATTAAACAGTGTGTTTATGTGCTAGCCTCATTCAAATATTTTCCATGTAAAAAAAAAATGGGGAGACAGAAAACACAGTTCATCTGTAAGTGATATTAGCAAGAGCAGACACATTAGGTAGAATGAGGCCATTAACTAAAACTCAGCAACTTATGCTAGGCTGTCTCTGCTGCAAGATATGCCTCCTCTGGGGATACGAATTATTTCCTAAATCATCACTGACTTGATTTGCAGTGAAGCACAGTCCTGCTGTGGGAGTGCAGTAGTTCTAAGACCTCAGAGAGTCAGGAAAGTGCCTGTCTCAGAGTTATGGGTGGTTTTCTTTGAGTTCCCCTGTAGCCCAGAGCAGTAGGTAGGATGATTGACAGTGTTTAAAAGGACAGAGGTCCTGAATTAAAGCTTTAGAAGGCAGGCTATGGCAGTCCTTCCTTCTCTGAGTAGGGAACAGCAGGATGTCTGAAGCAAGCCTCTCCTCAAGAGTGTTGGTCACGACCATATTGCCCTGTGAAGTGCATTGTGGTTTGCACACAGAGCGTGCATGAAGCCATGGCATCGCCCCTCCTTCTTCCTGCTCGTGCTTTCATCTCCTTCAACATGGTGCTCCAGGAGCAGTGGATGCCCTCCCCAGAACCAGCACCATGACCTTAGGAGTTATGTACAAGATCTCCTGTAACTGAGAACACCAGTCTCAAAGTTTGCCTGCATCAATAAAACTGAGGCAAATTAAGCCAAAGAGTTTCACCAGGAAGCAATTTGGCCCTTCAAACCTAGATGGGATTTGAGAATAGGAATTTATGTGTGGTGGAGAGCAGTGTGTAGAAATGCCTGGAACCAAATGCAAAGCAATTTAGATTGCTGTGATAGCACAAAAGCGCTTTGTGTAGACGATTTAAGACATCTGCCCATGGTCCAGACATCTGTGTGCAATGAATACCAGTTCTGAGCTAGCTCTTTATTTATCATTCAGTAATGTCCATTAATAATTGCTGCCCCCATACAACCCTCTCTTTGTCTATAAGTAGTTATATATGGTTACTTGATGACTGTAATAAACAAGGAAAGAATGACTCATTCTTAAATTGAAAATACAATCTATGATCTAGTTCTATCTCAAATATAGACAAACACATTTTACTTTTCCCTCCCACTCTCTCTCTTCGTCTATATTTAAAGATGCTATTGCACATTTATATCCCTCAAAGTAATGGACACAAAAAGTAGCTCCTGTCATACAGATGGGTCACACAGAGAGAATCTTTTCATATTTTTAGCTCATCTTCAATCCTCCTTCTCTTCAGACAGATTTCTTTTCCTTGGTGACTATCAATACTTCTCTGGATTTATAATCATATTTCACTGATTTGAAATCTTGTCTTTATTTATGTAGAGTCTTGGAGATCTTGCAATATCGTTTATTTCTCTAGTGAGTCTTTGGTGCTGTAAGAAGATAGGAAATTTTCTCTGGTGTGCAACTATATACCAGTACTAATTAGACTTTGTAGCAACAGAGATAGCGAGTGAAAATAGTATGTAATCACCTGCCAATAAACTGATTTTTGCCATCTGTTCAAATAATTCCATTTCTTCTTAGCAGTTCAAATGAAGCAATACATAAGCAAGAGAAATCTTACCAGAGCATCTTCATAAAATTTAACTTGTAAGTCTAAGTGTAATTTATTTAAATACATTTTTATGCTTATTTATTGAAGTCTAATGTTTAATGCTGCAGCCTTGAATGAACAACAATCTGATCCTCTTTGATTTTGGTGAGTTTCGGATTAGGCTGTCAAAGTTTGGAGGATGTGTTCCCAGCACACTGTAATCAGTTAAAAACTTGGTTTTAATGACTGATTTATTTTGAAAATTTGAATAATTTGAATGACTGTATTCAATTTAATCAGTGTTTATCTGTATTGCAGTGCTTATAGAACTCCATACTGCTTGTGGGGAGAACAGAAGTTTAAATTCAGATGATGCATCTCCTGTCCCTGGAACTGGCAGCTGTTCAGGGTTAAGTTAAAGATTTCACAGCATTTTCTCATGGTGGTTAGGAAACAATTCTGTCTTTTCCTTCTTATGTGGAAACAGATTCTCATAACAAAAGCCAAATGATTAATGACCTTTATGCAGGACCATGAAACACATGGATAAGGTCTGGGAATATTCCTATCTTGTCCAATGGATAATGTAAGGAATGAGTCTCATATATGGAGACTACCCTATAAATAAGGCCAGAATGGCAAAATGGTCTTAACCTCCTACTGAACTCCACAGAATATGGGAAAGACTGTGCTAATGAAAAGCTGTGTTGGGTCTTCCAAACTCTTCTTCAATTTTTTTCCCCTCTTCATCTTGAGCAGTAGGACAAACCAGGAATCATTGCACTGATTTAGAACATTATACTGAGATTTGGGCATTCTTCAGATTTTCTAAGTGATCTTGGAAGTCTCATTAAACACCAGTATCTACATTTATAAGACTGGGTTAATAATGTTTCACAGTACTGTAAAGCAAGATACAGAAAAAGTTTGTGAACTGCTCATACACTACAAAATACATGCAACAAAATGGCCAGGTAAGAACGGAAGATCATTTGTGATCTACATTAACATCACTATTTAAAATTAAATCAATCTAGATTTACCCTGTGTTTGGGTGAATACAGGGAAAATTTGCTCTAGATTATGTATTTTACAGGAAAGAGAAAAGTTTGTGGCCTAATGAGATACTGGTCTCATCTCACTTTATTGATTCCACAATAAATGTCATTGAACATTCATTAGTTTCAGTCAAAAAATGGCATTATGGCCTGGTAATAAGTTTGACATTTGTTTTACTCCAAAATAGAGCTAAAGAGCAGAAATAGTGAATTACTTAGCAGAAAAGAAAGTTCAAAAGAACTGAACTTCAGTCTGGAGAGAAAAAGAATTCAGAAGGAATTCAATCTAGAAGAATCTAGAGGCTCTTCTTCAGGTTGCTCTGATGTTGGGCCAAAATCTCTTGAGGTTCTAGATATCATTTTGAGATTACAGACTAAATGTCTTTAGAATTGGACTTGCTGATTGTAAAGGTCTTCTCCAATCTAAATGATTCTATGACTCTGTGATCTCAACTCTTTCCACAGTAAGCCAAATTCCCTTGCCAGACTTCCCCATATGCAATGTGCTCTGGTGTCTTGATGGGTAACAGTGTGTCCTGCATCCTGGAAGTTGTTGCACAGCAAGAGGCTCCTCTCCATAGAAAGAAACTGAAGATATTCTGTAACTGAACCACAGCTCCCACAGGGTAGCTGATGACACAAAGCCAATATCAAACATTTCGGAATTCCATGGATGCTTTGTAGTTTGGCAGTATCCTGGTTCTGGCCAGGACAGAGTTAATTTTTGCAGTAGCCAGGAGGGAGCAAGGCCAGGATTTGGAGGTTATTCTACACCATTTCACATCATTGCTGGGTGCAGGGAAAGGGAGTCTCTTCCCAGGAGAAGGGGTTCCTTCTAGTCAGGTAAATGTGGCAGGGGAGGCTGTGGGATAATGCCTGTTCCGAGGTGGAAGGAGCAGCTGGGGTATCGTGGCTGCAGTGAGTCAGACTGCACTGGGAAAGGGGGAGGCTCCAGAACACTTGCAGTACATTGATGGTATCATCATACGGGGCAACACTACGACGGAAGCTTTTGAGGAAGGGGAGAAGATAATCCAGATTCTCCTGAAGGCCAGTTTTGCCATAAAGCAAATTAAGGCCAAGGGACCTCCCCAGGAAATTCAGTTTTTAGGAGTAAAATGGCAAGATGGACGCCACCAGATTCCAGAGGACGTGGCCAATGAAATAGCACTATGTCCTCACCAACCAGCAAATAGGAAACACAAGCTTTCCTAGACGCTGAGGGTTTTTGGAGGATGCATATTCCAGAGTCAGACTGTAAGCTCTCTCTATCACGTGAAACAGAAGAACTATTTTAAGCGGGGTCCTGAACAACAATAAGCTTTTGAACAAATTAAACAGGAGATTGTTCATGCAGTGTCCCTGCTGTGATTTCACCCCAGCCTGCAGTCAAGCCCCTCACAGCTGCTTGCTCACTTCCCCCATCAGTGAGACTGGGGAGAGAATCAGAAGGGTAAAAGCTGGAAAACCTGTGCATTGAGATAAAACCAGTTTAATAGGNCAGACTGTAAGCTCTCTCTATCACGTGAAACAGAAGAACTATTTTAAGCGGGGTCCTGAACAACAATAAGCTTTTGAACAAATTAAACAGGAGATTGTTCATGCAGTGTCCCTGCTGTGATTTCACCCCAGCCTGCAGTCAAGCCCCTCACAGCTGCTTGCTCACTTCCCCCATCAGTGAGACTGGGGAGAGAATCAGAAGGGTAAAAGCTGGAAAACCTGTGCATTGAGATAAAACCAGTTTAATAGGGAAAGCAAAAGCCATGTGCACAAACAAAGCAAAACAAGGAATTAATTCACTGCTTCCAAAGGGCAGGAAGTGTTCAGGCAGGTGTTCAGCCCTCCAGGAGAGCAAGGCCCTATCACAGTAACAGTGACTTGGGAAGAAAAACTCCATCACTACAAACATACCCCCTTTTCCTCCTTCTTCCCCTACTGTATATACTGAGCACCATGCCATATGGTCTGGAGTATCCCTTTAGTCAGTTAGGGTCACCTGTCCTGGCTGTGTCTCCTCCCTCCCTCCCATGTACCCCTGGCCGCCTAGACAGCACGGCAGTACAAAAAGCAGGAAATGCCTTGGCTCTCTGTAAGCCNAGGGCAGGAAGTGTTCAGGCAGGTGTTCAGCCCTCCAGGAGAGCAAGGCCCTATCACAGTAACAGTGACTTGGGAAGAAAAACTCCATCACTACAAACATACCCCCTTTTCCTCCTTCTTCCCCTACTGTATATACTGAGCACCATGCCATATGGTCTGGAGTATCCCTTTAGTCAGTTAGGGTCACCTGTCCTGGCTGTGTCTCCTCCCTCCCTCCCATGTACCCCTGGCCGCCTAGACAGCACGGCAGTACAAAAAGCAGGAAATGCCTTGGCTCTCTGTAAGCCTTGCTCAGTAATAACAAAAACATCTTCATATTATCAACCCTGTGTTCAGAACAAATCTGAAACACAGCCCCATACCAGCCACAGTGAAGAAAGTTAACTCCACCCCAGCCCAAACCAGCACATTCCACACCTTATTCCATACCATTTTCATCATGCCCAGGTCCCACACTGCTCAATACAACTTCATTACCCACCTCCCATCTCATCCTTAGACTGTCATAGTCTCCTTCAGGCATCCACCTGCCCTGGTGGAGGACTCTCCATGGACTGCAGGTGGATCTCTGCTCCATCGTGGACTCATTCATGTCACCATCCCTTCAGCTCAAGTTCACACTGGAGTTCCAGCCTGCCCAGCACAGCAGCACTGAAAGAGCAGCAATGCCCTGGCCACCTGCCAGCCCAGGAAGGGCTCCAGCTGGGGACCACTGCCTTGGCGTTTTGTGGTAGCATTGCCATGCCCTAAGCTACATACAAATATGCTATTCTGGATTTTATAAATATTAGAGGCAAGACTACTACAGTAAAATCATGTTACAATTAGTCATATGATTTAATTTTACATAAGGTCAAAGGATTCCGATTCAATATTGTGGTTAAATTAAAGAGCAGCACTCTGACATCAGGATCAGAGTAATGATGGAGCTTTCAAAACTATCCATCAGCCTGATAATATTTCATGTTAATCCAGATGATGTCCCAGGACAGATTTTAGAGCTTCTGTGTGTAGCAACTGAATCCTGTGTTTGCAAAGCAGTTTGCTTTAAATTCCTTTGCAGCCTCTTTATAGCTCAGCATTGGGAAGCAACTCTGACGTTTACTTTCTTTCAACATGCTTTGAATGTCTTCATCTCTGTAAGGGGATAAGTGGAAGTGGATTTTTTTTATCTCATGCAGTCAATGAGCCGTGTCTGGTGTTCAAGTAAGTATTAATAAAAATAACAGATTCTGCTGCAACTACTTAAACTCAGATACCTGGAAAAATCCAAGTGTTATAGAAATCATACAAATATTTTTCACACACTTGTAGGGTATGAAAGCTCATGTTTTGATACTGTGCTAGAACCCTCATAATTGATTCAGATAAATACTTTACTGAGTTCTGTACTATTTATTGCATTTGTACAGGGGGTTGCTACAGTGCCATTAAACCTAAGCTCACTGTGGGATTCATCTATCTTTCCATTAAGGACGCAGGTTCCCATAGCTGATTTATTGTTGGCCTGCCTGTTTTGACTGTGGTAAGACCAGTCTCATCAGCTGCATTGCTTGCATCTATGTTTATCTAGTGCTTCCACACTCAAACTGGGTATATAAATAGATATTTATTGTTGAAGGAAGCAGTTCTTAAAGCACTTGATTCTCATCAGTATAAGAAATTGGTTATAGCATTAAAAGTGCTTTTGATCGTGGTAACAAATCACAGCTTCCTTTGTGCAAATTTTAAATGGTGCTACTTTGAATTGGAGGTTTTGCACATTTGCTTGCGGTGGTATTCTTAAAAATCTCAGAAGTTTATGAGCCCATTAATCCCTGTACTTAGTACTCCAATATTCTAGGCAATCCTCTAGACAATCATTTTTACCAGCTCCAAAAAACCCATTCAAAAAGCCATTATAATTTTTTGCTCCCCCAAACTCTCTAATGAAAGAATGTCACAGACCTTTATTTCACTGGCATTTGGAAATGTTCTAGTTTTTATCCAGACTGGGTTCTTGAGCAGTTTATATTGATTTGTTCTTGTACCAGTACAGCTTGTGAGTCCAATTTACACTTATTCACCTCCTATTTTTGCCTCATAGTCAGAAGGAGAACTCATACTGCTACTCTTGATTTTGTGGACTGAAGCACTCTAAGCTTTTACACTAGACTCTCCATTTGTCTGAACGTCCTAGTAGCATAGTCTTCTGTAATACAGATGACTAGAACACAGATGAGGTTTCACCCGAGCTGAGCATAATGATATGAAAGTCAATCTTAGCTGAAGATACCTTGGGGTTTTTATGGTGATGTTCTGTTGATGGCTCGTAGCTGTTTGGTGACCAGTTACCTTAATGACAACTTTCTCTACTCTTTCGAGTCTAAACTCTGAGCAGACGGGTTCCCCAAAAGGCCTTTCCCCTCAGTGCATTTGAAATGCTGGGTGTGAAATAGCTCCTACCTTCAAGCAGCACAAAACTGTATTACGTTATATGCCCTGCTAATAAAGCTATATGAAATGTAGCTGGTTTACATTTAAAAAGGGACAGAGAGGCTCCACAAAAAAATCATGTGCATGTGAGAAGTAAGCCAGTCATAAGCACTACCAACCACCAGTACAGCCTGTGTCCTGCTTAGTCATCCTTTGCTGGGAATTTGACCTGACATGATTTTAAAGCTGGGGTTTCAGAGTTGTTAATATCCTGGATTCAGGGAGATTTCTGGGGAGACTATAGAGCATAATGCAACAGATTATATTGCTGTTTGATGGAAAATTAGATAGCAGCCAAAGAAGATTTTAGCAAAGCAGAGTAAGACACCCCATTTAATCCACTTTCTCCACTCAACATCTACATTTTTACCCTATTTGTAGGTATAGTGATGAGGACGGTTATCAATTCTTTTGAGGGCCAAACAAGCATTCCTTCTTGAATGCCAGTGTTTCTTCTTTTGTCATCAAGAACATGTTAATGCCTCATCTGCAACGAGCTGCACAGTCATTTTGCTGATGCTGCCTTTTTTGGAGAGTGCTTCTTGCACAACTGCTAAATCACAAAAAAAAAAAATAGTCATGTAAATATCCTTTGTCTTAACCAGAATAGATTTCCCTGTTCTTTAAAAACAGAACGTGAGTCCCTTTACATTACTTTTAATCCTTTGGTTTTAGGTTCCTAGCCCAAGCCATTAGACTTAAGCTTGTCCTGTACTCAATCACATGAAGATGAGCATTCCCCCAAAGATCCAATACTTCTTAACAGGTGCATGTTAAGATACATAGAATACATCAAATCACTTGTCACTGATTAAAAAAAGGTCCTGTTTATCTTAGGCTGAAGACCTAACCTTTAAAGGGATGCAAAGAGGTGAACTTCTGATCATTTTGCTAAAATGCACTGTCTCTAAAACTGAAAGTCTTCTGTATCAAACCTCTTTGGAACTTATATAGTAGCGGTGTCAATGGTCTGCACCCATAGATTCTTCAGAATAGAAACTTTCCAAAATGGGGACAAAATTCTTTCCTTTTAGTGCTCATTTTTTTTCCCAGAACACAATAAGTAAACAAAGGATGGAAATAAAAATGGAGTAGTCCCTTCATGTGCTCCAAAGATGTTTTTTTTTGGCTAACCCGGCCCCACAAGAATGCCATGATTTCTTTTATTATTCATGAGAAGAGCAAGGTAGAATGCTTTCAGATGTAAATACCCCTCCATCTCAATAATAATTTCTTTATGAACGTAGAGCAATATTGATTCCTGGCCCGCTTTTCTCTGAAGTAATGAAGAAAATCTTTGCAATCCTATTTTTCACCCACACAGGTGGTGACAGAAAGTCAGAGTAATGGACATGTCAAGGACTTTGGAGCTGAACAGAAATGCAAAATAATGAAAAATCCCCAAAAGGAATGAAAAGAAACTAGCACTAGAAGAAAAAGTATTACAGATTTGAAGAGAAATAGAAAAAAAAGAATTAAGGAAAATTGAAACACTGCTGTAGCTTTAATATTGCTCTATTCATTTTAGTATTATTTTGCCTTCCAAACCCTGAACTTCAGTTCCTTCTATAGCCCTGTCTTATTCAATCTCCAGAATTTCTTCCTTTGTACTTGACTCTATCCAAACTACCCAAATGAAATTATGTGCCTGGACTGAGGTTCCTCAGGGACTACCTTAGTAATACTGAATAGTAATGGAGTTGAAAATGCAGGAGAAAGACAGCAAAGGAGAAATGAAAAAATAAAGAGAAAAAAGGTTGAAGAAAGAAGGCCCCTCCTTCTGCTACAGCTTCCTAAGCACACACACCTACTCCTTCCCTTGCCATAAACTTGTAGGAGAAATTAAATATTACATACAAGCTGTTTTCACCATTCTTTATAGACGTCCTTTTCCCATTGAAAGACTTCATCTTCTTTTACCTTATGAACTATGTTTCCCCATTGTTTTTTAAAAAAGCACAGCTCTTTAAACCCCAGTGTATTTGTTGTGAACAAGAATTCAGCTGTGATGGCCAAGCCAGGTTACACATCCAAAGTGTAATTACTGTGTTGGTAGCCAGTGTAATAGCAGCTGCTGCATTCAACATTTCCACAGGAGTTGTCGTTTATACATTGTGCTTACGAGGCCCTACTTTAGACACATCCTGCTACAGGTCACATTGTAATTTCAGATTGGTTTGAGTTAGAAAAGGTACCAGGAATTTGCTACCTGCCTTGCTTAGTAGTAATTGGGTAATTTACTGTCCATCTTCTGTTAAACAAGGTTCTGCGTTAATGTTTTCATAATTAATGGAAAACATCATTTTCAGAAATGCAATATGCTTAATGCACATGTACATTTGACTTCTCTTTCTAAGAACTGTGTCAATAGCCTGGTAACCAGGGAGCTGACACTGATAAATTTCTTACCTTCTGCTTAATTGAAGATCTGTTATGGTTCACATATTCCTAGCAACATTTGCAGGTGCTTTTAAATTCAAATGCGGTATTCTCTTCTGACTGTTTATACTTTACTACCAAACTCGGCATTAAAAAATAGTAAAAAAATCTCCAGAGCTCTAAGTTCTGTTCCTGGCTCTGCAGCAGATGTAGTGTTTCCTGAAGTTACTGGATTATGCTGCCTCACAAACCCTCTAAAACCCTTTGACTTTCTTCTGTTAGTAATTTTTATTTTAGAAATATTCTATTTAGTGAATTGAAGGCACGATGTTGCATTATATGAAGTTATTTTCTCAGGATAATTAAGGAGAGGCCCTGCCATTCACAGATAAAGTTTATCTTCTTGAACTGAATAAAAAAATTTGAAAATTCCCACTGACTTTCTTAAATCAAAAGAGCATAAGACAGTCCCCAGGTCTGGAATACAAAAGCAAGTACAAGAGGGCTCAGTTTCCAATTACCTCTCACCCGTGACAATGCAAAAACATAATACTGCAACGGTAGTTCCTCTGATCTGTATGAGAGGAAGGACTGAGCTTTTGGAGGTAGTGCAAACCCCATGTAAAACTCAATTGAATGAGACAGTTTTCATCCAGCCAGGCTACAAATGAAACCCAGAGTCTTGCACTGAGGCACATGTAACTCAGTGGGACTGTGAAAAGCCGTGACTTGTATGTGTTTTTGTGCAGCAGGTGGAAATCCCTGTGCTGGCTGCTGTGGTGGTCATGTATGGTCACCAGCAAGCACTGCAGGGGCTGCAAATGGTGTTGCAGACCCTGTCCCACGTGCCCTCTTGCAGGTTGCAACGGGTGGGATTGCAGCAGGCAAAGTTAGAGCAGATTCAGCTCTCACTGACAAGAGAATTGCCATTCTAGTCACCTTTTTTTTCCCTTTTTCCTCAAGAAAGTACCTGACGCAGAGTTACTCTAAATTTGTCCCACAGCTGTGCAGTTTAAATTCTGAGTTTTTCCTCAGGAAGAACATTGAGTCCATTTGCCTTTAATAGTGTCCCCCTGGTGTAACTGCTGACAGAATTTGGTTGGATGAAGGCAGTTCAGGGAAGAAAACAAATAGGGGGGATAATGGCCAGCCCCTAGGGATGGAAATGTTACACAAACATAACAAACACATGCACAACAGTGATCAGGCAGGGCATTGTTGTTTCCAGTTTAGATTGGCCAGTGGCAGCTTGACTTTGGGTAGGCCCACTGTGTGCTTTAAAGAGCCATAAAACGGATGTAAGCCATTTTATGGGGGGGTCACAAACCCTTCCGATGTAGCCATATGTTCACTCATTCCAGCTTCTCACTCCATTCACTCCACTGGTGAAAATCTTCTTATCTAAAGAGGAATTCAAAACAAGAATTTTGTCTTAACTTATTACCAGCAACTTTGAAGGAGTTAATATTTTTAAAGACTAATCTGGACACTTTGCAATGTTTTTTTTCCCAAATAAAAATATTCCTGGTTTACCCTTGGCTACAGCACAAGATATTATGAGCAAACATTATATACGCCACTTTTCCTAACAGTCTTTGTCTCACAATCCTTTTAGGCTGGTGAGCAACAGTTAACACCATTTTGCAATATTATAAACCACTGCAGTGCAATGAAGATGATGGTGTTATAGCTTGGCTTTCAACTCTTTCCTCACTGACAGGAACTAGGCTGATGTCCACCATAAACAGCTGCCAGTTAAGTTTTTCTGCATCAGGAAAATAGAAATGATCTCTCTCCTTTTCCAGATGATTGAGTCGAGCAAATTCCACGGCATGTTTTAAAATGAAGTTGGTAAAACCTGCCAAAAAACCACAAGTCAGCTCTCCATGTAAAAGCGTGATCATGGCTCAGGGGAGTTGCTGTGTTTTAGAGGAAGCATGTGATAAACTGTTTTCGAAAGGGAAGATGTTTCTTCAGACATCTCAGTGCTCAGACACTGCTTATGTGAAAAGAAACCATGATGCATCAAATACAAAATAAATGCAATTCCTACATCTTGTGATATTTCTTGATGCAGATAAAATAGAGAAGATGCCTGGGTCTGCAGAACACTGGGAGGAGAGAACTGGCTTTTCTAAATGTGCTGCCCTCAGGGGACTGGGTCTGTTGTTTAGAAAAGAGCAATGCAAGATCATGCTGATGTAAGGAGCTCTAAGTTATGATAATGCAGATTGCAGCTCGACAGGCTTGACGAGAAGCCAAGACAGCATGTTTCTGCCCTCCCTACCAGGCAGAGCAGCACCATGGGACATATCCAGCGCCCACAACAGGCACTGAGGACAGTCACCAGTGTCAGCAGGCATGTTGACATAGGCAATAAGCCTCGTATTTCCCCCTCTGTCACTACCGATGTCACTGTGTGTTACAGAAATGTGTGTGTCCTTGCTGCCCAGGCATACACAGATCACCTTCCTGGGCAGTTTTCAGCATCTCACATTCTTGCCTGTGATGACTGAGGTTGTGTAACCATCTGATGGGCTGCTGTGCTGCAGCATCATTTCCAAAAGTCAGTAACAATAATTCTGCTGGATCTTTCAAATTTTATGCTGAAATCTCCAAATGACCCACTAAGATGACCTCATTCGTCTTCAGGAAGTATTCTGTTCACTTTCTTGTATTTGAACAGTTCTGAGGAACTCACCTTGCACTCAGTGCATGGCTTTCTCAAAAACTTTCTGTTACTAAATGTCATTCTGTACTCCTAGTTAATTACAGTTTTTGAAAAAGATGTGTAGCATAAATGCATATTGCTGTGCACAACATTGAAGGGTTGATGTAATACCTGGACAAGACATATTCTGCCATGATTAAAACTTCTGTGATTAATGAAAGAGAAATGTAATAAAAATTTAATTTATTAATGCTATTATACACCATAGCACATAATAAAAAGACTATTTTCTGCACAGCAATATTATCTTAAGGGAATAACAGTAAACAAAACCAGAGAAAAATGTATTCTCTTAGGATTCTCCCTCTCCTCAGTCTTCACAACTGAGGACTCCTTTAAGACTAAAAAATTACTACCAAGAACACAACAGCATAGTATTTGTGTTGCCTCAAAAACAAGAAGATCTTGATATGTAATGAATTCTAAAAACACCCACCACAGACATATCTCCCCCCCAAATCAGAGATGAATGTTATGCAAATAGTTGTGCAAGATTTTTTTTCAAGGTAAAATTTATTAGGGAAAAAATTTGCAGAAATAGTTACAAAACAGATTTTTTTCTCCCTAATCCTGCAGTTGGTTGATGATGGTGTTTTAGAGCACTTTTTCTTAGTGAAAAGTTTTGAAAAGTTTGGCTAAAGTGCGGAAAATACATTGTGTCAAAATTTGTAACGAAGGATTAAACCTCCACGTTCATTCTCGGCAATTTTCAAAACGACACCACTGAAAAACACAAAATGTTTAATCGTGGAAGTCTGTCGCAGCTGTGCTTTGGAGTTACACTGGGAACTGGCCTAGCTTCCCACTGCCCTCTGCCTTTAACTCGGGCAGAACTGAGCCCTGACACAGCCAGGCAACTACTCTGGGGCATAACACGGAAAACAAATTACTTCCCTCTGCAGCGTGCGGGGGACAGTCCGTATCTCAGGCTGTACCACCAGCAAATCAAGCCGCGTATGTGCCACTTCAGCAGTGCGGCGCTGGGAATCAATGGCAGATCAATCCCTTCGCGCTGACAGCTCCGCGCAGTGCCGGCCCCGGCGCCGCACAAAAGCGGGACGGTGAGAGCCCCGCAGCCCAGAGTGCGGGCAGGGCGGCAGGGGCAGCACTCGCTCCGCGCGCTGCCGCAGCCCCGGCCGGGAGGCGGCCGCCCCAGCCCGCTCCGCCCAGGCAGCATCGCCCCTCCGGACGGGCGGGCCCCCTCCCGCGCCTTCCCCGAGCCCCGGGAGAGCGGGGGCTACCTGGGGGTGCCTGGTAGGTGGCTACGCGAGGGAGCGGCGCAGCCAGGTCCGCACGCGTGCTCCGAGTACGAGATCCGGGGCGGTGCGGGACTCCCCGAGGCAACTGAGTGGCACCTCCCAGGGCGCGGAGCGAGACGCCGCGGCTGCTGTGCGGGACCGACAGGCAAAGTGTGGGAACTCTCCGGGGAGAAGGGGAACCTTGGGGGTGGGATGCCCTGCAGCCACGGAGCAGCATCCCCGGGGCGTGGAGTGGGACTTGTGGGGAACGCTGACCGCCCGGGCATGAGCGGAGCGGTGCCCCCAGAGGCAAGGCGACGCCGCTCTGGCACAGTGCGGAACCACGGGGAACCGAGCGGGGTCCCCTGAGGGCGCTGCGGGACCCCAGCGGCGGAGGCAGCACCCGGCCCGCTTCGCGCCGGGCCGGGTGCGGGGCGCCGGGCCGGGGGATGCCNGACGGTGCGGAGTCCGGCGCGGTGCCGGAGGTGCGGTGTCTTCTCCTTGCGGTTTGCGGGACAAACAGTCGGGGGAGGAGGAGGAAGAAGAGGGGGTGCAGGGGATGCCGCCTGGGGCAGGGAGAGCCTCTGTGGGTTCGCTGCCCCGCCGAAGTCTTGCCCTGACCCGTCCGGCTCGGGACGTGCAGCCGCTCTCCGCTCCCCGAAGGGGGGCGGCGCCGGAGCGGGGGCGCGGGCACCGCTCTGGCCCTCGTACGGGCCGCGTCCCGCCGAGCTCTCCGCGGCTGCTTTGTAATGGCCTGTGCGGGAGCGGATCAATAGAGATCCCTCTGAGTCCTTTCTCATTGCAGAGCTCTGCCTTGTCTTTTAGAAAGTCGTTTAGATTAAAAAGTAAACTAGATTTAAGCAGCCGTGAATGGCTACAATAGCCTCTGTGGCTAAGAAAATGTGGGAGAAGTTTCTACACTCTGCGTGTCCGATTTAAAGTAGACTTTACTAAGTTGGGGATAGTTAACCAGATTTTAGAACCAGGTGGATTTTGAAGGAGCTTTCTATTTTTATAAATGACTTTTTTAATGTGCATCTGTAGGACAGTGAAAATTCTCTCTGCTTATTTTCTGGATTTTCTTGCCTGTGAGATTGCTCTGTGTCAGTACTATTTTTCATTTCCCTAATGCAAAGCACAGCTGCTGGTTATTCTGGGAGCTGAACTCAGTGTCTGCTAGGCAAGGTAGACCTCAAGATCTGAGCAGCGGCAGTGTATTGATTCCATTAGCGGAATTCACAGATCTACGGACAGATTCCTTTTAACACAGTTGCTTTCCCAGAATTAAAGTTCTCCGAGCGCCTGTCGCTTGTCTAGGCCAATAGATGGCATAAGGCACTCAGGCTAACGTCCTAAGGGGACAGAGGGAGCAACAATACCTTTTTTACGGGAGCCCGGAGTTTCAGAGGGGATGTGTGAGTCAAGTTCTGGGTGTCTGACTTGGGACACCTTGGGCAGATCTCACTTTCAGAGACATGTCCTGAACCACTCATTCTTGTTTTCCTCAGTCACAACTGCAGCATTTCCCCAAATCCTTTTCCCCTCTAATCAGTTAGGGTTAAATCACCTACAGTTTTGGTAGGATTTGATCTGAGTTGATGTTCTAAGCCATGAAGTAGAGGTGGCTTTTCAACTTTGCAAGGTGTATTTAATATCTGCTGCTGGGGGGAAGCTGCCCATTGCAGCAGTATTGAAACCAGTAATCATTTGGGGGAATGAAAGACAACTGGCTTATAAGGAAGGAATTCTTTAGTTTCTGTATCTAAATTTCTGCTTAGGTAGCACTGTGGATAGACAAAAATGATTTTATGTTCTAAAATTGTGTAAATTATTTGAATGTAGGTAGGTAGCTAAATGATGATAAAAGAACTTTGACAGTAATCATAACTAGCTTTTACCAGGGTGCTTCTTAGCTGTAGATTTCAAAACAATTCCTTTTAAAAAAGAGGTGCAGTATCACTAGGTTTTTTTTGGTTTTTTTCCAATTTCAGTAGTTAAAGTATGGGGAAAGTCCAGAAATAATATCAAATTTCTTAAGTCACAGTTCTTTACTTGTCTGTTAGATCTGCTTTATACAGTCTGGACAGATTTGTTTAAGTGAGTCTTGCAATTAAAAAAAGAATAAATCTATATGTATTCATAGCAGAGGACATTAAAGATCTTTTTTTAGAGACCTTCTTCCTTGTCTATAAATGTCTGTCTTGTTACCTGTCTCAGCACTAAGACAACCCACAGAAATTGTAGCAGCCCTTCAACTTCCTGTTGTGAGTGTGGGCAGAAGAAAATCAATGAACAGCTTTCAGCTGAGCTGATGCAAAGTCCAGTGTGATCCCTAGCATTATTCCTGGGACAGGTGAGGTCAGATGTTTTACTAAAATGTCCTTTG
This sequence comes from Machaerirhynchus nigripectus, assembly GCA_013397975.1. NCBI lineage: Eukaryota > Metazoa > Chordata > Aves > Passeriformes > Dicruridae > Machaerirhynchus > Machaerirhynchus nigripectus. The sequence continues at coordinate 2,643,093 of VZRQ01010876.1, forward strand.
TGGAAACAGAGATCTCCTTCCTGAAGGAGAAGCAGTTCTTTGCTCATCCTCTCTACAACTTAGCAACTTTCCCAGGGCAAGGAGAATAAAACCACCTTAAACCTGAAAAGATGATAAATCAGTATTTAGCCACCACTGTCACCTTAGTTGTGCAATTACAGCTATAGGCAGGGTAAAATCAACTACTAACAGTACCGAGACTATTTAGCCTCAATGCAAAATGAGGTTCAGCAGTGACTGAGCTGAGCTGCAGAGGCATCTTAAACCTGCATGGAGCCTGGAGAAAGCCAGGCTTTCCCCACTCAGCACTGGTGCATCTGCCAGAGGTGTGCTTTTTGTTCTGACTGAGCCCCCAGCCTGGCTGGTGTTGGACACGTGTCCTGCCTCGGTGCTGGGATCACTCCAGAGACTGCTGCCACCGCTCCCGTGGCTGCCTGCTGTTGGCATCCCCGTCCCTGCCAGCTGGGCAAGCTGAGCCCACATGCTATCAGGTGAAATAAGTGCTGCTTTACAAGGAGGGCCTGTGAAAGACAGCGTATGGTGTGAGACGGGGTCAAAGACAGAAACAGACCGTATCCTGTTGGGCAATATCCTTACTAGCAGCCTGACCTTCAGCTTGGTTACTTGAAAACAGGTTGAGATCGTGCTTTCTGTCTCCTTATCTCCTGGAGTCCCTGTCTAAGCCCATTGTTTGCAGCATGTCTCCTGATTTAAGGAACTTGTTTACTTCTATTGGGGTACATATGTTAAAAAGAGCTGCCTAATGCTAATGACTAGAAGCAAGGCTTAAGTCGCTAAACTTGCATCATTCTCTGCCTTGCAAATTTTCAGTTGTGGGACATCTGCCAAGGACACATAATAAAACAGAGCTCATGAATAAATAAAATATATTCCACTAATCTGTGGATATTTTCTTTTTATCTTGCCTTTGCCCCATCCCTTTGTTTTTATTACTCGCTTTTCATCTGTTTTTTTATTTCTGTTAAGCCTTGCCTTTTAATTTATGGCATCATCTTATTTTCTTCCTATGTTGCCTCCTTACTTTCTGAGAGGAAAGCACCCCCAGAAAACCAGGCAGGATGCTGTCGTTGCAATTGCTCGGTTCTGTGTGGAGGACCAAATCCTCAGCTGACAGAAACTGTCCTTGACCTGTTCCAGATAATGGTTCTGCACCAGTTAATGCCAGGGGATCGTCTCCTTTAAGGTACTACCTCAGTATGTTGCTCCATTCTTTACCATATTTTCTTTTATATACCTCTTTTCCTTCTGATCCTTTCCATTTTCACATATTTTACTGTTGCTTCTTTCCTTAATACTGTACTTTCTATTTTATGTGAATGTGTTCTGCTCATCTTGTCTCATTCATAATGTACCTGAAGTCCTGACATCGGTGTGTTAAACTGCTGTCCTCTGTCATTTGTGGATAACTGGCTTGTTTTTCATGCAAGGGTGTTCTGTATGTGACGGTTGCTTGTAATGCCTTTTTTTTTTTGTTTTTCATTCTGTTTTAGAAGAGATGACTTCTAGAATATTTATCTTTCTTGCAGAGGGAGATGGTGTTGACCATGTTGGTCCTTAGTTTCTGAGGGAACTCATTCCACAGTAATTTTCAAGATACATCTGTCTTCTGTGAAGATGAGCTTTATCATTTATATTAGAAGGTCCCATTGTGGTCACTGTTCTTTTTCTGCTTAGTTTACTGTGAATTTTGGGCCATTTGTTGTGTTACAGGTAAAGCCCGAGACTCTGATTTTCATGCACTGTTCAGCAAGGAGTTCGGGTAGGTCTGGAGTAAACATGGTGGTCTGTGTGTGCTGGTAATGTTAATACAAAGTTTCATGGAAGGGTTCGCTCATTTTGCCCTCTAAATAGTTTCCATCACTGATGTCTGTCTGCTGGGTATTCTCGATGTCCTTGGTCATAGCACAAATTTCTGTCCACCATCCTTTTATTCACAAACTCTCCAGCTCATCTTCTTGCCCTTCACACTAAGGTGTCTTATCCATTTTGCCTTCCCATCCCTGACAGGTGAGTGGGGACTGAGGTGAGAGGTCTTGGTTTACCAGCTCTCATACCTGCTGAGGAATTTCTGGGAGGGGCCCCCAGGGAAGGCCACTGTGGCTCAGCCCTTCCGACTCCTTTTTGTTCAGAGCAGCTCCGTGCGCTGGCTGCAGACATCAGCTGGACCTCGGCTTGCTCAGTGTCTGTTGCCATCTCCTCCAGGTAGGTTTATGTCTTAAAAGTTGATCTTGGGCAGGGAGAACTGCTGGATTGTGAATCCGGAATCAATCCACATGCAGAAAGTAGCAGATGGGCAGCCTGGCACCATCCTCCCCTTTACCAGCAGCAGCAAGAGATGCAGTTGTCCCTTCTTGCCCTGTGAGGTGGTGTGCTGTGTGAGTGCTCTGGAGGTGCACCTTTGCAGCTGGAGCTGTGTGTGCTCTGAACAGGACTGTACTAGGGTAAAGGCTAAGAAATTAACTTCTCTTTTTGCCTTATTTTTGAAATTTTTTGGTCTTACCAGCCTGCCAGTAAAAACCAGCAAAGGCCATGTGGACAAAATGGGGTGTAGCTGGTTTAAGGAGAGGAGGATAGGTTATTTATGAGCTAAACCAGAATTTTCTTCCCCCTTTTTATTCCTTTTCTACATTTCTGTCCTTTGTCATCAGCTTGGACAAGCAGTTTAGATGCCAACTGATATCTTAAAAACTGCTTAATTCTTCCATGTGTTTAATCATTCTAACCCAGTGCTACTCTAATGACAGGCTCAGAGCTCAACCTGTGCAGAGGATTGCTTGCCTTCTCTTTTAGTTCTCACTAAAAGCAAAGATAGAAACTTCATGAACTTGGAAATGTTGAAGCAGAACATGTTCTGCTATGTTCTGCTATGTTTCAATGCCATGTAGACCTGCTACATGGCATTGAAAAGGTCACATCTCAAGTTTCAGGTTCGGCTTCCAAAGCATGGAGCTCGAGGCATCTGCCTCACAGTATTTACAAGTTGATAAAGTGCTATGAGATTTATGGACAAAAACTATCTTGTATGTCAGTCTTGTAAAACTCAGTATTGGCAATTGTCTGCCCATATAGGAGGCATTTCATATTGCTGGTTTTTGTTCTTTGAGCCTAACAAATTGATTGCTGATGTTCATGTAAGTACAGGCAGGTTACCTGTGGGAGGCAGAAACCCAACTCAGGAAAAATCTATGACAGCTTTGATTTGCATGGAGGAGTTAAGACACAGCCTGGGTTGTTTCATAAAAATTGGAAGCACTTCTGATTGCTCTGCTGTGCTCCTTGCTTCTTTTCTACCTCCTGTCCTTCAGCAGACAAGAGCTGTTGCTGCTTCCAGCAGTGTAAACTGCTATGAAGGCTGTGGCTCTAAAACCTTCTTGGTACCACAGCAGAGTGTGTTACAGAGAGCAAGGGGATTCTTACTCCTGACTTCAGTGAGAGAAGAATCAGCCTTACAGTTTGTGAGATGCAGTTATAAATCTACAATATTAATTTTGTGGACAGTTGCTGTCAATCAGTATGGTTAAAACAGGGGTGGCGGAAGATTGAGTATGTCCCAAAGAAGACTCTTTCTTATTGAGGGCTATATTTTTTCATATACATATATATATATATATATATAATCCTTTGGTTATTTCAGTCAGTTACTGCTGATTTAATTAGATTACGATTCCAAAGCTGCATTGTAATTTTATGAACTCCATTTACTGCCAGTTGAGAGAAGAGCAAATAGAGCCATAAGTTAGGTTTTCATTTTGAAAACAGCTCACTCATTACTGCAGCACTAATGTAAATCAGTCCTCCATAGTTCAGCTGTAGCTAGTGACAAGCAGTGAATGATGGTTTCAGCATGACATTTTAGGGGCAGACACCTTTTCCCTTGAATAAGCTGCTGAACATGATGCTGTCTTGCATATTCTTCTTAAGCTAAGGTCTGTGTGTCTTCCTGTCCAGTGCAGTGTTTGCTCTGAAAAGGACAGCCAGCATGGATCAATACTGCTCTTTTAATTCACCTGTGAAACTGGTAAAAGCTTGAGCTGGACAAGGGGAATAGAATGAGTTCTTGATGATATTTTAGCTCAGTTCTATTAGTCTGGAAACAGTAACGTTGTTTATGTTCTCACTGTAAGCTGTCCTTTTCAGGGACTTGTGATTTTGTTTTACAGTTAGCTGTGTGTTAGGCCAGGCAGAGAGAAGTTTTCCCTACTTTGATTAATTTTTTATGACGTGAGAAAAGAACAAAAGAAAGGACAAATTAGCTCATAGTATGTTTGGTGCTCAAATAAGAGCTATTGTGGATTCACATTGAAACCTGTGAATCTTGAAAATGAGAAAAGCTTAATCTTCAGGCACTTGCTGCTAGGCAAAGTGCTTGTTCCTGGGTCTCTGGGATGCTTCGTCCATTTCCTGACTATGAAGGCAGCCTTTTCTGAGGTCTTCTGTAACTGCTAGAGGCAGGGAATGTGTTTCATCCTTCTTAAGTTATCACTTTGGAGTGGAGCAAAACCCCCAGTTTGAGGCAATACTCAAGCACAGTTATATTCATTAGCTTGTAAGAAGTCTAGTGTGACTTGAAAAGACTCCTTTTGCTTGTGTGTATTCAACTATATCTGAAAACTTTGGACTGAGTGTCTGAAAAATTTGGACTGAGTCTCAGCTGGCACCTCTAAAAGTTCCTGGCCCTGAGACTTGGGTCTTAGGCAGACATGTTTCTTTTAGTGATAAATATTACTGATTTCAGATGATATCAAGGGTTTATGTATTCAGATACAAAGTCTGGGGACTGTGGGAAAGCTGCCTCACAAATGAAGGGAGAGGCAGAAGTTGTTTTTCTCTCCAGAGTTTTACTGAGCACATACTGAAGTACTTAATTCAAACGTAGACAGAAAAAAAGAAAGCATTTCAATTATCTTATTTTTCTTCTAGAGAGTTGTAGATTAGCACTACCCATAAGACCAAACAAGTTTTTGCTTACAGTGATGTTCAGTGGTACTTTGCTTCAAGCAGCAGCCTATAAAGGGAAACTACCAACTACACCCAAGTATGTATTACTCATAGTTTCTTCCAGTGCACTGCATATGCTTAATTAACTCTAATTCTTTCTTGGAGGACATGTAGTCAGGATCTCAGATCTTTCTCTGGACCTCTTGATCTGTGGTGTCTTCAAAATCCTTGGGGCTCATTGTGGGAGTTTATTAATCTATCTAGCTGAAGTTTAGCGCAGTCAAAAATCTAAGAAATCCCTTGTCCTGTTAAAGTCTTCCACAAAACATGTGCTAATTTTGTGGGATTGGATTTATGCAGCCACACTCCTTCATTTTTCCTCTCTAGACATTTGTGTGGGTCATAAACATTAGAACAATATATTTGTAAAAATAAGGTCGGAGAAGGAAGGAGAGAAAAGGCTGGATTCTGACTTCTGAAATTTCTTCTAATCTGATTGGGCTTTATATCTGTTCCAAACTTTCTGTCATTGGAAGACAATAGCAAAAATTGCACCAGAGTAATTTTATGAGGTCTGACATTGAATTGATTAAATGGCTGTATTGTTATGGAATGTGCAAACACATGCATTAGCCAGAATCCAGCCCACACGCATGGCACCTCCAGTACCTTACAAATTGTGCCAATGCGTGGTGTTACTTTGCACATGTAAATCCAGGTGATGGTGTCTACTCAACACTTACTGGAAAAACAGTGGGTAATAATACTGAGAGGTGCTGAAATGAATTGTACTGGTTAGGACTGATGCTTATTTTGTGAAAAAACTTATTTGCTGGCTGTTCCTTTTTGTGTGCAAAGACAATGCCTCAGCTTCTATGAATATTCAATTGAACAGTGGTGCAGTGATGCAATTCTATATCTTAGCTGGTCATGTACTCGCTTCACACATTTTCTGGCAAATATCCTTTCTGCTGAATGCTTTGTGGGGACAGCCAAGTTGAAATAAACAGGGAAAATACCTTTGTTTTTTAAGGACTGAGATGGCTAATAATACACTGATACACTGATGGGATGCTGTGAAAAGAGCCATCAGCTTCCTGGAGAAACTCCATCTGGGATGAAGTAGCCCCATGTGACAGCTGGGGGGCTGATTGAATGGAGAGCAGCTCTGTAGAGAAGGACGTGGGCAGTGTGGTAGGCAGCACATAGAACACAAGTGAGCACTGTGCCCTCACAGTGAAGGCCAGCTTCATCCTGGACTCTATTAGCAAGGCTGTAGCCAGCAGGTCCACAGAAGGGGTCGCTGGAACAACAGAGTGTCTAACTAGGCTTTAGGAGAAATATTTTCACTGTTAGGGGCTGGCTGGACCATGTTACCAGAGAGTTTAAGAAACTTTGGAGATGTTAAAAAAAATAATTTGGCCCTGAACAGCCATCTTTAACTGAACCAGCTTTGAACACTGGATGGGACAAGGTGACCTCCAAAGGATCTTTTCACCACACATTAGTTTGTGATGCTACCTGGAAAGTCAAGAGGAGTGGTGTAACTAAAGTGTCCAGTGTAGGAGCAGTGAGCACGTACCAAAATCTGAGTGCTCCAAGAAACTGAGGCTTGTGGAGGCCTCCGTGTGAGTAAGGTTTGCACCGTGGTTCTGAACTGTATGTCTCTTGCAGATATTTTCTCCAGCAGCCTCCACATATCCTTCCTTAGCCTGTGGCCTCATGTCATGCATACTAGCACATTGTAAAAGTTGCCTGGATGCTTTGAAAGTGAATGTTGGACCACAGCAGACTGCAGAACTTGGATGTAAGTGAGATTTGGAGCTCTACTTCAGAGTTGTCTTGGGTCAAGAGCATTTATATTGAACAACACAGACTCCTTTAGTGAGATTAACATGCTGCAAACACAAATATTTTTACATATTTTCAGTTAAAGGTTTCAGTCAAAATATCCACAATAACAATTGCTTGTGTTCTTGTTGCCTGAGAGACTCTGAATATCTTGGAGAACTTCACCGTGGTAAAGAAAACCTTTGTTTATCTCTGAAATTAATAGAATTTTTCCAAAACATAAAAAAATAAATACAATGTAACTTTATCTACTCAGACTGCCAAGTTAAATTAAATATATAGCAAAGGAAGGAACTGAAATGTTGTGGAGAATTTGTAGATAGCCCGTTTCTGCTGTCCATCCTCAGTGACTCCATCCCATTCCAAGTCTGCTCTAACTGTACACATCCACAGGCCTGAACTGCAGCACAGTATGCCTAAGCACATGTTAGGAAAATAATTTTGGGAGAACAAGGGCATTCAAACACCGGACCAGATTCCACAACCTCTCAGGAGAGGCTTTATCATGGGACATTAAATAAACATCTGCCAAAATTTGTCTAGAAGTGGCTGATCCTGCCTTGAGCGGGGGGAGGAATGGAATTATATTACTCTTCAAGGTCCGTTCTAAACCTGTTTTCTGTATTCAATAGTATATTACTTACGTAGGCATCTTACTTATAAATGAATAAAAAAAACTCCAACAAATGGTCTGAGGTACACCCAGAACAGTATTGTGGGCCGAGATTTTCTTTTTCAAGCAGCATATCCCAAAGCCAGGACTTTGCAGAATAAAGCTGTAATGGATTCAAAAGTTATGTGTTGCCAGGTGAGTGGTTTAGCCCTGTGCTCTGCAACTGAATTGCCCTTTTAGCTCTTCTGCTCCTGTGGCTGCTGCTAGTGCAGGTGTGGCTGGTAGCACAGGTAGGACTGATTTCAAGTCTCCTAACAGTTTTTTCTTCTATAATGTGTTACACCATAAGCCTGGTGTTTATGTTCATATGTCTCTTCCCAGTTTAAGGAGGAAAAATCCTATTTTATGGGATGCATAGATTTTACATTCTTCAGAGCAACTTTTTCACCCAGCGAAACTGACTGTTGTGATTGGACTTAGTGTCCTTTAAAAAAATTACCTTGTTTCTAAAAACGAAAAAATAAAAAACAGAGATAAGAAGTGGGAAGAGATGATCTGGGAGCAGAAATGATCAACAGTTCTGCTATCTCTACTAGGAATTGGAGGACAATTCCTCAGGCTCCAAAGTGAAAAAAGAGCATAACTAGTTTTACTTTGCAGTCAGGAAATGTAGATGGACAAATGAATGGAAGATTTTGAGTATCAGATCAGTCTTCTTGGCAGAGTTAAATCTTAATTTTAACACTCTGTACCCCTTCCACAAGAGATAAGAATATTTTGAATTGCACCAAGGTCTGCATTACTTTCCTAACATGGAAGAGTTATGGCTCAGTGTGGGTATATTTTGCTACTGTGCAGAGGCTTGTGAGACATTAACACTCTCCTTAAAAACTCAGGAAAGTGTTCAATGGTTCATGGACCTGTGTATTAGAGAAAATATATCATGTCTCATTGTTCATCCCTCCGTGTTAGGCCTGGAGTAGTTGTGGTAGGATAGATGGGTCAGTTTCTCACCTCTGCCATCATAGCCGCTTGATACAACTATGGACATTGGAACTGCACTGTAAATACAAGAATAGTATTTAGATTTTCTGTGCTAGATAAATATGTGGGGTTTTTTCTTTCTTTTTTTTTTTTTTGAATTAGCTGTTATAGGACTGCTCTGTCAGAATGTATTTTACTGCTGGCTCTGAGCCCAGATGTCTCAGGGTACCAGTACCTGGCGTGGTATGGATAGTTACTGAGGAGACTGTGAAGTAGGTAATGGTGTGAGAGGGATGTGGGCTTGTTTGTAGGCAGCTGATCTGCTGTGTGACTTGAGGGACACTGCTCTCTGTGTCTGGATATCTGCATCATTTTACTTGCTTAGCTAGGTAACCTTTCAAACCAAACTACCTCTGTAAGTGAATTACAGTTTCACCAAGGCTCTTCTTAGACTCCAGAATAATCGATGAGGGGAGAATGCAGAATTATTTTTAAGAAGTATATTGATATATTTTTATTCTGCATCATTTTTATCTACATGGAAGTGTCTGGTGTTGGGATGTGTCAGATGTTTTTGGCAACTAGTGGTACCACGAATTATCCCGATAAGTGTAACAATAGGATTTTATGTTCATTGTGATCACTGGAGAAGTACTTGAATGGAAACAATTGAGAACTCAGTGGAAAATGGGGTACACAGTATTACTTTGGGGAAGTGATCCATAGAAATTGCCCTCACTGCAGAGATCCCTAGACCTACAAGTTACAATGTCCACTTCAGATAGTACTTCATGTTTTGAAGCTTTACTCTTGATGGGTGCCATTAAGATGACTTGTCAAACAAGATTATTGCCAAAATAACCCAGAGAGAAGCAACTTCTTTTACCATCAAACCACAGCAATGCTGGCCTGCTTGTAACAATGGCTTTGATATCTTCTCAAATATTTCTGTGAACTTCAGCCATTGGGGCTGTACAACTCAAGGAAGTGCCTAATGTGGTCAGCTGTCTGTCTGAGCTGTCTGTGGAACAGGTATTGTAACTGCAGCATTCTACCTGTGCTTAAGTGGTGGGGATTTTTGGGGAGGCTTTCAAGCAAGCACATTCTAATGTCACTTCCACTTAGTTGTGGATAATGATCTTTTAATTTATATGAACAGGATATAAATTGCAGAGCCTTTGGGAACATTGCAAGGTGCAAGCCTTGTTAACTCTCATAACGTATGTTATCTCCAGGGGCTTTTCAAGTCGGAGAGAGAATAACTTTTTTTAATCTTTTTTTTCACTTTAATTATTTTACAAGGTGACATTCTGATAACTGGGTGGTATTAGGTGTTGCTACTTGTTCTTTATGTGTATGAGAAAGCAATTCAGATCACAGACTGCATTCCCAAAGAAGCTTCTGCCATGTGGAGGCTACAGCTGGTGTGTTTTCCCTTGCCCCTTTCTCATACCTAACCCTTGGCATGTACTCTGTCCTCACCACCATCCTCACAGTGGAAGTAGCAGAATTTTACTTTGGGTGGATTCATTTTACCTTTTATTAGTCCCATGGAAGTTACACACCTTATGGCACTACTCATACAGGCTGCTTATCTAATCAGGGCAGAGATGGACCCCACCTCTGGTGATTCACCCCCAAAAACCTGTGCCTCAGATAAGTGGAGTGGACCACAGGCTGCAGGTGCTTGTTCTATTCTTGCTTGTGTTTTACTCTCAGTTGTAACAGCTTCATTTCTTCCTTATCAGTCTTTTGGAGGAGGTGTTTTGGGTTTTTTTTTTAACCCCCTATATTTGAAGATCATTTTTCCACAGGTGTGAATATTTAGATAATTTTACATTTGAATGTCAGCACTGTTTCTAGCAGCTATTGCTGTTTCCAAATGATGATCATCTCTTTCTGAGCTTCATTGTATTGCAAAGCTGCACAAACATTTGGCACAAGTTCAGTTTCTAAAACAGCCTGGTGACAGTAGAATTGTACTGGGGTGAACATAGCCAAACAGGATTACATGGAAGTAACATCAGAGCAAAATTTGGCCTGGATATTTCAACTCAAACTTTATTTACCTGAGGTCTTCTGGGAGGTTGTACTGAATCCATTTTAAAAGAAATGTAGTTGCATAATTGTATTATTTTCATGGCATTTTAATGCAATATGCTGCATAAAGGAAGATACTGCCAATGGAATACAAAAAACCAAATTACAGCTGAGAAAATAATTTAGCTGATGAGTTTATCTTCTTTGCCTGACAGAATGTCCATAACCACAGGGTGGTTCTTCAGATGGTCTTGTGATTTGTGCTAGATGACTTCTTAAAGTTAACCTTTGCCTCCATAGTCTGTGAATGACTTTACAATTAACTGCGTCAAGTATTACAAGGGAGAGTTGAACGTTACAGCCTATATCACAGCGAAAGAGGCTGTGCCAAGTACATTACCTTACATTTTTCCTGGCTTAATTATGTGTGCCAGAGCAGTTATTACTGCCCAGCTGACAGACAACAGCTTAAGTCATGCTAACTGGATTTCAGTCCATATCCCTAATTGTGATTGATCAAGTAAATTATATATGCATTTAAATGTTTTTCTCTGCTCATTGAGTCAGAAAGTGTAGACAGTACTTCTAGGTGGTGCATTAGACAAGTATTTGCCCTATAATGAGTGGAGAAATTCAAACACTTAAAAAATCAGTGAAATGTTGATCCTGAGCTGAAGGTTGTTAGGGTTTGTTATCCACAGCATTTTAGAAGTACTTAGGTGTCAAAAGCTGCACGTGTGTAGCTTGGATGATTTGTAGAAGCTCTTAACTGTCAGGAAATTAGCTGAAGTTAGAGCCCAGGTGTTTGTCTGCATCTTTAGGAGACAAAATCTGGTTCCTGGGCATGGCTGAGTGCCAGAGTAAGATTCTTTAGAAGGAATTTGCTCAGAACTGAATTTTCTGAATTGGGAACCCTGCAATGGATATCTACCGAGATCATCAGATTCCTTGGGAAAAAATGATTTTGAGCTCTGGAAATACTTTGTAGAGTTACTGAGATTTGCGTGCCCTTTCAGGTTCACATCAGTGTTATATCTCTTGTGACTTCACTGTGAGCAGGACTAGGCCCTTTTATTTATGTTCCTCCAATTTAGAGGAAACCATGCTAAAATATGAACTTAGTCTTGAGAGGTTCATGGAGTGCAGCTGTGCAGGAAGCAAGAGGTGAGGCTGAGAACATAACCATGAAGGAAACTGGTACAGAATCTGTAGGCATGTGCTGTCTTTGAGTATTTTTAGCAGCAGAGCACAACAGATGTAAACCAGTTCAACTTTCTTTCTATTGTGCCTGGATAATCACAGATTAATGCTAACAAAAGATGAAACTGCCCCAGTCCAGAGTTACCAGTAGGCAAGGTGGTACCATGCTCAGATGCAACACGTCAAAAAAGATGTTCTGAAGCTTGTGGTGTAGGACCTCACAGAGAATGGGGACTTTGTGTAGATACTGTGCAAAACATAACTGAGAAAGAGAAACCTTGCTGACAAATATGTAGTTGGGGGATCCACATGGTCACTAAAAATCTCTTAGTGGTTTGTTCCAGAAGAGGCTGGAAACCACAGCACGTTGGGGTATGTTATACATCTGTGGCATAGCTGTCTCAAAGGAACTGTATACAAGCTGTCTCCCTGACTCCCTTTTTGAGAGCTTTGGGGATTTCACAGCATGCTAAAAGCCCAGAAATTTGCAACTCCCTTTCCAAGCCAGACAATGGGCCTGTGGCCTCACCAACAATGTGTGACTGCAGAAGCACTGGCTAGAGCCCATCTCCAAATTGGACTGGGAAGAGTTAGATCCTGTTGTTTTGTTTTTTATTCTAATGTTTGTATCCTTTTCACTCAGCTTTCCTTATGACTAGCTTTTATTTAGCCCTGAAGCTTAACATTTGGAACTTCTATTTGTTGGTTTTTTTCATTATCTTGGAAAATAATGTTCATTCTTCCAGTAAGCATTTTTCTTCCATTTCTTGTTTCGTTTTCTATTCTATATGAGTTCTTACCCAGTAGCTCACTGAAACAACTAAAGCAATTAAAGCAAACAAGTAACTAACATCTGGTATGTGTTTATTTGCTCTCTTATACTCTCTCCAGGGCAAGAATTGTGTGATTTGGAACGGTTACCGGTTTATGTTATATACATTTGCAGAAGATCAAAGAGGTTAATGTTGCACTTCAAGCTGAGATTTGCAAAGTTTGTGGTAGTTTTGTGTTCTTAAGATGTTCATGACACAGGCCTTGGCACTCCAGGAAAACATAATTTCTAGCTGAGCAGAGCTTTACCCTTGAGGAAAAAAGTTTCCTGAGTGTGTAAAGGGTTTCCTTGAGTAGAGAGCATGCTGTCCTGAGACGGAAGTTGTCATCTGTGGTCATTGCCCTGTGGCTTGAGTCACTTGTTAAAATGACACAAATTGTTCTGATGGTACTTGGCACAACAATGTCCTGGTCCATGGCTCAGGAATCAAGGTCTTTGCAAGTCAAACAAGACATTCTTCAGATGATGAAGCTCCTCTTGACATAGTTATTGTGAATCTTTCCTGTACATTTTTTCTGTAACCTAAAAATCACTTAATAGTAGTAATACATTAAGCAGGTTCTGGATCATAGTCTTTCTAAGCAAGATCCACTTTCTCTCTGTATCTTGAACAAATTATGACTACAGTACCCTCAAAATAAAGCAGTAAATTATTGCTCACTGAATTTATTATACAGAGCAATTTCATGGAGGCACTATTATGAATATCATCTGCATAATCGATACGATTTTATATTGCTGTCTCAACAGTAAGTCTGATGTACTAAGAATTTGCTGAGCACTGAGGTCTTGCTTTAGTTATTTCTGGGTAAAACTTGCTTTGTTTTTGACTTGTCATGGTCAGAAGGGACCCCAGCTAGGACAAGGGGTAATGGCTTTAAGCTGAATGAGGGCAGATTTAGATTGGATATTAGGAAGAAATTCTTTACTGTGAGGGTGATGAGGCACTGGCACAGGTTGCCCACAGAAGCTGTGATGTCTTATCCCTGGAAGAGTTCAAGGCTGGGTTGGATGGGCCTCTGAGCCACCTAGTCTTGTGGAAGGTGTCCCTGGCCATGTCAGGGAGGGTTGGAATGAGATGATCTTTAAGGTCCCTTCTGACCCTAACCATTCTAGTGTTCTATGACTCTATGGTCCGAGATCTTGCCTGGTTTTTATAGTGCTCACTTACATTGCCAGCCTTCTCCTGTTAATGAATTGCTAGAAGTGGAGATTTTATTGACTAAAATGAATCAATAACTAGAGGTTTTTTGGGTCTGAATATACTTTGACTTCCAGTCACCCAAGTCCAGATTTATGGGTTTTTTTATTTATAGTGCTATAAAACAGAGCTTGGCTCTAGATAATGAGTGAAGAGTGGTAATGTTTATCAGATGAGTCTTGCTGCCCTTCTTCTGTGAAGAGAGATCAGTACCCTTATTTTATGTCTTAATGATTCCTAAAAACTCAAGCCTTGGGAAATGCCTGGAGTAGCTGTGTCTTACAACCATTCTATCAGCTAGCACATACCTGCCTTCAAACTAAACCTTAAGGTGCAAAATAATTTCTATGTTGTGGTGGTTTAATCTCAGCTGGCAGCTCAGCCCCACACTCATTCCCCTGCAATGGGATGGGGCAGGGAACCAGAGGGGTAAAAGGAGAAAGTTGTGGGTTGAGATAAAATAGGTAAAGCAAAAGCCACACATACAGTCAAAGCAAAACAAGAAATTCATTCACCCCTTCCCATGGGCAGGCAGGTGTTCAGCCATCCCCAGGGCTCCATCATATGTATTGGTGGCTTAGGGAGACAAGCACCATCACTCTGAGTGTCCCCCTCCTTTCCCTTTTCTTTCCCCAGCTCTACATGCTGACCATGACATCATATGGTGTCATCTCTTAGGACAGGAGAATTTCGATGCTATCTCATCACATTTAAAATGAATTGATTTCCATATTAAATTGAAATAAATTAGCTTAGTGTACATCGATTATGTTTAAGTGTCAGAGATCAAAAAAATTTACTCTCATGATCTGAAGTTAGATACAATCTCATGGCAAGTGTAAGAACTGCCAGTTTTGGCTTGACAACAACTTCTCCTTGAAAGGAAAGCAAGAAAGCAGTTCTTTACAAGTTAACTTACTCATTAGTTACTATAACTGCATTTTTAATTCAGTTTCAGCTGAATTTATAGTAAAATACAGAAACATTTAAGCATCCTTCTGTCCATCTGCAGGTGTCCACAGTTAGCTGTTGAGGAAAAACTAGTGTGGAACCATCTCTGAAAGCTCCTGTTTCCAGGAATGACACTTCAACACCAGCTTCTCAGCATTGCTGTAGTGGTTGTAGCTATGCTGTGGCAGAATAGGAAATGCTTCTGGAACTGACCAAGGTTGTAAGAGGGTTGTGATACTTCAGGTGAGTAGGAAGGCAGATTGAAAAATACCTGAGGGAATGCAGATACCCAAATATGTACTATAGCATTCTGAAGTCAGGAATTAGAAAGATTCAAATGCAGTTTTGGTATGTTTTCAAGAACACAGAATGCTCTTGTGTGGATTACTCTAGAAGTAAATGAATTGATATATCAACAGAAGTAATTGCAGTCCACATTCAAGCAAATAACATTGGAAGTAGTGGATTGTAAATTGTAACATCATATAAATTCATACAACTCTGCTGAAACTGTGATTGAGAGAAACATGCTTAAAAGTTTTGTCCTAATATTTTGATTGATTGACAAGTTTTCTCTTTAAAGATTTTTTGCATCATTGAAGTACATGGATTTCGTGACTATTAATATCAGTGTGATAGTAGAACAGAGGCTGACTTGCAGATGAATTCAGCATTCTTCCTTCACCCTGGTAAAAAGGAGACTTAAACCAGAACCTACTGCTTTCAAATTTGCTAAAGCTGTAAACCAAACTGATTTAAAACTACTACACCTGTGAAATGCTGAATAAGGGTATTTATCATTTAGTTTCCTTTTTTGTTTGTTTTTTTACACAATTTCACAGTAACTGAAGATGGAGAAAATGTGTCACAAGAGCAAAACTGAATTAAATGCTCTAATAATATCTTTTGTTCTTTTCAGGTTCAATGTAATCTCATTGGGAACAGCAGTGGAACTCGTCTGTCCAAAATGGTTTATGGTGAATTTTTCCGCAGACCTGGCAAAGATGCAGAACTTATAAATTTGAATGTGGGTGGCTTTAAGCAATCAGTGGATCAAAGCACCTTGCTCCGATTTCCCCATACCAGACTTGGAAAACTTCTCAAATGCCATTCAGAAGAGGCTATTCTAGAACTGTGTGATGATTATAGTGTGGCAGACAAGGAATATTACTTTGACAGGAATCCTTCCTTGTTCCGATATGTTCTGAATTTTTATTATACGGGCAAACTTCACGTTATGGAAGAACTTTGTGTCTTTTCCTTCTGCCAGGAAATAGAGTACTGGGGGATAAATGAGCTGTTCATTGATTCCTGCTGCAGCAATCGGTACCAAGAACGGAAAGAAGAAGGTCCTGATAAAGATTGGGATCAGAAGAGCAACGACAGTATGGACTCTTCCAATGAAGAGTCATCCATATTTGATAAAGAGCTAGAAAAGTTTGACAATCTGTGTTTTGGTGAAATAAGAAAGAAGATCTGGGTCAGAATGGAAAATCCTGCATACTGCTTGTCTGCCAAGTTAATTGCCGTGTCATCCCTGAGTGTTGTCCTGGCATCAATTGTGGCCATGTGCATTCACAGCATGCCAGAATTTCAAAGGCTGGACGCCAATGACAGGGAGATTGGAGACCCTGTGCTGGAAGCTGTGGAGATTACGTGCATCATCTGGTTTACTGCTGAGCTAGTGATCAGGCTCTTCACTGCTCCGAGTCAAAAGAAGTTCTGGAAGAAACCACTGAACATCATTGATTTTGTCTCTATTATCCCATTTTATGCCACACTGGCTGTGGACACGAAGGAAGAAGAAAGTGAAGATATTGAGAACATGGGGAAAGTGGTTCAGATCCTGCGGTTAATGAGGATATTTCGCATCCTGAAACTGGCCAGGCACTCTGTAGGACTGCGCTCTTTGGGCGCCACGTTGAGACACAGCTATCAAGAAGTTGGACTTCTGCTTTTGTTTTTGTCAGTTGGGATTTCTATTTTTTCAGTGCTTGTCTACTCAGTGGAGAAAGATGATGACTCATCGGAACTGCAGAGCATCCCTATTTGCTGGTGGTGGGCAACCATCAGCATGACCACTGTTGGTTATGGGGACACTTACCCGGTCACACTTGCTGGAAAGCTGCTTGGCACCCTCTGCATTATCTGTGGGATACTAGTGGTAGCACTTCCAATCACCATTATTTTCAATAAGTTTTCTAAGTACTACCAAAAGCAAAAAGCTATTGATAGAGACCAGTGCAACAACGATCGCAAGGGGAAAAGCAATGACCTACCCTACTTTAATATTAGGGATATTTATGCAAGAAAGATGCACTCCTTCATTTCTAGCCTTTCTTCAGTAGGAATCGTAGTCAGCGACCAAGATTCAACAGATGCCTCCAGTATCCAAGATATGGAGGATGTTTATAACACAGTATCTTTAGAGAATGGTACAGGGAAATGAGTTGAATCACGTTTGTGTCTCTTTATTTCTCTTCTGATTCCTGGTAAATGTGGACTTAAAAACTTCAGTGAATTCATTAAGAGCAGTTGATTCTCAGGGTACTTAACTCTCAGCCATATTTGGACATTCTTTGCTCTGAGGATGCCATAAAAGCTTCATTGTTTATATGAGGCTTTACAATATGCCTCATATAGTGGTTTAGTTTTTACACAACTAATGTTATGCATTTTTGGGGACAAAAAGTTGGGAAAACAGTTTTAAATGTGAGATAAGTTTGTTTTGTGGGTATTGTTGTTTGATTTGTTCATTGTTTTTTCCCCTGAAGCAGTCTGATATCTTACACAGAATTTGCTTTTATAATTTGCTGCTCTTCAGGTAGAGATATATTACAAACATATAAGAACTATTGCACAAGTTAGTGAAGTTTTTACCTGCAAATACATTAGATAAAAGAAGGAATTGTGTTCATGTAAAACTGTGCATACTAACACATTTATGTAATTTTAGAGTTGAGAACCCATTTCCTAAGTTGGGGCAGAAGATACATTGATACATACTGTTTTTACTCCATGGAAGCATAATATTTATTAATTTCTTTCCAAAGCACAATACATTTTTAGTTAGTTAAAATAAATGATTCCTATTGTGCCTATATTTTTCTTAGGATCCAGCCATGGCCAAGCTCTATCAGGTCCTAAAGGGTTTAAATCATAAATCCCAGGATGAAGTGTCTGCTGTAGGCAGGATAGGAGCTTCTTGTACCATTTAGCCACCTCTCCTGCCGTTGTGACCCTGAGCAGTTCTGGTGCCTGGAGGGGATCCCACTGTGATTAAGGCCACCCTGGTGGCTTCCCCAGAGACTTTGATTTGTGGGCACTGAAGCAAACATCTGTAGTGATATTTAGAAGTTATTGCTCCCTACTGCCAGCGTAGCTCCTTGCTGGGGGTTGCTGCCTCAGTGGTAAGAGCAGTGTGAGCAACACCTCGGCTGTGCTGGGTCTCTGTCCAGGGCTGTAGTGCCAAGCAGTGGAGATGTCAGGACGTGCTCTTCTCTGCCATCTCTTGCTCACCAGAGGTGTAGGGTGGGCACTGCGAGTGGGCACCTGTATTGAAACTATTCCATTTTTTTAAAGCTCATCTGCTGGTGGGGGCAGCTTTCCTGCTGTGTGCTATGGGCTGCAGCAGTGGTCATTGCTTGCCAGAGTCTTGCAGCTCTGCGTTCCCCTCCTCTCCAGGGATTTCTTAAGCAGCCAGCTAACTCTGCTGTGTTTCAAACAGAATCTTCTAGGGCTATTTAAAAGGAAAGCCAGTCCTTGAGCTTAGCCTAAAGCTGTGCTGGCGAAGCTCAAGGATCTTAGAGTGTTAAGTGGACCTTATAGTCCGTAGTGTTTCTGAACACTCATATTCTTTCATTTGTCTGGTGACTGAATTAGATGCTGGGCAACAGAGAATCGAAGACACTGTGAATATTTTTCTTAAAGAGAGGTTTGACTATTTTTTTTTTATATTATTGGGTCAAACACAGCAGCCTGTACTGAGTTTCTGTTCAAGAAGATCAAACTCCATAGGAATTGACTTCAAAACTGAGCGGGATGCCAGAAGATGGCAGTTGATTTTAGCCACTGCAGAAGCTTGATTTTTCATGTGTCTGCTAAATTTTCTATTGCAAAATACATTAAGTAGCTGAGGTGCACTTAAGTTTACTAAGGCACAGAGCTATTACCTCTTTCTGAGATGGAGAAACAAAAAAACCAGGATCAACCTATACCTTGTAAAGTTGTGTCCCTCACACAACTGATGTGCATCAATATAGTGATGTGGGACTTAAAGGCAATATTTTGAGCTTAAAAGAAACCTCAGAATTTGGTTTGTTACTTGCTGACTGTTGTAAGGGTATGTGATGCTTCACAATTAAATTCTTCACAATTAAAGATAATTCTTCCCATAGTTAGTGTAGGAATACCAAAAGGGAAAGTTAGCCCAAATGTTATTTGTTCTTACTCAACAATTAACATTAAAAAGATGCAATGATACAAAATATTAAATATGTATGTGCATATGAATGTAATAGGAACCAGCAGAATAACAGCAAGAGAATTACTCTCTGTCCAGAGCAAATCTCTTGTGGTCTCCATATAAAGATATGTTACATTGCCACTGAAGATCAAAAGCAATAAAAAATATTGTAATGCAACAAAACCTGCAAGAAAGTGTATTAAGTAGTTGAAAAACTGCTACTGAAAATTTTCATTTTGTGTATCAGGCATTACTCAAGGATCACAGAATATACAACTTTGTGGATTAAATTTTACTGACTGGTAATTTGTCGTAAAATTGATAAGCTTTTGATCAAACTCATGAATCAGTCTTAAGGCTGTTACACTGTTTAAGTTCCTCTGACTTTTTAAATGCATTGATACAGCTTGCAGCCAAGTGAGATATATCTTTTGGAACACATCAGAAAGTAAAGTACATGTCCATGTATCATTCAGTGTACATTATTTTGATTTCTGTGATGAGATCTTGGCCTTTTTCAAATCAGTTGTATCTTAAAAATGGTCTTCTTGTATCCTTATGCCTTTGCTGGAAAAAATCCAGCACCTTGGTTCCACACAGGCATAACTGGGAGCAGGATGTGAGCTGTGTTTCCTGCCAAAAGATACTCTTCTCAATGCAGAACTGCAGTGCTGTGACATGCACTGGTGCTAGAGAGTGTCACAAGCCTTGAGTGCCAGGAGGAAGCAGATGAGAGCAAAGACTGAGATACTGCACATTCTAGGGCATTGTTTCTTATTGAATTTGTCTTCTTCCTTGGTCTACAGTGGCATATTGTTGATTTGTCATATCAGTGTCAATAGAAGGTATATTGGATATTGTTTTTGTTTTCCTGAACCACATGTTTTTTGCTTTAAAAATGCTTCCTAAATTCTCACCATCCAGCTGACACCAAAGCACAGAGAAGATTCAGGCATGCATCCAATTTACTGGCATGTTGTTGCTTTCTTTGTGTTGATGCCAAACTCTTCCCTTTTGATATCCAGTATTTCCACAGGAGCATCCATCTTTGCGTGGTTTTCCCTAGCGTGTAATGGGAAGGCAGCACTGCACTGCATTGCAGCTCCCTGTTTGAGAGGCTTCCAGCTGGCAGGGCTATCACCCCACTGTCCACAGCTCCTGCCTTCCTGGGACTATTATTTGGGGTGTGTTAGTAAGAGGTTAAGTAGAGGAAAAAGTCCAGTGTAAAGGAATCAGAAAAGATAAATGGGAGAAGGCAGGAAGCTTACAGTCAAAAGGGATGGTGGAGAAGCATGAGAGGACCTCAGAAGAAAGGAAAAGAGGAAGTTGACAGAGTTCACACTTATCTTCACTTATTTCCTTGGGGTTTTTTTCCACCAGTGCTTATCTCCCTTTTCCTCCCTTCTCCCTTACATCCCCTCCTGCTCCTACCTTGGCCCCCCTTCCCAACCAGCATGTGATCCAGCAGTCTGTTTGTCCCAAAATGAGGGTCTTTCTGAATCCAGAAAGGCTTGTTCCATCCACCTGGATAGCAGCAAGCAAAACTTAGTGGGGATGAAAACAGTGAGTACAGGCAGCGCTTTTTGTAAGAAAAGTCACGGTGTTGCTCAGATTATTGAACATAAAGGTGGGGTAAATAAACATCACATCTGTGTCAGGCTTCTAAATTAAATATCACTTTACGGCTTAGGTAGAAATTCACAGTCCACAACCTCCTCGTGAGGGGAAGAGGGAGGGCAGGCAATGATCTCTTCACTCTGGTGACCAGTGATAGGACCTGAGGGAATGG
The DNA here is from genome assembly GCA_013397975.1 of Machaerirhynchus nigripectus. Taxonomy (NCBI): domain Eukaryota; kingdom Metazoa; phylum Chordata; class Aves; order Passeriformes; family Dicruridae; genus Machaerirhynchus; species Machaerirhynchus nigripectus. Next base: position 2,663,978 of record VZRQ01010876.1, read on the forward strand.
CCTGAGGTGGTGTCAGGGCAGGTTTAGGTTGGATATTAGGAAAAGGTTCTTCACCAAGAGGGTGGTTTGGCACTGGAACAAGCTCCCCCGGGAACTTGTCACAGCACCAATCCTGACAGAGCTCAAGAAGCATTTGGACAATGCTCTTGGGCACATGGTGTAGTAATTGGGATGTCCAGTTAGCCTGCAGGGCCAGGAGTTGGACTTGATCTTTGTGGGTCCCTTCCAACTCAGTATATTCCATTATTCTATGATAATGCTGGATATTATCATCTAAAAGCAGACTCCTTGTTGATTCCCATGTGAACGGGTTGCTGTCAGGGAGTGCTGAGAGTATCAGGCAGATTTGACTGGCAAATGCAGTACCCAGGCTCACAGCATCCAAGGGCTCCTGACAGGCTGCTGTGTATTAATACATTTATTCATTTCCACATATTCCTAGCATCTAGGGCAAGTGACAAAAAACCACTAAGCTGTGGAGAGCTTCTCTAATATTTTTTGATTAGCTGACAGTGTTAGTGAAGCTGTTAATATCTCTTCATCTAGAAGAGGACATTTCTCAAACAAAGTCAGAATAACCCTGAGCTGGATTTGCAGTTTGTGACTGATAGCAGTAGCTTGGTTGCAGTCAGTAAATAATGCTGTCTGGTGCTCTGTGGCTGCAATGCTGTTGCCTGTATTTGTGAAATGTTTATGCTCTGTCAGTCAAGAGACAGCAGATGCCATTAAAACTATCTCAGCAGTTTCCAGCTGCACAAGAGTAGCGGCATCTCTTCTAAGCACAGCAAAATGTCGTGGCTTGCTGAGACCTTTTCTTGTAATTTTGTGCACACTTGTATTTAATTTTTTCTGGTCAGCCTGTGGTCCAAGCACAATCTGGCAGAAGAAAAGGTCACTGTGTGTCTCTAGACAAGTTACAAGATGTTATTGATTTCAGCTCCGGGCAGTGCCCTCCCACCTCACTGGCACAACTCAGGTGGTGCATAGAGTGGTAATTCACTGTGGAATGGGCTGATGGCTGTTACAGGTAGGTAAGGAGTAAAGGCAGAGCTCCTTGGGGATGGATATAATTTATATGTAATTGTATATCTGCCCTCCAGTCAGAGCTCATTTAGGTATGATAAGGTATCACACTTTTGCTGAAAAACCACCTACGTCTCATACCTTTTTAATGAATATATTGGGAGGAACAGCCTTTGCTTGTGTTTTTATCAGGTCAAGGGCTGTGGCTCAAGAGTTCTTTCATCCCACACACGCATCAGTTTTCTCCAAATCACATATTCTGGTGGGAAGGAGAGACTGCAGCATCCCCAACAAATCCATGAACCTTTAGCCAAGGATTTGGGTTCCCAGGATGAGGGTTGGTAGGGGGAGGGAACATTAGGTGAGGGAGAACTGATACCATGTAGTTTCATGTGGTCTCATTTGGAGTTTCCCAAAAAGCCTTGCTAGCTGTCTGTTAAGAGTCTAGTGACCTACAAGTGGAATTGCAGCCTCCTGTAGTAATTTTTTAAAAACACATAATAAAATATGAGAGGGAGCAAACTGGTGTTGGCAAAGAGGCAGGCACAGTATGCTGATGTAACTTTTATAACCCAAATTTGCATTATTTCTTGGCTTGTAAGCCATATAAAATATTCTTACTCTGTCATGTGTTGTAAAATCTGTCCCTGTGCATTAATACAAATAGAATAGTGGAGCCAAGTCCTGGAATTATAGCATTAGAGATGGAAAAAAAATATACTGGCTTGGAGAACTTGCAGAAATACGGTTTAGCTGCCACTGCTCTTTTATTGGTGCAGCTGCCTCAGTGGTGAGAAGGAGCAAGGGACCATCCACAAGCAGTGGTATGCAGGCTTCCTTTTCTTCTTTCGCACGTTTGACACTGACCATACAGGCTGAGGGACCCCTGTAGCCTCAAGGGCTGCTCAGCACACCCCTCCTGGGTGCAGTTAGGTGTGGAGCCAGTGGTCCCTAGAGAAGGATGTGGTTGTGTGGGAAAATAGTGAGTCCTGTATGAAATAGCCTTTGGGGAGGTAAAACAGTGTCACTGAATTTGGTATTGCCACCCTCCTACATGTCTACGAGACCTGGGAGAGAAAGCTGAAATGAGGAAGAAGTTGAAGGGTCAGACATTTAGCAGCAGCCATATGAAGGCTGCTTTGTGTTGTGTTAATCCAAGGGCTTTTACCGAATCACAGGTAGGATTCTGTATTTAGCCTTGAACTCATTCCGTGAGGTGGAATAGTGCATTGTCTTCTCACAGGCTTTGCGTTACAGCTACTGTATGTGCTCTTCTCTGAGGCAGTTTCAAGATGTGATGCTGTCTCTGCCTCTCAGGCTGACTGGACTTGGGATCTTTCTGGAGCGTTGCATGTGCAATAAATCATCCTTGCAGCTTCTAGCTCATTTCCTAGAAACCTGGAAACCATAAGCATGAAAGAGTTCAAAGCAGTTTCGCTAGCTCAATATTACTTTTTGACAGCATCAAATGACATGCATTTCATGGAAAGAGATTTTCCCTGCTCCTGAACTGTGAACTTTAGGACTTTAGGTATTTTTTCAGATCAATTATTTGAAGAACAGTTTAGGTCCTGATACCTAATTTCATTTCAGGTGGTGTAACCCTAAGTACACAACTAAGTATCCATTTCTTCAGTTTCAACAGTTGCAATCTTACATATTTGAATTGTGTATCTTCTGGGAAAAAAGTGGTGAATAAATAATTCCAGGTGCCAAAAAGCTGGTTGAATGCTCATTGAGTGAATTCCTTATGAACCAGAACAATCCTGGTGTCAGACAGCATGGCTTTATAAGCTTCTTCTGTGGAAAGGAAAACAGTTTTTTTTAATTTCTCTAAATATTTCAGGGAGGGATAGAGTAACAGTCTTGCTGTGGTGATGGAGAGCGATGAATGAGAGAAGAGCACAATAAAGTTAAGGCAGTTAAAAGGAACGTGACTTTTTTGTAAACACCCCACTTCCCTTGGGACAATAATTTTCATGTTGTTCCAAGTTTTTTTTAAAAGGCGAAAACATAACATACCAAAACCACAGCACCGTTTTCCTGTGCTGGGTATTTAAAAGATAAAATTAGCTCCAGTTAGAGGTGTGGAAAGAGAATCAGTGGGTAGGGTAGGGGGTAGGTAGGTAGGCATGAAGATTTTATAATTTATTTTTATATCCTGTGCTTTTCTTTTGGCATCACACACTTTTGCATTGAAATTTTTTTGTGTATTGACTGAAGAATCAAATAATAGACAATCTTTATCTGCAGATTTCTCTTAGGCAATTGAATGTGAAGGAAAAGTTAGATTTCAGCCTTTTAGTCTCAACAATGAATTTAAAAACTCATCAGAAGCATTCCTAAGCAACATAGGAATTTATGCATATGACACATTTAATGTATCTCAAGCCACAAAACTAAAGTTCTGGCAGTGTTCAGTGAATAAAAGGTTAGTAAAAATTCAGGTGTTAATCTGGTTCTGTTCTAGTTGCATATTCTGATGCAGTAATGTACTCTTGGCTCTTAGGCTGCCTCTGTAAATGGGAGTCTAGCGCTTCTGGAATTTCATATATCTAGCCATATACAGACTGACTGGACAGCTGTCAGAGCATTATTGTGCAGGCTTTTAGCTGTCTGTCACCGAAGGTAACCTCTGCTCATCTGCCCAGGAGCTGCTGCATTCCAGAGGTGTGCAGGGAGAGCAGGCAAGTGGGACTGTGGGGCTTTGCCAAAGGCACTTGCAGCAGAACTGTTGGGTTTTGTTGGCCTGCTTTCACTGTATTGCCACCTGCTGAAAAAATCTGTGTTCTCCACCTAATGTGTTAAATAATCCCAAGAAGATTTATGGTGTCTGGAAGGCATTTATAAAATACAAGTGTTCCTTAAAAGCAAATGCTGAGATGAGGCTGGACAGGTGGCTCAAAAATTTTTTGCCCTGGCTTTTCTGCCTTGTCGTACGAGTAATGACAGGGCAGGAATGGGAGTGGCATAGCAAACTTTAGAGTTCAGAGAGCCTTTAGGGCCACTGAGAGTCCCTATGAAAATAAGCATTGAAGGAATCTGGAGACTGGGGGAGGCAATCCGCATGCTGGATGTGCCACGCAGCTGTTGTATGCTCTGTGCTCCAGGTGATGGGTGGAAAGAAGACATCTCTGCAGCAGGGGCTCTCTGCTGCTTAGGTGGCACTGACTGCAGCCTTCTGTGCCCTCTCCACAATGTCCTTTTCAGTCCAATGCCCATGTCCACAAGTGTTAAAATGCTTCCTCAGACCTGAAAACTGACAAGAGATGTAATGAGAGCAGCTGGAGGGAGGTAATGGAATAGGAAAGAGGGGTGATGACAAGAGCCACGTCTGTGGAGAGAACATGCTGCAAAGATGCTTTGTTGGAAAATCTTATTTTCCATGTCTTGAAGCTTTTCCTCTCCTCAACTCTTATAGAGAATCGCTGGTTTGGGTTGGAAGAGACCTTAAAGATCATGCAGTTCCAACTGCCTGCCATGGGCAGAGACAACTTCCACTAGGCCAGGTTGCTCAAAGCCCCATCCACCCTGGCCTTGAACATTTCCAGGGATTAGACATCCACAGTTTCTGTGGGCAACTTGTCAGTGTTTCACCACCCTCATACTAAAGAATGTCTTCCTTATATCAAATCTAAATCTACCCTCTGGCAGTTTAAAGCCATTCCCCCCATTTCACTACATGCCCTGGTAAAATGTCCCTCTCCAGCTCTTGTGTAGTTCCCCTTTGTCTACTCAAGGCTACGGTTAAGATCACCTTTGAGCCTTCTTTGCTCCAGGCTGACTAATCCCAGCTCAGTCTGTCTCCATAGGGGAGGTGTTAAACCTCTGATGATCCTTGTGGACTTCTCTGGACTTGCTCCAACAGGTCCATGTCCTTCCTGTGCTGGGGACCCCAGAGCTGATGCAGCACTGCAGGTGAGGTCTCATGAGAGTGGAGCAGTGCATCCCCTCCCTCACCCTGCTGCCCACAGTGCTTTGGATGCAGCCCAGGATGCCAATAGATTTTTGGGCTGCAAGAGCACATTGCTGAGTCACACTGAGCTTCTCATCCATCAACATCCCCAGGTCCTTCTGCTTGGGGTTGTTCTAAATCCAGCGTCTGCCCAGCCTGTACTTGTGCTTGGAAGTTAAAAGTGTGTGTAAAAGTGTTAAAAGTGTGTGTGTGTATCTTAGCACAGCTTTTGCAAAGTGCCTTCTGTCTTCTTGCGGTCATTATGGGATTGATAAACCACTGTGGTCAAAGATAAATTTGTTTTGGGAAGGGAATAGTCTAGCTCACTTTGTGGTCTTTGTTTTCCTTTTGATTCTGTACTTCATTGCATCCAAGTGGGCTTTGGCAACACACACTCCCCTTCTATGCATGCAGCATGTGTCAGGCTCTATAAACCATCCAGTGTTCCCAGCTATTCAGCAAACTAGAAGAAAGGGTGAAGGGAATAAGGTCAGAAGAAACACTTTGTATTCCTAAAATCCTGTTCTTCTGCATATAATTTCAGTATCCAGTTCCTTTAAAATGCAGATGACTTCCCCATCACAAATCTAGTCTAGCATACAAAAAAACCCCACTTGGAACAGAACCTGCATGGGCTGATTGATTATTTTTGGATGAAGATGAAAAAGAGAAGAAAAATGCTTGGAATTTTTGTGGTGGAAAAGGGCAAGCAAAAATATTTGAATAAAAACTCTCCTACCCAAATAATTCCACAGTTATCAAAGTGATCATTGTTGGGTGAAATCATCAAAAAAGAAGCTATATAGACGTTTGAACATGAACATAAACCTAAGGACAAGTAAAGAAAAATTGCTGGCTCTAACTCCTTTTGTGGAGATTGAGATTCCTTTTTCTTGGCAAGTCAGATGATGAACCACTTGTTAATTAAGTGGTTGAAAGGTGCAGTTGAAAAAGACATTTGGAATCAGAGACAGCTCAGCATGGAGGAAACCACCTCTGTGATCAATCTTGTCAGGTTTTGACACCTTAATTAAAAGTTATCTTTGGCAATGTGAAGGCAGATCTAGTGCTGGGAAAGCAGACACTAAGCATTTTGTTGTGGTCATTTGGCAACAAGAGTACTGAAGGGATCAGCAGCCAATCCCACTTCCACCAGGAAGAGACAACTTTGGGCATTGCAATACAGCAGACACGGGGCACTGGGACAGATCCGGGCTGGATCACGGATCGCCTCCCACGGTGAAACAGCTCGGGGCTATGAAACGTTGTGACCCTGTCTGAAGTTCCATGTGATCCTGTGCCAGCCATTCTGTCATCCAGCATTTCTGGTCTCCATCACATCTTTTGCTCTCTTTCTGACATTTAAGCTACTTAGGGTGGCAGTGGTCTCTCAGCCTACGCGCTCCTTCCCTGGCAAGGGTGTGGTGGTCAAAAGTGGGGCAGGGATCTTGAAGTCCTCATTACTGGGAAAATGGTGACTTCACTGTAGAGAAGTGGAAAAAGTTGAGGGCTTATTGGAAGAACTGATTTTAGTTTTGGCCAAGTTATTTAACATGAAGACATTTTTCATGTCTTTAATGAAATGTCTAAGAAAAAAAAGGAAGACATTACTTTGAGGGGGAAGAAAAACAATTGTCCTCTGTGCTGTCCTGTCATAGTTATATAAAAAAGAGTGTAACTTATTACACCAAACAATGGATTTTTTTACTTGATTGTTGAACCAAATTGTTGAAAAAACCTGTAATTTAAGACCCCTTGAGCTCTTTTACTTTGACTCAGTGTTTCATTTGATTTGGAGGAGTTAATTCTTTTGCATCTAATTAAACTTAGGCTGGTTTGACATTAAAACAAAAGTTTCACAATGAAAAAATATTTTTTTAGAATATGTTGAAATGCAACATTTCAGCATCTTTGGAAACAAGAAGCTCTCACAAAATTTCACAATGAAATGTGCATTGATCCAAAATCCCTCCTGCCTTTTTTTTAGTTTTGTTTTTTGTTCAGTTTGTTTGTTTTGTAGAAGATTCACACCAACTGTGAGCTGGATTCAGATATAAAGTTTCTCTCTGTGTCACAGCCTTTTTCAATGAATTTTCTATTCACAAAAAATTTTTCTCATCCGGTTTTAGCTGTATTCTTTGGAAAATGCTTATTTTCCTTGGAGAAGTCAGATAGAGGAAAAAAATAAAATCTGTGTTACTTCCATGATTGCTGTCATGGATCCATTGATGTGTGTGACACTTAACCAATCACTCATGTTATTGGTAAAGAGAAATGAATTATCTGCTTTGCTCAGGACAGAAAATGAAAAGCAGTTACCAGAAAATCACATCCTGGTAAAGGAAATAAGGCCATTTTAACAAGTTTATGAGGGAGAGTTTCATTTTGAAGCACAAAAACAGAAAACATATGAAAAGCATTTTGGACCCCATCTGGTCATGTGATTCCTTTGCTGGGAATCTAACTGAAGGCTGATCAGAGAGAAAATAATTGTTTCTTTTAAGTAGTAATTACAAATGGATATGTGTGTTCTTCTGCAGTAATTAGTGAATATGTTTTGAATAGAGTACTCTTCAGTAAATAAACTTGCACCAACCAGTAATTGTTTAATGCCTGGTAAAGCTGTAGTGTTCTTAAATGGATGTGTCAGCTCAAGAGAGAATGTTATAATATTATTATTTAATATTCATGCTGTTTAGTCTAGAGAAGAGAAGGCTTGGGCAGTTAGAGAAATCTTACTGTATATGAAAGCCTTTTGCAAGAAAAGCACAGATTTTTTTTTTTTCCTTTACTGTTTAGGGCACACAGCTCAAGCCCAGGAGAATGAAGAGGAAGGGCTGATGGTACAAGTGGCTCAATAATTCCTCCTGTTTGCATGGGGCCCCTTGCTCAGCCCCAGCTCCAGCTGCTCACTATCTTAGTCATGCTGATCCAAATCTGTGTAAAGGCACAGCAGATTGCTCCAAGGACCCAGGTTTAGAATAATAATAATTCTCTGCTGAGTGGATGGAAGGGAGGTTTGAGCCTGAAAAGTTGAAAAGGCCCTGGATCGCTGTCTCCTTGATGGAGACCCAACTCTTTTTTCAGTGACTCCATACTTGTGGCAGCAGTCCAAATTACAGAATCATAAAATCAGTGATGTTGGAAAAGACCTCTCATCAGGATCACTGAGTCTGACCTATGACTTGCATAATTTGTCAGTTTGTTGGGGGTTGGAAAACGTGCTCCACTGAGGTTCTGACTCAGAGGCTTCAGTAAGGACTTTACCGGGCTACCTACCTGTGTCCAGAGGTGTCCCTGGCTGGGACCTTGGGCTGTGCCGAGGATAAAACAGCTGGATGATGGGACCCAGCCTTGTACATTAAAATGCTGTTGTGACTGCCTTGGACTCAATGGGAGGGGTTCATGTACTTGGTGGTATGGGCCAGTATTTTCCCATGGAACAGGAAGAAGGGCTTTTGAGGACAAAATTGGGAATACATGTCAATAAAATGTGAAATAACTTTTTACTCAATAAAGAGTCCTTGGGAACATGATGGAGACACAGGGACAGTCTGCCATGAGAGCAAATTCCATGGCTACTACGTTGCCTAATTTTTCTTGGTATAGATGATTTTGATATGCGAGAACTACACACACACGATTTGTTTTGCCATCAGCACAGTCATAAGGAATCTCTAATAATACTATTTCCTCTCTGATTTTAAAAGTCAAAGTGCAATCGCCTTCTTTGTGATCTGTTTGATTTATCATGCACATATTTGCATGTAGTACTGAGAAAATTTTTATAGTTTATTTGTTAACATATAGCTATTATAATTTTAATTATGTAAATAGAGGTGAGCTGGACTACTGAAAGGAGATCCTGATCCTTACCTGTCAAAGTGTTTCATCTGCCAAAAGTGCTGTATTTTTATAGCTCTGAATTAATCTTTTTTTTTCCCTGGAAGATTTCTTCCAGAGGAAATTTCAAAACCCTATCCTTCCATTGTGATTGTGAATGGGTTTTGGTTTTGTTTCAATTTCCATGGCAACAGAAAAATTTGTTTTCTGACAGTGTTTGAATACAAAAGTCTAATTTCCCTGGGCTCTTTTGAATACGTCAGTTTACATTTTTATCCCCTCAAGTGTTTTGAACCCCTGTCCTCAACCCCTTGACTCCATTTAATTCTGTGAAATCCAATCTCTTTCTCCTTTGTCAGGACAGACCGGTTTTTTTCCATACTTCCTTTATTTTTCAGATATAATTTGATTCAGTGTGCTGATAGCAGAAATATAGCCACTTTTTATACTTAGGAGTTCAATTCTTTCCTTAGAGGCATTATTACTTTTTAAATTACTTCTAAGCACTGAAATTACTCCAAATCTAGTTTCAAGGTTGGGGAATATAACCACTATAATTTTGAATTCAGGAGCTAACTGTCTTTGTTATGTTTTGCTTACATTCACGTATCTTACAGTGTTTGACCTCTTCATCAGCCTGTCCATGAGTGTGCTTGAAGAGTGCCAGCTACATAACCATTAAACTTTGCACTGAGTCTCCTGCGATTTTGAACAAAACACTTCAGTTTGTTCCTTAATAGATGCCAGACATCTGTGGTTTGCAGAGCTCCATCATTCACTGCATGAATGATGAAATCTCATTGTATTTAACATCTGACGTCACCTGTGCCACCTAATTATCTTAAGTGCTAGAAAGCTTCAAGATACATGGTTTAAATTCAAACAACCTCTAAAGTTTGACTGTGAAAGATGAATAGAAGAAAGTCAGGGACATGACAGTCTTATTCTTCTGTGCTTTACCAATCTGTGTAGCTCCTTCCACAAGGAAGGAAATAAATTCCATCTCTGTGTCCCACCAACAAGTATTTAATCTGTGAATCATAATGTAAATGCTGTTGTACCTCTCCGAGTCTGGCCAGTTTTCTTGCTTAGTTCATCTCCAGCTGAGCTGGAATACATGCATGGCTCCTTAACTGCAGAGGAAAATATTTCTAATAGGTCCCCAAACCTCCCCCTACACTTTTCCCCTTCTCTGTAAAACCAAACTAAGGCAGCACTCATTGCACCTGGCTGTGCAGATCTATGTCCTTCCTGGCTTTGATAAAGGAGAAAAGAGTCAACAACCCTGACATGTGAGTTACTGGCAACAGGATAAAGCCCAGAGTGAATTAATGGGGCAGTGCAAACCTTTGAACTCTGCTTTGCTGCCACGACAGGTGTAGAACTTAAAGAAAAGAACTGAAAAAACTGATCTGCTTGGAAAACAGCTTCTGGGGATAGATTGCCTCTTCAGAGGACAGCAGGTACCCACAATAGGCATTTCCAGGTGCTTCCTAACTTTTAGAGAATGTTGTGCTGATAGAAGATAACTTTCATTTCATTAAAGTATGAATAAGATTTAACTTCCAGCATTGCCTATTCAGGCAGTTACATGCAGTCTTTTTTATTTATAGTCTTTTGCTGTATTTATCCATTTCTTTGGTGTAGTTGCTTATTATTAATAGATATATTATATAGACTTTGTTGATGCTGCTACAAATGAGTTTTCTGTTAATGCTGAGATCTGAGCTTAATAATGCACTCTGCACTGCTGTTTGAAAGTCATGATAAAGCTGCTCTGCCATTTTATTTTTTGCTCCCAGTAAAATATAACCAGCCTGTATTCATTGCCGGCACAGATATTTATAACTATATCTGATCTGTTTTTCTTAGTTGTTAGATCTTTTATTGCTTTTCTTGCATGGATTATCTGAGAAAACTACACAGGCTCTAAGCTGTGGGAAGAGTCAATCCTTGTATCTTAACATGTGCCAAGCCAACCTATCACGTCGCTCAGCTGATTTGAGAGTTGTTTTGCTTTTAGATAAATATTTTTATGACTGTATCTATTTATGACTTTAGCCCCTTGTGAATCGTTACTGGAGGTCATGTGTTGTTAGTTCAGAAGTATCCGTTAATCATGCAGGAAAGGGAGCATGGGTGAAACATAAGGATTTCTTCCTGTGGGAAAGTGAATAATCATTTTTGTTCTAGATTAGTTCACTAGAAACTGTGAAACTGTATTCCAGTCCATGCCTTCGTAAACATTTAAAATAACATTTCCAGTTTCTGAAAGTGTAAAGAAACAATTATTTTTTCCAGCATCTATCCCTACTCAGTCATAAAACATGTCCTTAAATGAATATAGAAAAGCCAGTTACAGTATAAAGTCAAATGTCAGCAAAAAATATATTGCTTCTTTTGCTTAAGTATCTAATGATTTTTGGTGCTTCATTTTAATCTCTTGACATATTCAGGTAGGCGGTGCTCAAATAATTCTTAAACCCCATAATTTTCATTGTGTCCCAAATGAACATGCATCTTTAATAAACACTGTAGACATTAGAATAATTCAGAATACTTTGTATCAAAACATCTTTATTTCTTCCCAATCCTTCCTTAAAATATTGTTAGGAGCACCCTAGGAAGCTGAAGCTGTGGTGGCTGTGACAGATGTCCTGCTCTCAGCAACACAAGTCTATGGACTTCAAATGGACTTGGGCAGAAAGAAAAACAGAACCTACAGCCCGTCTGAGCCCTCTGACAGGGTGAGGGGGGAAGGGACTTCTCCCAGGCTTGGAATGAGCTGTGTGTTTGTTCTTTGGAGGTCACTGGCAAACAAAGACATCTGTGTGGTTCCCAGGCAGAGGAGGTCTTGCTGGAAAGCTGGTGGGTGGGTTTGGGAAGCCCAGGGCAAAGCCTCTGCCAGGCTGAAGCTGGGAGGAGGGCAAGGACAAGGGCAGAGGTCCTGGCGTGAGGTGATGGAGAGCTGTTCAAGCACTTCTTCCTCTGTAAACTCTTCGAAGTGGCAGGTGTAGTTTGGAGCCAAAGAGTGAGATCAGGAGTTAATTGTCTCAATTAATTGTCATGGACAAGAAAATCAATTTGCAATTAGTTTGCAAACTGCAGTTTTTTCAGAACTTTTCTTATCAGCTGCCATCTACATTAGAAAAACTGCTTGAATTTCACTGTTGGTACGAAGACCATCACAGATTTACAGATGAAACCAAGAGGGGTGAGGAGCCCAAGTAGTCACAGCTTTGCTCAGTGGGTTTTAATAATCCCTATACTACAGACCTCTCCAGTCCTTCTGTTTCTGATCCCTGTGGATGGGAGGTGTTTGTAAATTTGGTTTTGGAAAGGTCTTGTGTTCTAGGCAGTCATGGTTTCTGCATCTTCTCTGAACAGAGGAGAGTATTGAAGCTGTCCCACAGGGCACATTGGCCTTTCCAGGGGAAGGGCATTATGGCTTATTGTAATACTGTCTGGAAAACAAAAACAGATCTACTGTACTTCTATATCCCTCTTTTAATGAAATTTGTCTCCAAATCCTTTTAATCCTTCTTTTTTCCAGTGTTTTTTGTTTTTTTTTTTTTCTTTCTTGAGAGTGTGGATAGCAGCAGTCTATCAGCAATAGAAAAATAGAATTTTTGTTTACTTTGTTACATTGTGACAGCTGGCTTTGACAAAATCATGGATTGATTTTATCTGGTCAGCAAATTATTTCCATTCATCTGCAGCCCCGGAAACCTGCTTGGATCTTGGAAATGCATCTGGTCCCAGTTTCAAATTGAATTGTCTCATTTTTATTTGACATGAGTGAACATGGACACTTAGATCATAATTTCATTTCTGTGCATCAAAAGCCATTTCTCCCAGTCTTCTCTCATCCCCAAAATAAACTTTGGTACCTCTCAACTGTAGCTGTCTGTCGGTTCTAAATTTTCTGGAGGGTATTTATGGCACAGAATAACTGTTCAGGGACACATGCCTCCTTCAGTGAATTCCTATTTGTGTGCATAAGCTTTCCTTGGAAACACTGATGAGGGACTTAATTCCTGATGTTATCAGTGAACTTCTCTTTATGCCCAGTGACTGCCATTCTTTGCAAGGTCCTTTTGACTGGGTAGATAATAGTAAGAGAATAAGAAGGTATTTTACCAGAGTTTGCTATTTCTATCTGGCAGCCCCTTCCATTAGTTAACACTCCTACTTGTGAGCTTCCTAGAGGCTCCCATTTTTAGGAACAAAATGTTCAAACTAAGTTGCTGACTAAGCAGTGATTGGAACATACCTCTAGTTGACATCTCTGAACACCACAGATATTCTTGTGCTCTCTATTCATTCACAGACCATCACAGAAGGTCTGAAGGTTCATGACTGGGCCGAGTTCATTAGATGCCATTATTGTAGCCTAATGGATTGTAATTAATCTTTGCCCTCAAAACACAGGGCAGAGACCCCAGCTGAGCTTCTCTGGAGGTCAGAGTTAGTGGAGACATGGAAAAAGCAGCTGGTAGCAGACAGCCACTGAACAAATGAATCCTTGTTCTTAGAGCCTGAGCTTTGACAAGGTGGTGGCAGAGGAGGAGTCATCTCTCTGGAATCTTTGCATCCTGTCCTGAGCTTACCAGCATTTATCAGCTGTAGTAGCTGCTACATTTAATTTCATTTCAACACAAGGCATTTGCTTTAAAAACTGTTTTGATGAGTGCAATTCCTGGTGGAGTGACTGAGAGTCTGAGTGCAGTAACTGATGAACTGCCTTGGGAATGGCTCGTTAGCCTAAAGAGCAAATACGAGATTCAGCACTTAGCTAATGGCAGTCCTTCCAGCTGCTCAGCCTGACATACATCCAGCCTATGATTAAAGGAGATAGAATAGAAAGAGTTAAGAAACTTGGTGAGTTTGGTGATTATAAATGAATTACACTGTAATACATTTTTTGATTTTCTTTGGTATTGCTGATAGTTACTTGCATGTCCATTGCTCATCAATATAAGCAGCAAAATGTATTGCTATTAAAGGGTTTTGAGGCTCAGTAAAATGGATATTTTAAGTTTGTTAAACAGCTTGTTTCACTTAATAACATTTACTTACCTAATAGAACGCAGTAAAATCTTCTTTTCTCTACTTCTTTACATCTGCACAGCAGGACTGACAGATTGACCTTCTGTAGCCTGCCTAGTAAAGGGCAGTGTAGACTTGGTATACATTAGCTTTAAAAATTTTGCAGATTAATGCGATTTCTGCAAGAGATTTTGGGCAATGTTTTTCTATGTTGTCTATTAAAGAGAACAGAATTATTTTGAGAAAAAATGTTTTAAAAGACTGGAGTGTTTGCTTTTCATCTGAGACATCCAGACGTTTTATTAGCAGTATTAAAATATTTTTAGAGGCACACATCCCTTCACGAAGCTGATTTCCAACTGATATGTCCAAGAATGTTTATTATCACCCTGCTCCAGAGGGTCAGTGTGCATCATCAAGAAAAAATAGATACAAAAATAACTTCAATTATTTTAAGATCAGCTAATATGTCTCAAACTCATAATGAGTCTCTGACTGGATGTAAAACTCAAATACTTTCTTATGTTTTCCTTTGGTTTATTGGATAGGAGATACACTAGTTAAAAATTCTAAACACTTTGTTTGAAAATAATGTTTTACAGTGATCTCTTGCCTTCTGTGGCCATGAGAGAGATCTTTCTAGGCAGTCTGATGCGTTAGTGCTCATAACTCTAGTTTGTGACTATGATTATTTCTTGGTGCTGAGTCAAACAAGAGATCATAAAATCAAACTACAAAGCTTTTAGCTGTACTGGTGGCTAGCTGGAAATCAACATCTTCACTTACTGGACAGAGACTGGATTAAATGACAAATTCATCTGACTAAAAAATTGGATAAAATCTCCCAGAAGATGGCAGTGCACCTATGGGTATTGTTCTGCCAACTTGGCAGCTTATATAATTTCTAGCTGGTTTTTTTTCCCCCCAATATTGAGTGCAATAACAAAACAAATAATGACAGCAGCTACGGGATGTGTCTGTGTGGGGTACTGATGATACTTTTGATCTTTAAATCTGAAGTGAGGAGCTAATAATTCACAAAGGCCTGTCCTGCAGGGTTGCTGATGGACTGGATGCTTTTGGGCAGGTTGACAAGTTGCTCAGCACTTTGTTACACTCACCAGCACGACCAAGATCCCCTTTCCTTTGGGGTCCTTCAAATAATTCCCATACAAAACCCACTGACCAGATGCAGAGCTTTAAAATATGTGAGTTTTCAAAGTGTCATTGCTCTCAGAGAAATGGATATTGCAGGATAAGAATTACTAATAAGTGGAATAAATGATGAGGTTTAAAAGTCTGGCCATGTTACATCTTTGCTCCACTGTTTCTCATCAAAGAATTTTTTCATTCAGATAGGGATCAAAAGCATATGTTCAAAAATACCAAAAAGTACTACTTCTATATTAGTTGTAGTCTAAAAACAATCAATAATTGCTGTAAGTTTAGGGAAATTTCCAATTCAGTTTCCAAAGCTGGAATCTAAGCATGGATTTTCAAACATGTGATCAAACTTGTTTGACTATTTAACCTTTCAAAAACTGATCCAGCACTTATTATTTTATTTATTTTAGAATTAGCTGTAAGGAATAGTAATATCTCTTTTTAAGAATTCATCTTAATTTATAACTATAATTTGCAAGTAAAACCCAGTAATTGTTCTACAGAAATCATCTTATGAGCTGTTTGATATGCATATTTACATGAATAAGCAAGTTTGTTTTTGTGATGAACCTGAATGAAGAGATTTTTTTAAAGAGTGGAGAAGGAAAAGAGGAGGTTTTAGACACATAGCAATGCTTACATCTCAATTTTGAAAGTGAACTTTACCATCTCCAACTGTTTTACCCGGAATTACTACCAGAAAGCTAAAGAACATTTAAATATTTATTCTCTATAGCTTAGTCGGGGAAAAATGTTATGTTATAGCTCATTTGTAACCACTTATTTAGTTTTCCAAACAACAAAAATTCATTAGCACTAAAACAAAAATTAAAATTGCAGCTGTTTCTTTAACATAAAGAAGTTATGAAAAAACAATTGTGTGCTCTTACTCTGCAGTCATATAATTGCATATGCTTGTCCGACTGCTTAGACACTGTGGATGCTAATTTTACTGTATTAATATAAGCTGCATCATTTCCTTTACACAAAGCATAAAGCTAAGGAAGAAGTTAAATTTTGGTTGCTTTTTTCATTTGTTGTCTTTTAGTTTCAGTTTTCTCCTCCTCCAGTAAGTCATGGAAGCCGCAAGATACATTGGGTTTTTAATTCCTTAGATGTCAACTCTCCATTTTAAAAGCATGTTTGTTTTGATTTTGTTTCCTCATAGAGCATCTTTAGCCTCTTTAAGGGCCCATCTGTGACTGAACCCATCATGACTATAAATTTAGTCAGGCAAAACCTTCCTTAGCACATGAAGAGTCTCAGAAGCACCTTCCCATTCAAGTGGCCAACAGAGGTGTGTGGTCCATCTTTAATGGCCAAAATCACAATCCATATGTTGTATGAGGGGGGCAGCAGTGACGGATATGATCCATTTATCAGTAGATCCTATAGCCAATACCTGCTTCTCCATCTGATAATCCACCTTCCACTACTGGCAAGCATCTTCTCTGTCAGGAGAGGGCTCACATTAAATCACACCCTTCTCCCTCCCAGTCACCTTTTTAACGTCACTTTCCTGGTGCTTGCACAACTCGCAGTGCTCGTGTGACTGATGGAGCTTCTGGGTTCTGTGCAGCTGCTCAAACTGTAACTGCTGGCATTTGCTGCTCCCTTTGTGTAATCTGGATATGCTCTGACATGTAAATGATGTTGCTTGCTATTTCCTTGTTCCTACTGTTTAAAATCTCAATAAAACTGAAAAATGCCACTATACAAACTGCGAATATCTCAGCTGACTATTCCACAATAAGGCAAGCTACCTCAGCACAAATAAAATGTTGACATTTCTTTCTTTGTGTATTTTTCCTTGTGTTTCTTAGTGAATTTTCCATCTTTAATGTCACTGCTTGAGGTAAACCCAACATTGTTATTCAGTCTTTAACAGTTATATTCTGGAACCTTTATGAAAGCAAATCTATTTATATTAGGGGCAATAAAGACAGTACTAAAAATGAAGGATCACGGCATGGGATTTTCAGGAGGGTCAGTGGCTCACAGAGCATTTCTCTTTAATTTGTTTTGTGAACTGCATGTGACTTATCAATAAAGCTGCTGTACTATCTGTAATCAAACCATTAAAACTGTCTTCTGCCATAGGCTTATGGTGATTAAACTTTCCCAGTGTATGTGCCTAGGATACTGAACTTTGCCTGGTGCTTTCATCTAGTAGTAGCTGTGTAGTGTGGTGTGTTTTGAGGGGGTTTAAAGTGATTTCATATCCAGCCACATTTTGCCTACCTTGTAGCTAATATGGATCTGCCTGTCTTTCCCAGATACTTGAAGAAGTTCAGCTCATAGGACACACTGAAACTCTGTGAACTACATTGGAGTCTTTCTGTAGCTCAGTCACAGCTTTGTGGATAAGACAGGAAAATGGGGGAAGCTGGCTGCAGTCTTTCTGCAATATTTAACTGTAACTAATAGTCTGATGCTTCCAGTGCTCCTCTAGGAAGTAGGAGAGCCAATTCTGACTTTCCTTTCAGC
Source organism: Machaerirhynchus nigripectus (assembly GCA_013397975.1). Taxonomy (NCBI): domain Eukaryota; kingdom Metazoa; phylum Chordata; class Aves; order Passeriformes; family Dicruridae; genus Machaerirhynchus; species Machaerirhynchus nigripectus. The sequence goes on from VZRQ01010876.1 coordinate 2,681,499, forward strand.
CACAGTGGTTTCAAAAACTAGCTCCCAGGCCAGCCCTCACCTGAAACTCATCCTTCTGTTGAAACCTTGTTAACAGGCAGCAAAAAAAAGGTGATCAAAGAGATGTTTCAGTGGGACAGTAGGATCATGTAGGCATCTTGGAGGTATCAAATGTGACCAGCACTTGACCAGTTTGTTTTGGTCCACAGTCCTGCTGCAGTCCCTGGTGGTGTTGTAGCCTCTCAGTCTGCTCTTCATACTCTCTCCTCCCACTGACAACCAATTCTATGCAGTCCACTGCATCCAGTGTCCTGCAAATCAGTTCTCTAATTATTGATGGTGATATAGCAGATTAGGTGGTCTGAAGGTTCTGGAAAGAAAACCAGATCCTCAGACAGCATTGTCACTCTTTTCAGCACACAACAGACTCATCCAGAAAACAATCTGGCCAAAACTGGCCCCCTCGATACTCCTTGATGACTCTCTGGAATTACACACATTTCTGTTTCGACTCAAAGCCAGAACTCACAGAAAAAAGCTACTTTATGGCACTAATTTGGCTGATGGCTGGAAGCAGAGTCAAGTGAGTACACAAGCTATATGAAGTATTTTGAATACACTCTCATACTACAAGTACAGGACCAAACTTCATCGACACTCAAAGAGGATTTTGTTTGGGTACTGTTTACGGAGGAACTGCATACCTCTGAGAGCTCTCACAATGGTTCTGTCATTCCCCTTTTCATAAGCCCCTAGTTTGTCTTTTCAGCTGAAGGTGCAGACAAGCATCTGCCGTGCCATCTAACCTTGGAAAACATGAACTTTTGTCAGTAGCTTCTACTCAATAGATAACACATTTCCAGCAGAGTGCTGAGTTCGGGCCTTTTCTTGTTGAGTCCTTGTCCCAGATGATCAATATTTCCTAAGTGCTGAGTTTTCACCCAGAGGTATTCAGTGCACTGTAGAGGGAAGAGGAGGCTTGGACACAGCCTACAACATTGGGTGAACCAACCTGTTGCAGATAGGGTGGCTGCTTTCCCAACCTGGTGATCCAGACTCAGGAGGAGTTGAACTGCTTTCCTTTCCAGAACTGTTTCTGGCCCCTGAATAAAGTATGTGGATAAAGTGTCTTCCAAACTCTGAGCTGCCACTTCACATAATGAGTGGTGACAGAAGTTGGCCTCATGCCTCCATGGTGTTTTCAGTATGGATGCTGAGGAATCTCCTAAAAAGGGTTTCTTGGAAGGTATCAACTTTGATGGGCAGAAGAGTAAGGCAAGGGATTCAGGCTGGAAGGACCTTGGAAAGGCCTGCAAAAAAGGTGAGTTGACTAACTGATGAGTGAGAGGTCAAGCCTCCAGAAGAACAGTGATGTGAACCAGACACAAATTCTCTTCAGCCTGGGACTTAACAATCTTAAGCCTAAACATGCACACACCCGGTGAGAGGATTTAAACACAGGAACAAGGTCTCCTTGTGGAAAACCTGTTGAGAGGCTATGTCACAATACAGAGTTTATATCCAGTTACAGATATGTTCAGGCAGGGAGAACATTAGGAGAGTGGTGAGGGAAATACAAGTTTCTCACAACTGAGTTTCTCACAACTATTTTGGTATCTCTTCTGCTATACAAGTCTGTTGTGGAGCAAATACAAAGTAAAGCACCTTTCCTTAATCAAGGCCCTGAAATAGCCATATATATCTGTCTTCTAGTCTGCATTTTTTGATTCATCCAACCAAAAAAACTCATTAATTAATTACAGGCTGATATCTATCCATTTACACACATTTCTCTAAGAACTGTGGAGCAAGATGCTCAGACGATGTAGAAACAATAAATTCTGTGAAGATTTTTTGTTCTAAATAATGAATCTTGCTGGCTGAAAAATAAACCATATGGCTTGTCAAGTTAAATACAAGTAGAAGAGTAATAGTACTGAATTTGTGTATTGAGTATTTATTTTATTTTTCATCACAAGTTATTTTTCTCTACAGCACTAAGAATCAGGTGAATTATAGAAGGAGGATCTGAATATTTAATATAGTTAGTTAAGTTCAAAGAATACACAATTAAGCCTATTGCAGATTTTCAATACACTTACATGTCCTTGTTGCCACAGAGGGGATGTAGATACTTCCAGTTTAAGTGATTACAGTGCAGTACTTTTGTATCTTTCTAGCTCAGTCCTTCAAATGACTGTTTTAGGTCCTTAAGATCTCTTTGGATTTGTCCCTATATCTTTAGAGTTATGAATAACTCTCAGGACAAGATGATTTTTTTATCTTTTCCCAGTGAATCACCTTCAGGTTTCAGTAAATTGAAGAGCAGTTACACTGCAGAAGGAGGGAATACTGCATTGTTGACAAAACACTTTTAGTCTGAGCTTCTACGTGTGGGCCTGCATTAAATTACTGCTCTGACAAAATACCAATCCCATCTCTGGAACCAAAAGTGCTGAATAAGCTTTGCAATTGAAATGCAATTCCATTTCTCCTCTTTGAATTGAAAGTGGAGAGTTTAAGAAAGGCAGAGTATTGGAGTATTCTGACTGGAATACCCATCACAAAATACAAAGATGATTTTTAATTATTATATCTATTACATATTTGCATATACTTATACATATACACATACCTATACATATGCACAAAATTTATATATATATATGCATGAATATGAATGTGTTTAATTGACTCAGTACTTGCATATAGAATAAGCTTTTACTCTTAAGAACCATTTAAATTATTTCTCTAAAATTAACGAATATGGCTTGATAGAAGAGAATTCTCAGAAAATTCTACATTCAGTATGAACCGTAGAATTTTTCATGATCTAAAAGAAATTCTGAAGCAGAGCTAGGACTGAACTTGGTGAGGGTCAAGCTCCAAACCAGTCTTATAGATCTTTTTTTGCAACTGCTTTTTCTATTTTTTTTATATATATAGCATAATCTTTTTTATCATGGCTTTATATACCTTTGGAAGTGAAGAGAAAGAAGTCCCTGACATTTATCAATGATGCCTCAATAGACACCATTCTTTATTTGCAAGAAAAGTGTATCAATTTTTCAGGGTTGTTTTGATTAAAAAAAGAGTGGAGAAAGGTATATGACAGCCTTGGAAAATGACCCCCATCTAAGTGGGCCATCGATACAGTCCTTGTGCACATGTTGGCCATGAGCCAAAGGCACTTTGTAAAGGTATTTTTTGATTGACATCTCCCCAGGAAACACTTTCTCTCTTCTTCACAGAGTCTTGGATCATATCAGCCATTGACTCCCAGCAATGTTCAAAGGATTTTTTTAAGCATCCAAGGCTATTTTTATGGCTCCATTCTTGGAAGATGGAAAAAGAGGGGAGGGAAAGCAGATGAGATCTTCTTCTGCCACCAAAACCCCTGCAGTATCCAGTTGCAGGAGGGAATCCTTATCTCTCAGAGGGCTATTGGCTAACTCTTATCAAATATTCCCTGTCTGGGACCTTAGACAGAAGCTAGAAGACAAGGACCTGCTATTTTATGAGGTGAGTGAAGTCAGATTTTCTGCCCTTTCCCTGCAAAGCTGCCTAAGGGAAAATGTGGTGACAACTAACAGCAGAAGATAAGCAAGTGATTGACTAGTGTTTTCAGGAATATCAGGAATGCAGAGACTGCTTTTCCTTTAATCTCCCAAATGCTGCTGGCATTTCCTACTGGTAGCTGCAGAAAGTTGCACAGAAGGACAACTGGGGATTGAAATATATTAGTAGTGTCATCAAGGTGGTTTCTGTGAAGCGGTCCCCAAGTCCTGCCTGAAGATTTTCCAGCAGATGTGAGTGGATGCACCAGGCATTACTCGTAAGTTACATCAGACACATCACTAATATGCTACCCACAAGCTGAAGAACAATACACAGTAACTAACACTACTGAGGAGTGCAGCTCATGCCCTTGGTACGTGTAGGCAGGTTAAGAGGAAAATGTCTGTTCCTGTTCTATCACAAAAGCTGTTCCAGCCCAATACAACACACTGTGCATTTCCTGTGTGCATCCCATACTGCTTGAATGCCAACTACACTTTCACCATTACTTTGAAATTCTTGCTTAAGTTTTGAGATAAGTGGTATCTGATACGAAATAGCCGTGGCAGTAAACTTAGTGCATCTTATTTAATTAGCATGACATTAGTTAGCAGGAGGACTTCAACCATAGGACGTACAGGGATGCAGGCATATCATTCACCCATCAGCACTTTCTGGGGAATTGCTTTCTCTGTTTCACAGGGTTCAGCTCCCTTTGTAACACATCTTGTCTCTGTAAGCACCACCCTTCTCTTCACCTTGGTGTCAATGCACACTCGGCTAACAGCAACTAGTAAGTGTCTAAAGCTGACTTTAATAAAGTTGTTGCAAAACAGAGTGTAGAAGTGCCTTACAAGTTAGGTAATATTATTTAGAGAAAATCTTCTCCTACTAGTTAGATCAGTGATTCAAAGTCATCACTGTCAGGTGCTATTTCTGACTTTCTTACGTGTCACTGCTTGAAAAAAATTCCAACACCTGCAAAAAACACACATCAGGTGAGTAGAGTTCAGTGTGCTGCTGAGACAGGCTGCTGGAGGCAGCTGGTGACCTGCAGCACCACTGAAAAGAGCCACTGCTTTTGACTTCCCACACATTATAAGAAGGAACAATAGTATTTCCCTACCACACTGTGGTGTCAGCAGAGAAAATCAATTAATCACTGCAAAAGATTCTTCTGATTCTGATTCTTCTGATTAAGAATTCAGTAAACATGAAATATAATTTACTAGCTTTTATAAAATGCTTGAAATTCTAGGGTGATTCAGTGTTTGTATTTAAAATCATCTTTGCTGCCCTCCGAAAATAATTCCTCTCACTATGCAATCATTCCTCAGATCTTTGTGCACATGCTTATTAGTAAGTACATGGGCAGTTCCTTTCACGTTATTTGGAATATTTATATTTGTGGGAAACAGAATTCCTCTTTGATATTTTACAAATACAGTCACTTGTACATTTATATATATATTTAATAAATCAAATTATTACTATTAGCCACTTTATTTATTACTTGAAGCAAGCTAAATTTTAAGAATGTTTTAAATTATTATGAACATCATCTCCCATTGCCTCATGCATATATCAATTTTTAACTGAATGCTTTGGCATGGAAAACATAGGCTGCTCCAAGACATGAATATTATTGATATTTGTTTATAGTACAAAGGTCTTGGGAGTTATTTTTTGGAGAAAAAAGCTCTTTGCCCTAAGCAATTGTAAAGTCCACACAAATTGCACTCTGTGCTCTTGAGTGCAGAGTAAGTTTGTTTAACTAGCAAAAAGCAGGCAATAGGCAGAAATTCCAAAGGTGACTAGCAAAGAAGCTCAAGAGACTGTAAAGGAATCAGGTCTGACACATAGCTTTGGTGATAAATTGCAAGGACTTCAAATTTGGGAAGGAGTGAGCTTAGCACAGTTATATGTTATGTTCAAGAGGAACCCAAAATCATAGATCCCTTCTGAAAAATCTTGATTCGATCATGCTCGAGTATGTCCCTCTGGAAGGAGATGCAGGATGGGACACTTACTATGTCTGTGTTGCACAGGAATGTGTGATACTGTGCCTGCAGCTCCATCTGTCTCTGTGTGAGAACACCTCGTGGGGTGTGGGGTGATTCACTGTGGTACCAGGACAGGGCAGCCTCTGCATCTTTTCCATCAGTTGTGGAGGCCGGTGGGCCTGCTGGACAAGGAAGGAAAGGAGTCCTATGGTGGGATAAGTCCTAGGTTCCTTTCCAGCTTCCCCCAGAAGCTCTGTTGACTGAAAAGCTTCCCGCAGAATGCTCTGTTCTCTTATGTTAATGTACCCCAGTTCTGCCTCCCTGGTTGGCTCCGTTGGCCACTACAGCCCTTGTTACCTGATACACCCTCAGAGTTTCTCAATCGAACCCTCTTTGTGCTGCCCGGACTTGTCTGGGACCTGGCTCGAGCACGGATGCATTAAAATCTCTCCTGTAGAACCCCAGGCGAAGGCCTCTCCTGCTCATTCCTCGTTGGGCTGTTTCCCCAGCTATCCGGTGTGTGTGTGTGTGTGTGCAGTGTGCTGGCTGCACCGAGAGGCTTCCTTGGAGGCGCTTTTGGGAAGGCCGTGGTGTTTCACCATCCAGGACCACCACGACAATCAGTGATGTCTGCACCCTTGCTGGTCTCAGCCAAGGTGCTGCAAAGCACATTTATGTATGGCTGTCCCTGAGTGCCTTTCCATCTTAGAATCACAGAATCCTTTAGGGTGGAGAAGACCTCTGAGACCCTCAAGTCTAACTGTAAACCTGACACTGCCAAGTCCATCACTAAACTATGTCCCTAAGAGTCACATCTACACATCTTCTAAATAACCCCAGGGGTGGTGATTCTGCTTCCCTGGGCAGCCTGTTCCAACACTTCACTAACCTTTCAGTGAAGAAATTTTTCCTAATATCCAATATAAACCTCCCCTGGGACAACTTGAGGGTGTTTCCTCCTGTCTTATCACTTGTTATTTGGGAGGAGAGACTGACCCCCACCTGACTACAGCCTCCTTTCAGTCATCTGTGGAGAGTGATAAGATCACTCCTGAGCCTCTTTTTCTTCAGGCTAAACACCTCCAGCTCCCTCTGCAGCTCGTCGTCAAACTGGTACTGCAGATCCTTCATCAAGTTTGCTGCCTTTTTTTCCATAAAATTTCAGGCTTGTGGAGAGCTGGGCAACACAAGGCCTTGCAGCAGCATTGCAAAGGGGTTCTAGGTGGCAGAGGAGTGAAAGTTTGGTTCCCCTAGAAGAGAAACCACTTCAAAACACATGCTGAAAGACACCAAATGATGTAAGATAAATGCTAGTTTAGGGGGCTGTTGACCATCTTTCAGCACACAAAGAGGGAACACAGACCACCTGCATGCATCACTTTGCACACCATTTTAATTGCCTCTTTCCACTTTCATAGCCTGCAGTAATTAACAAGAATGAAACAATTTTCTTTATAAAAGTAGCCATGGAGGTGATTTAGAAGGATAATACCATGTTTCTTTCTGCTGTTAGATGCCAACATCCATAATCTTTATCTTCAAAATCTTTTGAAATTATACATCGAGTCAACAGATTTCTTTTATTCATTTTTCGCAGTGGGAGTCAAGTTTTGCCATTTCGTCCCCTCCTTTTTAAAATCATACTTTCATTTTAAAATAAGTATTGGAACCATCTGGCTCATAAACAGTAGGCAAATAACACTTCTTCATGATTGATTATGCAACATAACCTCAGGTAACTGTAGCATGACCAGTTAATTGAAAATTGCTTTCCATTCAGGATTCACTCTGTGCTAGCCAATGATAAATACTTATTTCATCTGGCTCATTTGACATTATACACTTTCAACATGCAAGCCCCTTGCTGACTTTAAAAAACAAAGCTATTATTCTCTATTCCACTTTTCAATGGTCCTTTTTAGTGTTTCATTCTACTATTTTATTAGCACTGCTTTACTTTTGTATTACACTTACTCAGACAGATAGGGGAGACAGCCCATTTTATCTATGCTTTTTTATTTCCCTAAAGATTCTTCTTTATTTGAAATAGAATAAAAGAACCAAAGTTCTTTCAAAAGAACTTTGACTGAACTGTTGTGGAGTAGGTGCTATAACCTGAAAAGGAACATGGTGTTGTCAGACCTGAAAAGTTCATGTTAGTGTCTGGGAATGACGAAAACTGAACTATGCAAAACAATCAAAGTGAGAAACAGATGTTGCAAAATTTGTGTATTTTGCACTATCAACTTTAAACACTTTGTGGTGGCCTGGAGCAATTTTCAAGTCAACTGAGACCAAATTATAGTCACAAAAAAATGCCCAATTATCGTATGAAACAAGAAGATGGAATTCCTTATGTTGCATTTCATCTTGGGACTTCTGATTAACTTGAGCAATTGACAAGACACAGGTGACATTTTCCTCTCAAATTTATCAGAGCTTCTTCCTGGAAATGCTGCTGATGTTAACCTTGTTATTGACAATTCAAACTATAGATGACATTTAAATATTTATGTGAATTGCAAGAATTTTGCATCTCATGTCTTCTTTCTGCCTTCTTTGTTGCATCGATGTGTTCTGTCTCATTTGTCTACAAGCAGCAGTGTAAGCACTTTAGAGGCACAGCATTCATGCCTTCAGTATACAGTCATTCTCTAAGAGGCTGCACTGCTGAAATTATTTACAATAACAGTTGTTCAAATATTGAGATACTGGTTTTGATTTCTATTCAGCTTCCTGCTGACAACTGGCAGAGCAGCATGCAAAACAGGCAGCTCAGCTTGAGTGCTTGATTTAAGCTGAGCAGAATTTATGTCATAAGATTAGTGAAAGGAAATAAAATATAAAATTCTGGTTCCTTTAACTGCCTCAGATGATTTACTGCAATATATAGGAAAAGAGAGACAGAAAATCATAATCTGCTGAGAGATTTGCATTTGATGGGAAGAGGCAATAGCTGAAGAACTCAAAGCAGTGATATTCACGTCAGCCATTACATCCCCTCTCACCCCAGGTAATCACAGCCCGATGTAAAGTGGCTCATTACTGTGGATGTTATGATACCAAAGGTTGAGAATAAAAAGCATCAGGTCCCTTTCCCAGGCATGACATGCACTGTTTTGAACAAGATATTTAGCTTTGCTTTTTATGAGGTACATCATCTTGTCTCTCATACAGACGTGATCTTCAGACATTCGGGTGGAATAGACAAAGTAAAAGATTACAGTAATAAATATTTTAAATAATGGAAGATGAGAAAATCTTTCTGTAAGCAAATCTCAAGATTTTTGCTCTACTTCTACATGAGCATTAAAAGTCTACACTAGGTGTCAGATTTTTCATACTGTTGTACCTGTTGTAAAATAAAGGAAAATTCCATAAATGGACTTTAGCTATCCCAGAGTCAGGAGGTATCTACACTACCAGAAAGTTTCTCTGCCTGATAATATCAATCATATCTCTAGAGAAAGACATCCATGATAATTTTGGTTTTGTAACTTTGTTTTTATACTAAGAGGTCAAAGCATGTGTTTTTCTCAATATTTAGGACCAAAATTATGCACTGAAGAACAAAAAATCCTGCATTTACAAATTTTAACCTAATCTCTGGCTACAAAACAAGAGTTCTGGTACATATATCATTATGATAAGAATAATCATCTTGAAGATATATTATTTTAGCTGCTGTAAATAGAATAAACCAACATGGTACACATTGCTATATAAAAAGTATAGAATATTTGAAATAGTTAAAAAATATTTAAGAAAACCTAATTTCCTCTTAATTCTACCAGTTCCTAGTTCCAGTATCAGAAGTAACATACCAGCAATAATCTACATTTACTGTTAATCTTACCTTTTCTACAATAAAAAAAGAATGCTCTCCTGACAGGTCTGAGCAGGCTCCATACTGATTCTTTCTGCAAAGTTTTCATTGCCTGAGGAAACTGGTTGTTCTTGAAATTCTATTCATTTCTCAGCGACATATCCTACCAAGTCAGGGCTGAGGAATGATTCTGAGTCAATGCTTTTGACATAAATCTCATATCTGACTGACTGCATGTGAAGATCATGTTCTACATTAAACAGAGAGAGAAACATGAACAAAGGCGTATTTGTATTTCAGTAGTGCATGGATACCCTTCTGATTAACCTGGACTGTTTTGTATGAAGTGTTTATAGATCTGGAGACCATAGCTAGGTACAGACAGAAGATAAGTATTTTAACATTTACTTACTTGTGCAGCAAGATTTAAAAATAGCAAGCTGTTTGTTAACCTCTGTAAAGTGTTCTGGCAAAGAAAAGCTTTGAGAGGAGTTTTGCAATTGTATAAAGGTATTTCTACATAATAAAAGTGTCAGGAGCAATGTGAAGGACACTAAGCTGAGAACCCACTGACAGTATTGTCTGAGGAGAGAGGAAAGCTCTTGACAATGAAATAGCAATTAGCACATAGAGACTGGATAAATAGTTATATTTACAGGACCTTGAGTAAAGTAATGGGAACACCCTCCAGAGCTTGCCTGACACTGTCTGAGGAGAGTCCTCTAAAATATCTGGTAGGCTGGATATTCAGTGCCATAAACAACAACACTCAGGAAAACACATTCTTCTGTACCATGGATGTCCTACCGGTGAGGTGAACGTGATTGCAAATGATGTGCGCGAGTTCTGAGTTTGCCTTCGTCACTGAACTTCCTTGGGGAAGTCATCTCTTTTTGCTTCTCCTCTGTCCCTTCACTGCACTGCTCTGCTTCTCTCCTTCCCCCATGCCCTAACTCTTTAGATAGCAAGTAGTTTGTTACAGAGGCTGTTGTTGGCTGATCACAAGCAATGTTTTCTTAGACATTCATTTTGCTCTTAACTCTGCCACGTACTGCGTGGGTGACCTTGGGAAGTCGGATATAATTTTTTTCAGATGCGAGTGATGATACCCATTCCCTCTCTACAGTATGTTGAGATTGGTAATTGGCATATTAGTGTATTACTTAAACTATTAATATGGAGAAACTCCATCTTGTTTTGATAGGCTGTAGCCCTTTAAGTGTTTTAGCTGACTATGCATCTTTTGAGGCTATTAGTTCCTATAAAAGATACTCCAGAGATCATAGACCAAATATGACTAATGGACAGGTCAAACATCACAAGTACTTGGAAAGAGCTCAAAGGGCTCCAATTTCTTGTCCAATATAGTAAATGTTTTGGGCATCCTGTACTTTCCTCTCAGCTCATCCCATGAGACTGTGGTTTAATGGTAGCAGAATAAATGTTCCTAGATTAATTCTCTCCAATTTCAAGCTGCAATCATACTTACAGGATTCACAAATGCCACCATCACTCAAGAAAACAATAATGAAAGATCAGTGTTTGAAAAGAATCACTTCAGTGTTGACATGAGAAACTCAATCACAGGAGACCTACACCCAAGCTAGAAAATCAGCTACTGGGATTCAAAAAAGGACTGGCACATTTAAAGGGTAAATGGTCATTCCCACTGAAATAAATAAGTCAAAACACATAAATAATATCAAAACACGAAGAGGAATTTCAAGGCAGCTTAAAAATTACTTTTGGTCAGTGAGTCTTTAAAATACACTTTAACTTCCTTTGCACATTAATGGCTGAACACCAATGCAATGCATTCAAATGCTGCTACTACACTATTGAAACTAGCAGTAAAATAAATGAAAGAAGCTCAATTTTATGCTTAATTTCAAGGCATTAAAGTGAATGTGATTCTTCACAGTACTTTCAGCAGAGACTTTGGTCCTTGTTGGTAAGAATCATAAATCATCTTCTGCACCAGAGCTCTGGAAAATATTAACAGATCTAAACATTTTGGTCACATACACTATAACCCATTAAAAACCAAAAGACTTTAACTCAGTTTAATACAAAAGAATTCCTGTGAACTAGAGGACATAAATTCAGATTGAAACCCAGTGAAGACAGGTATTTATTCAGCAATCAGTAAATACATTTTAACTTATTTGCATTTGTAGAGAGCATTAAAAGACTGGCATTCTCATTATTCTAGCTATTTCATTATGCAGGATTGTCTATTTTTTTGTGTTTATAGTCAGGAAGAAATGCCAAATGAGTAGTATTCATAGTCAAATATGGGATACAGAGAGCCTTATGCCTGCTCATTATTTTATTGTAAGCAGTATTTGCACAAAAATATTGGATAAAAGACATCTTCCCACTTCAGAGCCTTGTATAAAAGTAGGTTTAGAAGTGAGGGAACATTTTATTTTACTTCTGGACTTTCATTTCCCAACATATAACTATCCTTATATTTATAAATATAACATAAAGCAAATGAAATGCAAAGTATAAGCCAGGAATTTTGACCAAAACCATGGGACTTTCATTGTTGGTGGTTTTAACATAATCTTAAATATTTTCAGAAAGAAAATATGGAAAAAAAGTCTTCAGAATGATTAAGTAGGGAATGAAGAAATGCCAAATCTATCTGCTGTCAATAAAGAATTTGTTTGTCGCATGATATCACATCTGGTATGTGAGCAGGCTGGAAGTACTGCAGAAACAACTGATAATCTTGTTGGTCTCTGACTTTTCAACTTTTCCTGCGCAGCTGTTTGTTTATTCTGCTATTTATATCTCAACTGCTACTTGGAACATGCTCAAAATATGGCAGAAATTCCCAGTAAAATAGCTTAAATCAGATGGACTGTCTTCCAGCCTTCCTTACTTAAAATGGGGAAAGAATCCTGGAAGTAACGTATCTCAGAGGAGCACACAAAATATTCGTCTAACCTCAGATTAGGACAGGACTGGAGAGGTCTGGTTCAGTTCAGGAGGGATTTTTTTCTTCAAAGCACAATTCCTTCAGCCTGCTTTCCATATGGAAAACATTTCTCAAGTTTGTTTTTTAAGTGCAGGACCAAAGTCTTATTCTTCATTTTAAGTCCTTTAATGAGCTCTAGTAAAATACATTTTCTATGCAGGCTATCATTCTTTCATCACCCAGCTAGAATGAATTGGAGAAATTTGCTTTCAGACCCTTTCAGCATCTTGCCAGAGTAAAGACTGAGATACTGATCAAGTGATCTCTTCTGGAGGGATGCTACCTTGTTTTCTCTGTTCAAGTGAGCATCCTTAACATACACTTTGTCACAGCACCAAGCCTGACAAAGTCAAGGACCGACACCTTATGTTAAGCTTGAAGTGACCCACAAGGATCATCCTGTCCAACTCCTGGCCCTGCACAGGACCGTGCCCAAGAGTCGCACCGTGTGCCTGAGAGCATTGTCTAAACAGTTCTTGAACTCTGTCAGGTTTGGTGCTGTGACCACTTCCCTGTGGAGTGGGAAGAACACCTGGAGCCTGTTCCAGTACCCAACCGCCCTCTGGGTGAAAAACCATTTTATAATATCCAGCCTAAACCTTCCCTGACACTTCAGGTCATCCCCTCAGGTCCTGTCACTGGTCACCACAGAGCAGAGATCAGTGTCTGCCCCTTCTCTCCCCCTCAAAAGGAAGCTGTAACTGCAGTGAGGTCTCCCCTCAGTCTTCTCCAGCCTGAACAGACCAAGTGACCTCAGTGGCTCCTCACATGGATTCCCCTCAAGGCCCTTCACCGTCTTTGTTGCCCTCCTTTGTTGCCCTCCTTTGTTGCCCTCCTTGCTCTCTAATGGCTTAATGCCTTTCTCGTATTGTGGCACCAAAACTGACCTCACTCGAGGTGAGGCCGCCCCAGTGCAGAGCAGAGCGGGACAATCCCCTCCCTTGCCCGGCTGGCGATGCTGTGCCTGATGGCCCCAGGACACACTTGGCCCTCCTGGCTGCCAGGGCACTGCTGGCTCATGTTCACCTTGCCATTGACCAGGACCCCTGGGTCCCTTCCCATGGCACTGCTTTCCAGCATCTCATTCACCATTCTTTAAAACTTTGCCCCCAGTGTGCCAGTGAAGTAGTTTATCAAGTCCATGGCAAGCCACAACTCTTGCAGTGCAAGCTGCAGTGCGAAGACATCAAGACTGAAGTGGATCATGCCCTGACCTCATTGCTCTCTGTGGGAAGCAGACTTCCTTTAATAGCAGGACATAGTGAGCTGTGGGCTGGTGTACGTGCATGCTTGGGTCAGGAGTAAGACAGGGAGTTCGGGGTCAGCTTTGACTCTTGCCACCATTTTCCTGACAGACCTCTAGATCAGAGCAATATCACTTTATTATAGCTTTTAATGAATATTAATGCTCAATCAGCTATATGAGCTGGGCTTTGCTAGCATACTGCAGAACTGTCACATGTTCTGAACAACACAAGTAACATATATCTTTCTTACATTTGCAAGGGAAATACTGGAGAAAATAAAACTCTTGTATTACCATTTGTTTGGATATTTTGTGTAAGAAGAAAATATCTGTCAAGCAGTAGAGGTTATTAACTGCTTAATGCATTTGCTCTGCATGTCAACCACCATGTTTTACTCTTTAGAGGAAGTGTACACATTATAGCTAAGCATTTTGGATCAGTTGGTTGACAAGTGGGATTTGACATAAGTTTGTAAATTCTTTAGAGTTGTTGGAGCTATGTAATTTACATAAACTGAAGAGCATTTTTCAGGTTCAATTTTGTTTTGGCTGTATTCTGTAGATTCCTCATGCTGACTACACTGCCCATTTGGATCTACTCAGCTCTGTGTTAGTAATAGTACCATGAACTTTGTACTTGCAAAAATCTCATAGCATTTTGGGGCCATAATAAAAGGGAAATTAGAATTATATCTATCATTTATATGCCTACTACATGGCAGCAAAATGATCTCAGGCTTTAATGGGTCTTGTCGTTCCACCTTGTAGCATTTAATTATTGATAAGCAACTAGGTTTGAATTTGTGTTGGTGAGGTAAGGTGAAGGGTTGGTAGACAGGGTTTGCAGAAAGCTTGTTTCCATTGGAAACTGGGTACTCCTGCTTCCTGCTTTCCCCTTGAACTACCCTAAAAGTCTAAAATGTCGTTTGATGTAATTGTGCAGGGAAAACAAAAACTTTATGCAGAAAAAATTAAAAGTGCGGTTGCACAAATCTACCATTATGAGTTGTTTTATTTTGATAGCACTGCATTTCCCAGTAGCAGACCCACTGGGGAGATCCCATGTGTTACAGATGATTACCTGTTCCTTTTAGTTTTCTTCAATATAATTGTTGGCAAATCTTTTGTTAAGCCTAAAGAAAATTAGATACAATGTACGTTTTAAGACAGAACTTCTATGACTATGTACAACAAAGAGAAAAGTATATTTAATATTAAATGCTATAATAATGTATATTTTTTTCAAGAACTGTTAGAAAGGCTTAACATGGTCTTTCTACCATCCTGAAAGTAATGCATTCCACAAAGTAATGCCATCTATTGCTTTATACACCAATATCTGTATACCTGAATTGATCATAGCTGGTCAGGATTTTTTTTTTAAATTTTTATTTTTTCAAAAGGCATAAATTTTGTTTCATTTTTCCATTTGATCATATTTTTTACTCTGAAAGTTGTTTTCTTAAAAAAAAGTAACGATCATGTTTTGTCTTATGACTCTTTTGCTTTTTGTTTTTTTCACAAGAAAAACACATTTGCAACTCAGTTAATATGAAACAAATAATCATTTCCATCACAGAAGACACATATTCTCTGATCCTTGTCTCACATGCAGCTCCAAAGAAAGAAAGAAAGTCAATGTTACTGGTACAGTGGCAAAAACTATCTGAAGCATATCTCTGCTACCTCTTCCAAGTCCTTCAAGCCAGCAAGTTTTTTATATGCTTTTTTCTTCAGCAAGTGTCTTGTTGGTGTCCAAAGCTGTCTGCACCAACTTTAGTAGTTTCTCAACAGACATTTGTCATTTATATGGTATATCACTTTTCTTTTGAATATGAGGATTGCATTACATTTTCTAAACTATTTGTAACCCACAAGCTCTTTTGTTTGTTTTTTGGATAACCCTTCTAAAGATATAACAATTCTTATGAATAATGAAAAATTCTATTTTAATTCCACTGGTGCTTATCTACCTCACAAAAGATGAGGAGCTGAATTTTAAACTCATATAAGGAGCGAGGGATGATGAATCATGGAGTTCAGTTCCTATTATAAAACATTTTAAAATGCAGAGATAGAGCTTGAATTTACTGGCTAGGGAAATCAACCACAGCTATGAGCTAATTCTCCTGTATACTACTTTACAGCTTTGGAAAATTGTTCAAGATACTGAGGAAATTAGTCACTTCTGACATTCAGAAGAGATTTCCCTTTTGAAAGCTTCATCATTCTGTATATATTGTTGAAGGCATACAAGGTGTTTAAGAAGCTTATAGGCAGCAGGCCAACATCTCCTGAGACAACCTGGCAGAAACTGGTATCTAATTGGTGGATTAAACCATTTCTCACTTATTAGTGCCATCTTCTATTACATGTTCATTAATCCCCCACTTTAAATCAGGGATATGTCAAATAAAAACAACTTTGCTTGTTACAGAGAAATCAACTTAAAACTATGAGGAAATAGATTTATTTTCTTTAGAGAAAAAAATGTTCTTTGCTGTTTCCATGTCTGGAAAAAATGGTTAGAAAGGAAACAATGATAGATTATTTTCCAGGTCTCCTACTGCTAGAAGAAAACAGGAATTATTTGTTTGCAGTAAATATTTATGCTGGATATAAATAATTTTTTTTTCTTAACTTTCTGTTGAAACTGTAGTTTCAACAGAAGCAGCAGCTATCTAGAAAGATTGTGTTACCTGTTTCATTGGATGTGTTTAAGTGGCTAATTCAAATATAAGTAACCCAGAGCACAGTACTAAGACTGTGGGAAGATTTTTAATCGCAAAAATGCAAAGTGAGTGCAGGGCTGTGAGGAGGAGCCCCTTGGGTCTCGCTGTATGCAGAGGGAAACAGCAAATGAACTGACCATCCAGACCCCATCCCACCGTGATGCATTCATGCCAGATGGACCTTAGGAATGAGTTTGGGTTCAGGGTCAGGAAAGCAAAAAATTAGTGACCAAAACCAAAGTGAGCTGAGGACACCAGATATAAAGTAGCATCCAAAAGTTGTATGTCACCTTGAACAAGCCATAGCAGAATTTACAAGCAAATTAGGCAATGAATCAGCAAATGGGACCCTAGTGGGATTTTCAGAAGCACTTAGACACAAAGAGCTTAATTTTTCATCTGAAATTAGAGTCTGAGGTGCTTTAAAAATTTCACCTGAGCTATGTGTGTTCACAGTGATGGTATTAACCTTAAAAATATGACCCCTGAGCGGCACATTCCTCTCCAAAATGGACTAAAACCAGTAGCTGCTCCCTTGCAGGCAGCCTCTCAAGAAAATGTTGGTAAAAAAGGACTCTGGGATCCTCAAGTACTGTGTTATGAAAGCTACAAAAATATCGCTCTCGTTGCTGGTGTTCATGTGGAAGTGTGGGCCCTAAAGCTCGGCTTTGCTCCTGGCAGGCCATGGAGGCAGATTAACTCAACCAAAATGAAAAGGATATTGCAGCAAACAGACTCAAGAGCCACCGTTACTCTTGACCTGAATCTAAGGTGCAGTTCCTGCTATGAACTATGGGGTTTTTGATGTGATCTAAAATTGGGATGGGATTTAGCTTTTGAATAATGTATCTGACTTCAGGTATTTATGTGTGAGTACTTGCACGTGAGCTGGTGTTGAGTGATCAGTGGACACCCAGTTGATAGTGGAGCCAGGAAATCTGTCCTGCTCATCCTAAATAAGAAAGATGCCTAAATTTAGGTACCAGCTGCCGTTTGAGATGTCTTCATCTTCCAAAATGTCCTCTAAGGGCTGGCAGAAATGCATGAGACCTAGGGGAGATTGCCTGCCCTGGATACCCTCACAGGGTCTGAAGAGGCACTGTTCAGCTGTGTTTAGGCTGTGTTATCTTCGGTCAGATAGACACATCTCTAAACTAAAGAGACTGTGCTGGGAGCCTAAACTTCTCTTGACATGTGGAAATCCCTACCCAGAGAATGACTGTCTTACGTGGTTATATTTTGGGTAGATGATTCCTCGATGGTTTCAACTACAACACTTACACTGATCTACAGCTCTGAATAGCAACTGATAAAAACACACCCTTCCTTCTCAGAGGAAAGCTCTGGCTAGCAAAGGTGATTCTTTTCCATTCCCTGTACATGATCAGTCAATCTCTAGCCTGAGAGTACAGTCCACAGTTTGTTGAAAAATTCAATGCATTCACTGCTTTTCTAAGATTGTGCAAACCTGAGACTTTTATTGAGTTTTCTGCTCCTCCCAGAAGCAGTTAAAATATCAGATACGTCTCTACAGAAAAAAGCACTATATAATTTATGGCAATTATTTATACATTCCTTCTCCTTTTCATTATTTTCTTTGCGGATACAATCTGATTGCCAGGAGCAGGAAAGGACAGAGACTTTAACTGAAATAACTATCATAGAGCACTGGTTAGTGGGTAGCAGAGCACAGTTTTTGTGTTCTTAGTTTTCTCCTTCCTGACAGAAGTATCTGAAATTTTTGCTATGTATTCTCTTTTAGCACCCTGCCTAGGCATATGTCAAAGGCAGTCGGCGCCATTTCTGTTCCATTTCTGCAGAAATGCTAGGGAACATCTTGGTACTTAACAGACTGACTCTGAACATCCCTTATTCCTCATACTTTTGCCTCTTTTAGGTTCCATAAACATTCCTCTTGTGCGGCAGAAGCAGCAGTCAGCCAGCCTTGGATACGTGTGCAACTATTAAAGGCCCTTCCAAGAAAGAAACTTGGGAAGACTCCCTTTTGTTTGACCCTTGGGCTCTTCATTTGTACTGCAGTGAGTGCTGTAATCTGGGATACTTTACTGGTGATCCAGAAAGCACAGGTGTTCCTTCTTTCCTTTATCTCTGTAGCTATTCTGCTTTGCATTTTTCCAGGCTGGATGCAAAGACATTCTCAAACAGCTGTATTTGTCCCTACCATCACTGAAAACTGTTCGTGCCACACTGACATGTCTGGTAGCAGTAACTGGCTGATTGGTTTGCTGTAGAACAAGATTATTTTGTTTATGTTTAACATCTGCATCTCAATTTTCCCAAAGGAAAGGAAGGAAAACAGAGGGAATAGCAAGAAAAGGATTTGCAGATAATCTTAGGAGGACCCTTGCAGACTCATATCCTCATTGCAATGAGCAGGGAAGAAAGGGTGCTCCAGGGGCCAGAGGAGTCTTTGTTCTTAGAGTCCGGAGGTGAAGATGAAGGTGATGGACAGGGGCAGGCACACTGTGCCAACCACACAGGGAATTCCAGCAAGAGGGACAGGACTGGGATGCTGGTGGCAGGCACAGCTTGCATACTTGGGGTTATACACATGGAGGGCTCTGAAGGTGTTTGTCCGTGTTCTACCTGGCACATGGAAGAAGCTTGCTCTTGTCAAAACACGACTTCGTGGAGCAGGACTGTCCTGTAGTGACTTGCTCCACACAAATATCCTCAGAAAGTCCCAAACGGCTTGCCAAAACTTCCAGCTGAAGATGCAGAGAAGAGCAGGTTTGAGGAGTAGAAGGGGGCAGATATTTTGTGTTGGACTCCAATAAGCAGTCTTCCATAAAGACTTACTTTAATACTAAATAATGTTTTACTTTTTGGACAGCTGCTCTTTTTTCACATACACTGAGACAAGCATTTGAGTCAGGGGCTGCCGCGGTGCGACCCCTGCCCGTGAGGGCGCCTCATGGAAGGGGGTCCGCGGCTGATCCCCGCTGGGCTGTGGCTGCGAGACCAGGCTTGAGAGCGGAGCCCTGGTCGCAAACGCACCAAGGGTGCGACGAGGGCTCGGTCGAAAAGGCGCTCCGGAGACAGGAACAAAGAGGGACTCTTCGTGGGGGGTGCAAGCAGGAAGGGTTTATTAGAGGCGCAGGGAAGCTAACACGAGGGAGAGGGGAACACAAAGAGCACGGGGGGAGGGCGGAGCACCGCCTTTAAGGGGGGACGAAGGGGAGGGATTGCATAGGAATCTCCCAATGCTGGGTCGGAGGGAAAGGGATTGACACGGAAGGTACCCCAATAGGAGCAACAGAGGGGCGTAGCTCATAACCGCAACCAACCATCTACCGAGGAACACAGAACCTTCCAGACCGGTATCGCATATGCATCAGCTGGGAGTGGAGGAAACCTTGGGGATTTACATGAGTAACAAGGGGAATTGTGGGGTACATGACACATCCTTTAGTTGGGGTGCATCAAAGGTACAGGGACTGATTGCCAAAGCAAAACATCTCTCATGTAAGCATCAGAGGGGCCATGCCTCCTTGGGCAAAGAGGAATAGGTCTCTCTAAACGCGGGAGTCTGGGGCGGTGGCCAGGTCTGCCAATGCACCTGTTTCTGGGTTTTATCGTGGGGTGATCCGCGGGCCAGGAGGCTGAGCACTGCCACAAGGGGCAGCACAGGGTCATCAGCACACAACTAATAGTCCATATTTTGAGATGATGGGAGGAAAAAAGAGTATGTTCAGGGATTTCAGAGAAAATACTAATTTAGGACTGTCAATATTGTTGGATATTTAGTGTTCCTGTAGAATAGGTAACATCACAGTCTCCTCTAAAGGTATCTATAGAGATAACTACTCAATAAGATTGTTGCACCCAGTTTGTGTGAATTCTCATTCATCTTTTCTTTTCTTGCATTTAAATTTGCTGACCCCCTGATTTCAGCACTGCAATTATAGAGACATTTCTATCCTATGCTCCTCAAGCCTTGCAATGATGTCTAATATTTCTATCATACTAACCTGTTGAATCCACTTGATATGTAAGAGCAAAGACCATTTAAATAACAAGACTAGTGGATGATAAATGTGTCCTTTAACACCTCCAGTCACTTTTCACAAGTATCCCAGTGGGCTATATCAGCCTGTTCTGTTTGTGCAGTACATTCAAAGGCATCTAGTGTGTACAGATATGAACACTAATCCCATTTGTTTAGGAGAGGTCCAGTTGAAATAAACTCAAGTCAAATGACCAGAAGTTTGTTTCTAAGAGGAGAAAATGAATAGAGGTAATATTACTTAAAAATGTTTCTTTGTAGAATATTATCAGAAAAAAACCAAAATCCCAGGTGTGTATGAGACTGTGTTGCCAACCTTTGATGCTTATAGGATGAAAGGCTTGAATTTCCATGGGCTCATCAGATCTCATCATCAGGCCAGTATTTTACCTTCTTGTGAGTGTCAGCATCCTGCTTTGTGTAAGCTCCATCTTGTAGGTGATGAGATCGGCTTTCAGTTAGCTCCTTGAACAAACACACAGAAGAAAAAACAGAAGCATCCATCAAACCTGTCCATTCTGCTTGAGGTAAAGTCAATGGAAGTGATATTCTGCAGCACAGCAAGTGCAAGTATCTTTATAGGATTGCCTATTAAGTCTCTAAATTTTTTATCTGTAGCATTTGAAGTTCAGGAGGACATTCTCTATTAGGGAAATGCCTTACCTGGCATAAAACTGCAAGGTTAGGTGCTCAGCCTAAGCTAGGCATGTACCTCCACAAGGTAACTTGGCAAACCCGTGAGCACAAGTGTATTGGGAAGAAGTCAATTGTTCCCTGGAGTTTCTGAACTCTTTGTAATAGTTTTAGAGAGAACTATGTGACAGGATTTCACTAGATGTCTAAATTCAAGCAGCTAAGTTAGGCAGAAGAAATCTCATTCCAACACTGCCATCTCACTGCAACTATGGAGATAAACTGGCAATTTAATGGTGAAAATGTCTTGAAGTCTAGGCTAAAGACAGAGTCAAAAGGTCAGTGGTTATCTTACCTTTAATTACAAAGCCAGGACATATTTCCCAACTGTTGATAACACTGTGTGACAATCAAAGATAAATTATGATAATTTAATAGCAACAGCCTTAAATAGACAACTAACCCCAAAATATTTGTTAATAAATCAAATGAACTGCATCTGTCAAAATATGAGTGGGCCATCATTCAAACTCCTGCTTCAGTTCCAGGACTGCAGAGAGCCTGGGAGAACCACGAAGAAGACAGTGCAGTCCCTGATGTTGTTCCAAAAAAAATTGACCCGTCTTACTGAAAACATTTTAAAAATAACTTCAGAATACGTAAGAAAAATAATTATGTCAATTGTGCTGGCAGTAACACTTAGGATAGTCTAGACAGATTCAACACGATAAAACCTCGGTTAGTTGGAAAGTTTAAATTATAAAGAATTTTCAGTGAGATAAATGGATAACTTTCTTTTGAAAGTGAAAAACAAGTAAGATTCCCAGCCTGGTCTGTAATACACAGTTTTTACCTGTGGGGTAATGCCAGGTCAGTTGACCATATTAAGGTTGACTTAGATTATATTTAGTCTTCACACTGGCATTTGGCACAGATTATTTTTAGGACTGAGGTCAAGTTCTAGTGTAATAATCTATGCTTTCTCTGTCAGTAGTTATGAATGTGATTCAATTCCCCCAACTCTGTTTTTCACTGATTAAAACTCCCCAAACTATTAATCGCGTACTCAAATCAAAGCCTTTAAAAATGAAAAAGCATGCCTGCAGTTATGATGTCTCTTTAAAACAGCAGAGGAAGCAGCCAGAAGGTTAATTTGGGGATAGACATACTGTTCATGGTACACGAACATTCCTCCTCCTAGTGCAAAAATGCTTGAAAGGGTTTGCCACTTGATTAGTGCTTCAAAATGAGAAGAGCTGCAAGGAAAGAAAAGAATCATGTGCAACTGCATTCTGTCTTCAAATTTAATCTGTTTTGGTAACACATAGAGTATTAAACCCACTGTTGGCTATAGTTTCTTATGCTAAATATGTCTTTCTTAGTGACCTCTGTCACTTCTCAGAACCCTGATCAACAGTTTTGAGATATTGAGAGTCCCAATAGACAGCTTGTTCTAGAGCAACTGCTACTTTTTAATCCTGCATCAGTTGGAATACTGAACTGTGTTATGTATCATATTTGATTCAAGAAATTCTAGAAAATGCAAATCTTAGAAGGTGAATAAGTAGTATGGAATTCTGACCTGCCATTATTTTCAGTGAAGTTTAGGAAGAGATTTATGGATGTTCAAAAGAAGACCAGATTTATGAGACAGACTAATGGTATGGCATAGGATATAGCATTTAGTCATAATGTGAATTTGATTAGTGAAGTGCTTCATAATTTGTAATAAAAAGGCTTGGTGAAGGATGATCTGGACAGCTAATGGCACTATTTTCAATAAAGGGAGTGAAATAAAAACCTAGGGCATTTTTTGTTCTTCAAGTATGCTACAAATTTATAAAATAGACTGCAGGGAAAGGGATGGAGATAATGAAAAAGATACCAGTGAAAAATCAGCAGATGGAGATTGCTCTAAAATGCTAAATGAAACACATGTATTTAAAGTAATGAGTATTTTATGATGAGAGATTCCACGATGATCAATTTAATGGTTTTAAAATATTAAAATGTAATGAGACTAGGGAGGGAAAAAGTAATTTAAATATAAATCTATTGATTATAAACCTAAATGCAGAGGTTTTGTGCAGTCAGTTCAGCGACTGAAGGATAAGGAACAAGAACATAGTCAGAGGTCTTTCAAATGATTGCTTTTGGTCTAAACACTCAACCAAAAATGCAGGAACTTAGGGGTTGTGCCAATTGTTCAGGATGATTCTTTGATGTAAATTGGGAAAGAAATGCTAAGTCCCTTTTCATCTGAACTCACTGTGAATGAATCAGTAGAGTGTCTTAGCAAAGTGAATACACTACTACAGGGTCTTTTAAGTCAAGACTAGCTCCCAAATCCCCCTTTTTCCAGAGTAAGTTTCTAGGGCTTGTTCAGGTTACGGTGTTAATTTTTGTTTATTCCTATTCCTATTCCTCCTCCCTCTTTGCACAATAGGATCAGGAAACATTTTGCCTCCTGGCAAATGTCTGGTTTCTGCTCTGCTTTAGTCCCCAGGTTTATGCATAAATGCCTTTTCTGGCTTTGATTGAACTA
Source organism: Machaerirhynchus nigripectus (assembly GCA_013397975.1). Classification (NCBI taxonomy): domain Eukaryota; kingdom Metazoa; phylum Chordata; class Aves; order Passeriformes; family Dicruridae; genus Machaerirhynchus; species Machaerirhynchus nigripectus. Next base: position 2,705,034 of record VZRQ01010876.1, read on the forward strand.
CATTGGCACCCTGCAATATCATCTGCACAGACCAACACAGAGGAGTACTGCATTCACTGGTTTGAAATAGTTTTTGCCAAGCCATAACCTTGGTATACAATCGACTTTATTTTATTGGAGTTGCTCATTCCTACTGCCTAGGTTTTTTTACCCCTAGAAGTACGTCTTTCTCAATCAGCGCAAAGAAAAAAGTTTAACTTTCTTGACTGATGGATTGACGATAGACTTCTCAAGAGCAAAGGGAAGCTTTCTATTTCAGTGTCAAATGCCATGAATTTCCAGACCTGCAGTATAATATATCTAGTATGTGGCAAGTAGAGTTTAACTGTGTGCTTAGAGGCAAGAACATGGCTGAATGCTTTGCTAAATCAAAACTCAAGATATTTGTAGAGCAAAACATGCTGTGTTTAAAGGAATGGAATAGACCATTTTTATTCCAAATGTTTGTACAGTTTGAAAAGTGTTATTGCATTAGCCCTGTCAGTATGACTTACTTTGTTGGCTGGTCCTCTCTGTACTGCTTCTGAGGCAGTTTCCAGTTCGTGTCCTACAGGAACTTGCAAAGTAATTCTTGTGGTAATTTTATGCCATCCTAAAGTTCTGTGCACTTGCTTTAGTGCACTTTTTAAAGAAACTTTCAACTTCTAAGTAAATATCAGATTTCTGATTCTTAACTTACCTAATTAATGTCCACTTGGCCTATTCAGCATCCTATCCACTCTTAGTGCTGAAGTGACCAAAAATAGCAGAGATTGACCATGATACAGGAAAACTGTAATAACAAAGAGTGACATTCACCTCCAGGTAGCAAGCCTTTGCCAAGAAATTATAGTTTTTAATGTAAGCAATGCCAAGAGCCCTTCAGCCCTGTCAGCTAAGTTGGGCAGATATGCCTCCTAGATTTGCCATTGCTCTGGTACTCAGCTTTGCATTTTGGACCATTCCAGCTGTTTGTAAGGATGAGACCTGTGTGTGACCATAGACCAGTATGTCCTAGTTTGTTTTGAAAGGAACTCTGAGTTTATGGGCTGGGAAAAAATTATGGACTTTTCTAAGTCTAATAGGTCCATGGCCATCTCATAAAGTGTGCATGTCCAGTGGTGCAAATGTACTGACTGAAACTAGTGGGAATCACACCTCTGTGTTCAGTGGAAGTGTTAGATAAAATGGTATTGGCATTTATCACCTCCACAGCACATCAAAAGTAGCAGTGCTGATCCTGGGAGCTGTTGAGGAGTTGACAGGAGCTGTGAGAGCACAACCATCTCCTGTGACAGATCAGTGAACCACTGCCACTCGTGCTGGTACCTAAAATAAAGGCTGTCAGAAATCAAATTCTTGCTTTCTTTTGTTGCCCACAACAGAATCTAGGCCCTTTCCTACAAATTTTGCTATGTAATTTTACACATCTGTTCACCTGTATCTCACACATATTTAAGAAATATGTCTTAATTTGACTGAATAGTGCTCACTCACAATTTTTTTCTTATTGACAGAAGAAGATCTCTCATAAGTACTTCTCTTTTTTGACAATAGTTCTGCAGTTTCTCTTTACTGTATTTTAAATGACTGGTAAATGCAAATGTTCAGCAGTGTGTTAACATTTCTCCTGTGATGATGTATTTTAAAATAAATTTACTGTGGTAAACAAGAAAATCAAATGAAACTATACAATTGTTGTTCCTGTCTCTCAAGAAGGAAAAACTTTTCAAGTGACTCACTGTTTTCATAGCTACTGGTATATATAAAGTTTATATTTGGCATCACACATCCTAAATATGCATTTTAGGAGTAACTTCTTCATTTTTAAAAATTTTATTTCTTTTTAACATATACCCTAAAATATGTACTCTAAAATTTTAGGTCATAATCAATAAAAGCTTAAAAAAAGTACCTAGTCCCTTTGAAGTAGAAAACATACATTGAAATTGTCCATGCACTTCTAGATAAGGAAAATCTTAGACTTGATGAGCTGAGCATTGTGCATAAAGGTTTATTGGATGTTAATTTAAAACCAGAAGTTGAACTCACAAAGAAAGACTTTCTACATTTTCATTATGGCCTCCTAAATTGCATTCCTTCCATCAAGGCTACACAGTTTATTAAATATTAATAAAACAGAGAACAAAAAAAAATCTAATTGCAAATAAGAGCAGTTGATGTAGATTGCATTATTTATGATTCCATTTGTTAAACTAAGATAATAGAAATTGATGAAAGACATTAAGTGGACCAAAATTTAAGGTAAATTTAGCACAGAATAGTTTTTCCTCTGTATTCTCTGATGGATAGAAGTTCTTTGCTTGTGCTCTGTGTGTCAAAAAGACTAATTTTTTCTGTCTGTCTTAATAAAATCATCATTGCTGTACAATGTACTGATATTATTATTAAGGTTTTAGTGTCACTAGGAAAAAAAAAATAAATAGCCTTCCTGTATTTAGGGAGAAGTCCTCAATATCAGACAACAAGGAGTTTATTACACTGACAAGCCCAAGCAGCTGAATTACAAAATTAGGCCACTACCTTGCATACTGGGAAGAGAGGGAAGCTCCTTTTTGCTGGGGACCTTAGTTGTAAATAGACATGGGTGGTCTCAAATCAATGGCAACTTAATGACACTTGGCAATAAGAATGTAGGGGAAAACTGCTCAGTTCATTTGTTTAAACCGGATCATGATCAAAATGGTTTATTGATTTATTCAAAACATTTCATCAGCAATGAACAATAGATTTAATATTAATATCAACAACACAACAGAAAAGCCCCAACATTAGACAATTACAAAAAGTAAATTAACACCTACAGTTTTTGAAATATCCAAAGCCATCATTTTTGGTAGGAGGCTACAGGGGGTAGGAGCTGGTTGGTAAAGGCAAGGAAGGTAAAGGGAGACCTCTTTCCCTTAGAAGGAGCCAAATTTTTTCTGCTGCCCTGAGCACGACAAGCTTATGAACAACCAGGTGTTGGTGTGAGTTGTGTTGTTGAGTAAAGAACTCCAAGATTTCACCAGAACCCCGTGTATTTGGAGCATTTCTCCTCTTGACCTCACAGGTAAGGTATTCAATTCCTTGACGAAACTCTGCACATGAAGGGGAAGATTTTAAAACATTTCAGAAAACCCTAACCTATAGTCCCACTGGGTGATTAAATACCCATTCTCTTGCACTCTGAATTTTTTTATTTCACGTTTATCCTAGGCTAGTTATGTTTCCTGAGTGGTGCACAGTACATCTGAGACATGACTACCTAGCTAATGCTAGACTAAGATTATTACTTCCAATTTCCTATTCCAGTGTGTAAATCTGTAATTAAAATGAATCACACAAAATTTCTTCTTCTTTTGCAACCCTTGAATTCCCACGACTGAAAAGTTTAAGAGTTTCTAATTAAGAAAGATAATATACTCACTGAGACTAATGAGACGTGCTGCTGAGGGCTTCTACATAGATAGCACTTGAACTGAAACCCTGTGTGAATATTAATTTGTCCTATGATATGAAGATTGAACAGTTATATCATGCAGGGTTTTTTTATTGACTGGTGGAATTACTAAAGGAACTGTTGAGATTATCATATGGGTCCTGGGCCTGCTGCATTTTGTCACACTGAGTGGCAGGCCCTGGACAGACTGCTCCAGTTAATGCTGGGTGTTCTAAGACATGAGCTGACTTTTGCCTTTCATATGCTGCTGAATACAGCCATGACATGAGCAGAAAGTAATTACAGTGAGGCTACTGCATCCCCCTGTAGGTGGGAAGGGTTTGAGCTGCAAGGTTAAAAAAGGAGGTGGACAGACACAACATTATATGTGGCATGTCTGGGAGGGACAGAGCTGGAAAGACTTCAGGGTACCTAAGCACTGGGGAATCTATTGTCAAGCCAAGATATCCGGTAGTGAGGTTTTGGAGTCCCATTATGGTCATGTAGATACTTTGAGAGACACCAGCTGAGCATACTTCATTTTGCTTTTTCATAATCTCCTCCAGCACTCAGTTAGAAGAAGCTGCTAGTGGTATTCAGTGATTCACAGAGTCATGTCCTTCCCCTTTTGACAGCAAACCATTAAGTTTAAGGGATTCAGAGCTGGGAAGCACCTTCAATTAAACTTTGGATGATGAAAAAGGATAAATTTGGCTTAAAAGATATATACAGTATAAAAAACTGTACAGTAGATATTGGGATTAAAAGTTCCACTTAAAAAGATTTAGCCAGAACCCACTTTCTAGACTGGATTCTAAGTGAAAAGTCTGTATTTCATTCTCTTAAATTCACAAGTTTACAGTGTATTGCAGAAATAATTATTTCAGTTTCACAAGTTTACTCTGTATTAGAGAAAGAATTACAACCTCTTATACTGATTTTTTTAGCGTTTTTTTCATGACAGCCCACAATTCTCTTTTAAATCATTGTAACACATTTTCAAGTCATGTAAATATAGGATAACTTTTTAAACTACAAGGTATCTAAATCATAGATGTTTGCAGCAATAGCCATCCTCTCTTGGATAAACACAGAATAATGCTGAACCAGACTGAATATCCAGCACAGATGAGGGTCTCTTTGAGGGGTAGCTGAAGTTTGGGGAAGGTGCTTTCATTTTGAATAGGTGTTTTAAATTACTTTCAGAGAAATATCAACTCTCATAGTATTAATAATAATTTATTTAACCAGGCACAACTAAGTTTGGATTGCCATTTCAATTACTAAAGAGGAAATATAGGGTACTAAAGCCCTATTTCATCTCCAGTACAATAAAATTGTTGTGGTAATCAGACTAAAATGGGACTCAATAACCTTAGAGGTCTTTTCCAGCCTAGAAGATTCTGTGAAATATTTGGTGTATGCTGGTGTATTCCTATATCTGAAACTTTTCCAAGAAGAGTGTTGTCACTCAGATCATTGTCTTCCTTTTCAGATGAGTGTATTTGGATTGGCTTTACCTATTACCTGTTGTTAATTGTATCGGTATTTCTCTTTGGCTGCATCCATACTAGCAAAATAAGTGTTGGGACCTGTTCTTGTCACTGAACCCAGCTGGCACATTTTGACCACGTGTGCACCATTTAGCTCTTCCAGTCTAGAGGTGTATGGCTCCATCCAGACTACCTCTTGGGAATATTTCCTAAAAAGTGTTAATTTCCAAATTGCTTCGAAGTTTCTTGGGATAGTGCTTCACGGCTTGAGCCAAATGTGTGAAAAGGCTGCTCCAGGCACTTCAGAAAAGGGATGCTCAAGTCCCATCACCTGTGCTTGCTACCCACCATCATTTATTTACTAGTACATGTCTTTATACCATACAGCATATCACTTCTATCCAAACCTTCAAGGTCAAAAACCTCCTGACCACTTTGAAAGGAAACACAGCACTGTAAATACAAACAGACAATAACCTTTCTGTGTCTCTTCATCTGGAAATGTAAGTGGAAGTCAGGATTTGCAAGAGCTACTGTAATACAACTAACAGTAATGTTATCCTGGACAGTAATCCTTGCTTCAGTAAAACTTATAAAAATACACCTCCTTGCTGAAAGCTGACACTTTATTGTAGACCGATTAGTGGCAGGAGCAAGTCTCATGGGTGGCTGTGGCAGGACACAAATTCTCTGTGGGTCCCAAGATCAGCCTCTTTATGCCAATTTTATTTTTCTAGCATACTCCAGGAAGGATTATTCAATTATGTTGCTCTTTTTCATAGTTGTTTTTTTTTTTTTTTCCCAGCCACTGTTTTTTTAGCAAGGGTCAGTTTGTGAAGCCACTGCAGAAATTTTGGGAAACTGCATTGTGGCTTGATCACACAGTCTTTAAAGGATAGTAGTAACTGCAGAAATTTTTTTCTTTATGTTTTTTTTCAATAATGAAATATGGCTTTGGAAAGGAATTAGGAAGCAGAGGAGGGCAGGCAAAGGAGGAAGCACTTATAATCCTGTCTGTACATAAGTGAGAATAAATCTCCAGAATTTCCCCTCCTATCTGTCACGTACCAATAAATTATACCCTAATGTAGCTGCCAAAAGAAATATGGCATGGGATATTCTATCTCACGGAGATCAGACAGCCACTGGGCTTCTCTACAGCAGCAGCCTCAGACCTGGTTTGGTTATCATTATCACTGTTATAAAGTGAGGTTGGTATTACTATTGCTGCTGAAAAGATACAGGACTGAATGAAACATAATGTGTTATTGAACTTGCAATAGGACTGAAACCAATGTTTCCAAAATGAGCTGTCTGAACCCTAGGGGGCTCTTCTGCCTCTTTCAGCCAGCAGCCAGGAATGCAAGTTCTGAAACCTGTAAATTGCCAAATAAGAGAATGGTCTGGAACTTTCTGTCACATGTGGACTAGACAGGGGGACCTGGTCTGTTTGCCACATTATGGGAGCAGAAGGCTATTAATCTAAAAAATCCTTCGCTAGGCAACAAACCACTATACAAATGTACTTTTATATAGGAAACTGTCTTGGGGGGAGGTGTTGTGGTGGGGAAAAACTTTTTGTGATGGTCCCTTTTTCCTTCTGTCTTGCTGAGCAGAAATATTACACTGCCATGGAATATTTCCTTAATGAGCTTCTTCTCATCTGACTTTTGAATAGGCTTTAAGGAAAATTATATGAACTTTTAATAGCAAAGAAAGTCTACAATTGTCATTTTGATTCATCCTGTAGCTAAAAGTACAACAATTGAGCTAGTAAAATTCAAATGGACTGTTTTGGTCAGAAAAAGTAGCTTGTCAAATTGTAAACTTTTCATGGGAGCATGTTTATTTTGTTCTAATGTCGAAGGGGAAAGTATTATAAATGTAAGAAGGAGATTATTTTTGCTTTTAAAGCACTCCCACTCAGATTTAAAAACACTTAAATGAGACCATTTTCCCCTGCTGGGTCTGAAAAATGATTCATTTTTTTTTATCTTGTAACAAATATGTTCATGTATAACACATTTTTAAATTGTATTTCAATATATATTAAACTTTTATGTTTCTGCAATGATGTGGAATAAAAGGTAACTTAGGAATTTTCTGTGGGGTAAGTTTTTTGAAGTCTGAGCCCTGTTGCAGAGTTCAGTGTGCCCTTGCTGATGAGCTGAGGCTGTACATCACCCCTTCCCCCTGGAGGCTCTACCACTGGGATTACTGACTTGGCACACGCTTAGGTTGTGGATTCGGATTGCCCAGCACCAGCCCTTTGTGTATTCTCCACTCGGAGTCAATTGAATTAAAATGTAACTTCTGGAATATACCACATGACAGAATTGCATGAGGCATGTTTACATAAACTGTTTTCCACGTGGGTGACTGCTGAGATGCAATTAGAAGGAATTCAGATGTGTGCTGGCAGTTCCCTAGGTATGCCTGGCTGTGCCTCTCAGCCAGCTGGGTGTTCCTATAGCCACTGGAGAGGTATGCTCTCAGAGGGGAGGCATCACGGGCTAATGCCACATACCAGATGCTGGGATTTTAAATGCACCAGGGTATTTTACATCTCTTTCTGTTTTAAAATACAACTGAGGAATATATAGGATGGTATAGGAACAAATGCCAAGAAGTTTACTATTATCTTCTGAATATTCTCTGTTATTAGAAAAATGTCCAGAATACTGTGGTTGTAGTCAAAATACTGCAGGTGTTTGGTTTTTTTTTTCTTTCAGTTGTTCCCCACCATTTTGTTATATCCTCCCTCTTAGGGGCTTAGTTTATATACTGTAATTATTTCTCAAAATCAATGTATTGGTAAATAAGTGTCAGGAGTCTTCTCTTCAGTGGAACTGAAATGATGGTGCTAAGGATGTTATGGTGAGTGGGCCTATTTCATCCATTTACACTAGCCAGTTTCACTCCGCTGGTGGTAATGAGCCAGCAGAAAGGAACCATAAGCACCTCGTAAAGATCGTCCTTAAATGGGCCAAAGACGCTTAAATGAGCCAAAGCCACTTAAAGTGAAAGCTGGTCTGAGTCATCACAGGCTCACACGATGCCCAAAACTGATCCAATAAAAGGAATGAGAATGGATGGCCACGGCTGGAGAAGACACTGACTTCATCTGTAGCAACCTGCACAAAATCGGATTTAGTGTGAAGACCTGGATCTGCAAGTCCTGCATCTGGGATGCAGACATTGCTTGTTTTTGGCAGATGCTTTTGAATGTTCCACAGATTTGGTTAAACATTTATGTTATGGTCATTTCTAAAATATAATCAGTGTGACAGATGTACCAAGGAATACTTATCTAAAGGGGACTAAAGCTGGCCAAATTTCAGTAATCATCACCTAAGAGCAAAAAATAAATGCTCAGGTAAACAAAAACCCAGCAAACTGTTAAACGTTTCTGCTTGCTGAGGATTAGCTTCTGCTACTAAGGGCTGATTTATTCTATGATCCTACATTCAGGGATATTCTGTGTTCAAATATGCAAAGAATGTCACTGCAACTGATGACTCTGCACAGCATTCAGAAAACTCTGCCTCAGTTTTTAAAACCCTTTTCATTCCCTGCAGTGTGTGTGCCATGTCTTTCAACTGCTGGCTATGAAACACTGCTACCACCTGATGAGGCACTTGAGGGAGCCTGAAAAGAGAGTGATTATCTTACCCAAATGGATGTTTTAAATGCTAAGGAGGCAAATTGCACCTGCAACTCTGTTTTGAGAGTCAAAGTCGGCATTTGCTGCAGCACTCTGCAATGAAATTTTAGCATTCTCTCTTTAGCCTTCCAAAGATTCCTCTCCATTTCATAAGGCAGAAAAGATAGGAGATCATACAAATATGCCTTAAGAGAAAACTTTTAATAACCAAGAACAGAAGCAGCACAACTACATTTAATAGAAAAGAAGGCGTATTTGGAGTGCACCAACATAATTTTTCTGAATTTGAAAAGATACTGATAGAACTGAAGCTTCAGAGACATGAAGACCCAGAGATGATGAACATTAAAATGATATAACATGATAAGCCAGCTCATCGAAACAGCAAAACAATATCACTCTCACATTCAGTTGATGATCTTAATAAAAACAGCGGAGACACAGAAAGTCAGAAGCCACAACGAGGGGGAGTTGTTGCAAAGGGGGATGTTGGGGCTGACATACTGCTTCTGCATTTCAAGGCTCATTAACTTACTAGCAAATAAAGTAGAGCACCTACCTTGAGATCTGGCTTTTCAAATCTATCTCTAATGACCAGAGAAACTGAATTTAAATTCTGTATCTACTGACAGGTTTTTTTTAAGGGGTATGCCCCAAGGATATTTATCATATCTTAAAAAAAAAAAAAAAAAAAAGAAAAAAAAAAGGCTGCATTTTATTGCTACTCTACTCACCAAAAACTTTACTGTTAAAGGCAGATTTTGCAAAAAGCTGTATAAATTTCCATGCCAGTCTTCTGGATTTTACAACCTGAAATTTTCTTTTATTGATTATAAAGGAAAGGGATAGATAGACAGTCCTGATGACTGTCAAAAATATCAGATTATTAGAAGTCATATATGCAAAATGATGTAGTTAAATCTTAATACATAAAAAAATCTGTACCAGCCTTCTTCAAGTTCTGTAAACTGTGGAACTAACATTTAAAAACAATAATGAACTATGGGGTCTAATTTAAGCATTTGAGATGAACCAAAATCCCCAGTAGAGTAAAAGGACAAGAGTACATGCCTTTGAATGCCTCAGAGGAGATCCTGTCTGCCCACCTTTAATTTAATGAGGGAACTTGATTTAATATTTAATCTTTCTTCAATGTAATTTTGGCCTCTGAATTCAGTATCCAGTGAAAATAATGCGTACAAAATCTGGTTTGCTGGAGAACCATATCAACAGTCTCATGCTTGATTACTAGATACTGACACAATCTAGAAGAGCTTCAGCCTCATCTGGTGAATTTAGGAAAATTTTCTGGAAGCAATAACAAGTATGAGTTCAAGAGGAGGACATATCTGAACGTGACCAAATAGAATATGGTTACAGCATGATTCACTTCTCCCAGCTGGTAGTTTTTGAAAAGAAGTACTTGGTAAGCACAGCATAGGCCTATCTCTGGTTGTGTCACTAGTTAATGTTAGAGGTGGCTGAATAATTTTAGGAGGGAGTTATATTTTTACATTCTTGCTAGCAGATACTGTTAGATAACAATATAATACTACTGGCATAGCACTTTGTTGTGTTACACTTGGTATTTTTTTTCTTATTTTTTATCTAGCTTCATCAAATTATGCTTTCACTAGTGATAGATTTTGCAGCGCAACATAACCAGCGCACATTGCTATGTTATTTCATGAAAAATTTCATATCTAAATTGCATATTAGCATTGCTCTGGCATTCTAATTGCATGGTCCACTAGACTCCAATATCCTGCAGCATGGAACATTAGTCAGCATAGAAAAAACCAAACATTCAGTTGCTCAGTATAAAGCTAAGAATAAGGTCACTAATATGTACAAAGCAATGCTTTCCTTGCAATTGGATGAAAGGGGCATTTTTCTGTGGATTGTACAGTTTCTTTGAGATTTGTATCATAGAGCATACGTCTTTTCATATGGAAGATATTTTCTGTGGATTAATGTGGGTTTAGAAATTAAGAAATTTTTTATGCAATTGTAACATCTTTTATTCTTTTGATGGATCTAGGCCCTTCACATGTATATGCCTGTCACTATAGACAGGCATGGACTATTGCATCCTCCATGTCTTGGTCATAGCAAAGTAGAATATTCAGTAGAATGCAGATTGCCCTGCAGCTTCTGGCTACCAAGTTTCAATTGTATCTCTCTAACAAGCATGAATTTTTCCATAAATTTAATTTCTGGATTACTGCTTCTTCCATAGGATTTAATGATGTGGCTCTGGTTGATTTCTGAGGAAGGTAAGTCAGACCAAGATTGATAGCTGATTCAGAACACCTTAAAACCAGGACACATTATGGAACTTGAGATGTTACAAATCTATGCCTGAACTTATCCGCCATGTTTCTGTATTGTAGATATCATCCTTTTACACTTTTCAGGTACCAAAAGACAGAGATACTGAATTCTATCTCAAGCTACTAAAAGGCAAATAGGGACAATTTGCTCAAAACTATCATTTTCAGGCTGAAATCCTGCAGGTCTGCAACAAGACGATGCACCATTAAAACAATAGGATGCACTAAATGTTGCAGTTGAACAGAAACACTTTGCCAGCATCCCTCAATTTGCTAAAGTCGTGGACCTGGAGAGTGACTTGTCAGAAGTCCTCTTAGCTTATACATAAAGGTGAGTGTACCTATGTGTAACTGTGTCCTGGGTATATGAAAGCTGGTATGAAACTGGAAATGAAACTGATGTTTCCACCTGCTAGCTCAGGAACAGCTCTGCACGTATTTATGCTGTTTCTGTACTTGTTTGTTCTCTGCTGTTGTCTCTGGACTTACTAGTTTGAATCTATTTCTAGGGCATTTCTGCATTGTGGGACACAAATGGTCTTTAATAACTTGCCTGATGGACTGGAGGTGAGTTCTAAATGACAGGTTAATGGTTTTGGGATACCACAGACATAATAGACTCATTCCATCCCCACCCTCTGCCAAATTTTCACATGCTAGCCATTTTTCTACACAATTGCCTACTTTTAACGTTATTCAAATATAGCTAATTCAAGACTCTGTAGATACTCTCAGGAAAGGATATAAAAGAAGTTAGAAGCATTGCAGTTATGAGGAGAGATATGGAACAGCCATCTTTTGAATATAGCTTTCAAGGAGTGTTGGATACCTCCAGCTGGCATGAGTTCACAAACACGCAGAAAATATGACATTTTCATGGCTAAGACAGCTTAGACCTGTATATGATTGGGCTCATGGTAGATGACAAAACGATAGAGTCTCCATTTAAGTGGAGATAGTATCTAGACCCAGTGCATGCCCACATAGTGAGGTTCATGAGAAGGAATAAAAAGCAAAAATCTGATCCAGGCTAAATCAGGCAAAAAGTTAAGATCACTCTCTGCTAGAGTTCAACTTATTATTGTATTTGCTATCTAGCAGTTTGAATTTTTTTCTATTCCTATTGTTTTTCTACAGTTTCTCTATAATTTCAAGCTGTTCAAGAATTCTGTTTTAAAGAGGAGACCTTGGAAAATAAAATTAAAAACCAACTAATCAAAAAATCCCCACCAGCCCAAACAAGCAAACATTCAGTCTCAATCATTCCTCAGTTAGGGTTATCATGAGGCCATGGAAATACTTGTACTGGCACAGTGAGAGGCCAGTGATGTGGCCAGGCAGCTTCTTTTGGCACTGTTAGCTCTTATTAGTTTGAAAGGACCACAGTTATGGCCTTGGATTTAGGAGGCTATAGAAAGGAGCACTCTATGAAAATATTGGATGCGCAAGAGCTTTCATCTTCAGAACAACAATTGCTTAAAACTTAGGGTGTTTGCACGTCTCTCTGCAATCACATGCTTTTAATGGGATGTGTGTTGCTAAGTCAGTAAGTCAGCTAAGTTCTTGCAAATTTTCCTTTTTGATAGAATTTTAAAATAAATAAACATATCAATATTCTTCTGGAAAAAAAAAATCAACTTCACTATGCTGAAGGCTTTCATGTGTTTGAAGTTCTGGAACTGAAAAAATATTTTTTCTGACTGAAAAAATATTTTTTCTGAAGGAACTGATTTCTGTTGTCATCTGTTCTCATAATGATCTGTGTGAAATGAAAAATGCAATTAGCAAAGCATAGGGAAAATCAAATTGCTCTAATCAGAAACCAATCCTGAATGCTGCAAATTTTCCAGACAGCAATCAAAATGAATGTGAAGGGAAGAGACAAAAGAAGCTCCAGTGTTAAAAAGGAGAAGAAGTAAACTAATTTAGGTGAAGATGTCAGTCGTTGGCTATGATCATACAAAACAGAAAGGAATTCTTTTTACCTCTGATTTTTCTGATATTCTGTATGTTACAGGTTATGAGGAATGCCAGTAAATTGAGCACCTTATGTGGGCAAATACACAGATTTCTGATTAGTATTAGTGGATTTTTTTTGAGCTTTAAGGCTGCGTGACTCAGGAATTTCAATTGAAATTGAGAATGTGTGCCATGCATTGTTCAAATCAAGAGGAATGTAAGATTTCTTTTACTCAGTTGCATTTGTGATTAGTGCAAAAAGGCAGGTGATTTTCTGAAAGCAAGTTGCTGATTTCAGTTAGGAAATCCATGATGAAAATAAGTTTTACTCAGGCAAATTATCAAGGCTAAAGTCCATCTTGAAGGGGAGTTAAGTCCAAAACTAAAGAGGTCATCTCATAGCTTCCTAGATTTTAAAGAAAGCAAGAGATTTCCTAGTGGAAAAGAACTCCACCAAGAGGTGTGTGTCATATTCTCTAGTATAACACATCCACATTGGAATGTGGTGATACGGAAACCAACAGCTCTCATGTTCAAATCAACATTTTGGCATTCGAAGGATATTACCAAAACCATCTACATCTAGCAACTAGGCACAGGACTTTGCCAGAGCGTAGGGGAGGTAGCCAATACCTCTTGTACCAGATGAGTGCTAGAAAACTCAACATTTTCTTAAAGACATTAAATTCTTGGGAACCTCTGTTTAAGTGAAAGCCCCACAGCAGCAGTTCCATAATTCTCTTGGGCTGATACCATTTGTATCCTAAGAGCAAATGCAGCTCACCAAGCCAGCACGTCCAGCCTGCTGGTGCTTGTCAGTGTCCTCCTGGTAGCTGGAAATCTTGAAATCGTTGCTGTGGACAGCTGAAGCAGAGCTTCAGCCAAGTTATCCTATTTCCTTATTTATGTGAAATGTCAGTACAGAGAAGGGTCCTCTTCCAGGACTTTTCTCCATCAGTCTCTGATTTTCTGATTTGTTATGAACTTTGCTAGGCTATCAGAGGCTATTTAATCACTTGATCCTGGAGGTCTGTAATTTTTCTTTCCCATCCCAGTCCTATCTGTACTACTTGGAAGGGAAGGTCACACCGACAGTGCTTCAGCAGCTGAGGTGCACTCTGTGGATCTGGGGCACCTGGGATCAAATATGCAGAACACAATTCAGTTTGAAATTAAGTGAGCCTTTGAAACAACCCGGGTGATGATTTCTGCAAGGACATAGCTTGCTTACTTAAGCTATGTGTACAGAACAGAGAGCTTTTTAAAAAATTAATTTTTTTCTCTGCCATTAGCTCTGTCTTTTTTTGAAAAATTCTCCTTGAGCACATTCCCATCCCTGCTCCAGAAGAGTAGTATTGTTCACAGATTTTAGACACTAAGGGAAATGTATTGATTATCATCTCTCACATTCTCCATTATACTTTAAGATAAAAAAATCCTCAAATATCTGTGATTGGAATGGAACATATTTAGAAAACCACATCCAAATTTAACTTAATTTTCAGTAAAATAAGTCCTCCATGTCTCCTGCTAACTTTGTTAGATAGTCTCACTACTAAAATATCACACCTGAATTTACACAGCTTCATCTGAATACCTTCACCGGATTTTGCAGGTATTTTCTGGATGGAAGCCTTCTCAGTAATCAGATTTCTGTTTCTTTTCTTGGAACTTTTGCATGTCAGTGATGCTAAATTTCTCATTAGTCATGTATATGAAAGACTCGTTCCTGAACCTTCTCAAATTTCTCCACTTCCTTCTTGAATTGCAGACACAAGATGTAAAACAAGTACTTCAATCAGAGCTGTGTCAGTCTCTAAACAGAGTTACACTTGCTAGTTCCACTTCATATTTTCCTGCATATACTTGCAACACTGTATTAGCTTTTTTGCTCCCATCATTGACAAGTGGTTAAGGTTCACCCAGGCCTTAACAAGAGAAATCCACATTCTAGACAAAGTCTAAATTGTGAGTGCCATCATATGCAATTTTATACTTGGCTCTTTTGAAAATGGATCATGAAAGAGTAATTCTGCCTATTATCTACATCTCTATCTCACAGATCTTATGATTTTCAGTAATGATTTTTTCATTTGTTCTGGGCTAATGATAAAAATAAATCATCAGCTTAGGGAAGATTCAGTCCTTATTGTTCTGCCTGGAGAAGAGAAGGTTGTGTGGAGACCTCATAGCACCTTCCAGTATCTGAAAGTGCCTACAAAGAAACCAGAGAGGGACCCTGTGTCAGGAACTGTAGGGATAGGAAAAGGAGTAAGGGGTACCAATTGTAAGAGGGGAAATTTGAGTCAGATATTAGGAAGAATTTTTACTGTGAGGGTGGCAAGACACTTGAACAGGTTGCTTTAGGAGACTGTGGGTGCCCCAACCCTGGCAGTGTTCAGAGCCAGGGTCGATGAGGCCTTGAGCAATCTGGTCTAATAGGAGGTGTCCGTGCCCATGGCAGGGGGCACTGGATGATCCTTAAGGTCCATTCCAACCCCTTCACATTATATGATTCTCATTGGCAAGCACTAGCCATGCATTTAGTTATGGATAATTCAATTTAAAATTACACAGCAAAAAGCACTCGCTAACTGAATAGCAATATAGTTTTGGTTTTGTTTTCTTTTTAACTCTAAACACTGCATGGTAACAAAACCTTATTTGTTAATAAAATTTTTTTCAACCTTTGTTTAAGAAATTTACAACTCTAAGCAAGTCATTGCCATCTGGCTTGCTGCCAAAAGGCCCTGGAGGGACTCTTCTATTCTCCTATCAATAATAGTGAAAGACATTGTTAGTAATATTAATAACCCTGTCAGTGAGAACTACGGACTATGTATATAATAACTATTTAAAGATGGTTTATAGCCTCCTATTTTCTGAATACTCAAACCAGAAAGGACCTGAATTGTATCTTGCCAACTAGCCAGCTTTTAGGTAGCCAGGTCTTGGAATGCATCCACTGTTGTCTATGTGTTGACCAGGGAGTTTGGAGCAGCTTTAAGTGGCTAAATACCCAGTAGGGAGAGGGTCAGTGAAACCACACAATAGAAAACAGATGAAGATTGAATCTGAAATGTTCATTGTCTTCTAGACTTTGGTACTATTCACAGGTTTGAGTTAGGTACCTTGTGTAATTTGGAATGACCTCAGGTTGGGACAGGATGGGGAAGGGGTATCCTATTCCTCTTCAAAATGTGTGCGACTCTACAAATTTCAAAGGCCTATAGGAAGAAAAAGCAAGAGGAAATACGTCCACAGCTCATCTTAAGGTGGGCATCAGGAAACAAGAGAATGGTATCTAGCCTCCAAAGTATGCTTAAGTGTTTGACATTAAATAGCTCTTCAAGAAAGAGTCCACAAACCCCCAGTCTTTAATCTGCTTTGGGATAGGTGAATGCAGACATCCACCTATCCCAAAGGGCTGAATTTCCTGCTTTTCCTTCTTCAGAGCAGGACTTTGAAGGTGGCCCTGCAAAGGGTGGTCAGCTGGCGTTCTATGTTCCTCATGGCACAGAGCAGCGAGATTGCAGATGGGGACACTTGTGCATGTAGGCAAATATGTGGTCATCTTCATGTTCTCTCCTTGTCTCAGACTAGTGGTGTTTCTGCATTCTGCTTAGACCAAATTCAAGAAATCTTTGATAATAAGGGGGTCTTTAGTTGTTACTCTTAAATAAGAAAAAGGGAACACTAATATAATCAGACTAAATGTATGGGTGCCACAGAAACATATTACTTATAATTGAAATGATGTGAAAAAGACCAAATCTACAAGATCTTTGCAAGCAACACAGAAGACAGCTTGGTGATAAGCTTTGCCGATGGTTTTCATAGAATCACAGAATTGTTTGTATTGGAAGAGACTTTAAAGATCATCTAGTTTCAATCTCTCTGCCATGGGCAGGGAACCTTCCACTTGACCAGGTTACTCAGAGCCAGAGACTGCATTCCAAGTAGAGCACAGCACTGCACCAGTATTGCTCCTTCTACACTTTTCTAATATTGTTTGGTTTTCTTTTCCTCTCTATAATGGAGAAATTCCTTCACTTGAATCATCTGAAGTAAAGGAAAAGTCAATAGGTCACACTACAAGTAATGGGAGCATTGATTTTGTTATAAAATTCCCAAAGTGAATTAGCAACTAAACAGAAATATCACTGGCATCAAGGCACAGGTGAGTGTATAACTCACTGAGGCAGAGAATATGATGATGGCATAAACCCCTGAAGTTCCTCAAAGGTCACATAGCTCAGGATGGATGTTTTCTCCTCTTGATTTTTTTTCTGTCACACAAGATGAGGACATCCATCTCAGAAAGGATCCCTTGGTAGTCAGAGATGCTAAAGTCGTGTGGATCCAGTTATCAAATCTCCTTTAGAAGAAGTAAATCAGTTTCATTTTGTAACCATACCTCTCAGACAAGACAGCTTTTGTGGGCTTGTGTAGGTTTAACACAAACAGAAGATCAGTAATTCTACCCCATATTTTAGGCCAGCACAATGCGAGCATTGTGCAATGCCAGTGGTTCTGCACGATGGCTTCCCTGGGTCTCTGTAGAGAGAGGAATGCATCTCACTGAATCTGACTATATAAAATTTTGTTTACTGATCTCAATAACTCCTTTGAGCCCTATCTACCACAGTGTAAGAGACGTATTTACAAAGAACAATTCCTGTGACTGATCAGAGATTTGGGTTAGGATATCTAAATGTACATATTTGTCTCTGTTGACTGGATGGGGACTGCAGACAACTAAATTAAAGTCTTAGCTTTACTTGCAAAATTTAGGTAAAAGCCAACACAAATCAGGTTTTTATTCCCTCTCATGTAACTATTATTAAAATTTTAATCTTTTATTAATTCTGGTAAAACATTGGACAATTTCTTCATGCCAGGAATAGAAAAATTCTATATTGTAAAATTTTAAAAACTCCTAATTCTTACAATTAGGTTTCATTGTAAATAAATTTTTCTAGCTTGTTTGAAAAAATAAAAATGAAATAATAAAAAAATAAAAGAGAGGTATGGGTTTCCTTTATAGAGAGCAACGGAAGGCTGCCAGCATGATACGTTCATGGAGTACTCTCAGACTTAATATCCATTTCCCCTTCATTTTGCCCAATGCCGAAGTAAAACTTACTAGTTTGTTGTTCTGATTTATTGCCAAAGCAGTTCTTAAGGACAAGCACAGCATTTTCCATCCTTCAATACTCCCTGATAACAGCAGATGAAAGTAAGGTTTTGTTTGTCTTACCTTGGAACTTTAAGAGGTCTTTCATCTGGCTTTCAAACCTTGCAGCTGTTAATCAATTTGGTTTAGCACTTCACTGTTAACCTTTCCTGTTTTTACTTGTACACGTCTGAAGAATATATCTCACCAATGCACCTTGAGACTAAACCCAGCATAAAGAAATTCCTGCATTGCTTTATACTTCCCTCTGTTGAGCAGCCATCATAAAGGAGGCAACGTGAAGACAAGGTCAATGGAAAAGTTTTTAATCCGTAAAAAATTAAGGATTTTTTAAAAAAACATTCACAAGGGTGGTCTTTAAGTTGAACATTGGTACAAAGAGAAAATAACTTTATAACAGCCTTGTGAAAGCCTCCGCTTAATTTTCGTTACGATTCAGCCAAGCAAATGGATCAGTAGGTATTTAAGAAAAGGAATAGAGAAGAAACCAGCAACTTTTATCACTGTAGAAATATATCGCATTATCACATCTCAAATACTACACATAATCTGGTTTTCTTGTCTCAGAAAGTCTATATAAAAAAACCAGAGAGGATCATAAAGATGACTAAAAGCATAGACTGGGACTGGAAAGAAGTTTTCTGGGGGAGGCAGGGATAATGATAGCATAGAATAAAAGTCTCTTCAGATTTTATCGATCCTGAGTGTTATGCAGAAAATTAAGAAAGGCTTAGTAGATTCAGCTGATTCCAGAGGGTGATGGGTTCAAAACCAACAAAAGTAGACAGTGCTCCATATGATGTATAGTTTAGGTGCTAATTCCTTCTCATGGAATATTGTCGGTGCTAAGTTTCAAATAGGTTCATTAAACATATTGAAAATCCTATGAAATTTATTAGATAGAATGGTACAGAAAGCAGGTTTTCTGGCTCAGGATGTCCCTGAGTTACAAATTACTGGAGGCTGGAAAGAAGCTTTGGGTAAGCTACAGACTTGCTCTGTCCTGAGACTCCTCTGTTGTTGGGCACTACTGACAAACAGCCAATAGTTGTATCCTATATCCGAGCATTTGCAACTTCTTTTTCCCCCAGGTACAAGCAACCCGGCTATTTATTGCACACAAATTTTCTATTTCTGTATCAGAAAAGTATAATAAAAAATATTTATTGCTTTCCCCCCTCCACCCACTCCTCAGGTTTCTTTTAATTTGCAACTTACATTCTCATTTTTCCATTGTTTAACTGAGCTACTCTTCCATTATTTTTTCTAGTAAGGATATCCACTTGACTTGAGACTTTTGGTATGCTTAGACCCCAATCATCCTTTCCCCCACCTCAGTCTGTATTTTTTGCTTTCTTATGTTAAATAATGTTTTCCTAACTGTGTTTCAATGGAGAGAAAATAAAGCAGTTGATGATGCATTTGCTCTGTTTGTGCAGCAGAACTTAAAAGTTATCTCCAGCTTTTTATAAATTAAAGAATTTATAAATTAAAGAAAGTGATTCAACAGGAATGATTCTATCCTAAAACTGTTCAAAGCTTTTGTTTTAATGCCTCATAAAAGAACACTCATTTAAAACAAGGCCCCACCAATCAAAATGCACATAGACTCCAGCTGCAGGGTTGGGTCTTAAACGGTACTTTTTCATTCTCTATGAGATTGTTTTCAGATCTAATTAGTGAAATTGGTATCAGCTCATTTTACTAAATTTCTTCTCCTTAAAATTACCTTCCACATTAGACAACTAGGATTTTCCTAAGTTGTAATGTAGTAAAGTGCTAAGTAAAAGAAAGCATATTCACACCCTCTAATAAAGTGACGTGCCATGGATTTTTCAGGATGTTCTTAGTAGGGAAATAATTTCAGCTGCTATGATATTATTTGGGAAAAATTAATATAAGGTATTTTTCATGGAAAGTGGAAAAGCACTTCACATTTTAGTTGCTAAAAAAAAATATGGTTTTGAGCTTATAATGCCAAGAATAATAAAATAATTTCTTAGACTTTCTGGGTTTATAAGACACTTTTGTGGAAATCGATGGTCAAGATCATAACAACATGGGATAATTCAGTTTGAAAGGGACCTTCTGGGAGTCTCTATTCCAACCTTCTGCTGAAAGCACGGTCAGTTATGAGGTCAGACTACGTTCTTCAGGTACTTATCCGGTCAAGTGTTGAAAACCTCCAAAGATGCATAACCTCATTAGTACCAATGCTTCACTATCCTTGTGGGATTTTTTTTTTCTTTATGTTCAGCCTGAACCTTTCCTGGTTCAGCTCCTGAGATATTGCCTTGGTCTCTTGCCATACACCACTGTGATCAGTCTGGCTCCACAACCACCTCCAAGTTACTGATAATTTGCTGTTATGTCTTCCAAAGCCATCTCTTCTCCAGACCAAATAAACTCAGTTCCCTTAGCCTCCCTTCAGAAGCCAGCTACTCAATCCCCTGACCTTTTGGTGGCTCTGTTTTTCTACAAAGGTTTGATTAAATATGCCCAAAGTTCATGAATGCTTTAAGAACCCTACTTATTCAGGCTCATATTAATAAGTTACTTTAAAAATTCACATTATCTGTGGCAGCAGCCAGCAGATAAAAACTGCAGTGCGTATCAAGGAAAGCAGTATTTTAAAAGTAATTAAAATGAGAAAGATAGCCTATGATAATCTTTACACGTTGTTCTGTTTCTCTGAACAAAACCCATACCCATCTCAAACTCTGCCTCAGCACCGTCTTTTCCCTCATACCTTTCTCAGCTGACAGCAAGCTCGAATAAACACTATACATCTCACTACTGCATTGCTTTCCATTTGCTACTAACGTCTGAGTTCCACCTTAGGCTGGGTGTGCTGAGGAGTGTCATCTTAAGTCACATCGTTGTACTACCAAAAATAAAAGGGATGTGTGGAGTGGTGCCAGCTGTGTGGCTGTGTTGATGTGTGCAGCCCTCATTACTCAGGTCAGTTGTGAAGAACCACACCTTCCATGTGCTGAAAAACCCCATGTGAAGTCCTGAGGACCTGATGTGGATGCATACCCACCCTGACATGGATGTGCTGCTATCAAAACATATGCAGGCTGAATGTTCTGAATACAGCCACGTGTGCTGAAATTACACTTAAAACTTCAGGGGGAAATTATTTTAACTTGAGAGGCAACATGAATGTTGTCACACCCAGACTCTGTAGAACACAATATATGTTTATTGCACTGCATTTCCAACCAGACTGTAGGTCATAGGTTTCCTCTGTGAGTCTGCTACAATTGTAGACAATTACTCCTGATGCAATATTTGGTTAAAATTTGAACTTTAAGCTGTCTTGCATGAGATCAAGATGGATGAGGTCTGTATTTCATACTCACAAAATTGGATGTATGATACTTTCATGACTACTTCTCACCTATTTTTTTCCCTTTGTTTAAGACAGCACACTGCCAGACCTAGCTATACAACAACATAACATAGTACGAATCTCAGTGCTGCGATATTTGTGCTACAATGGAATTCTGAACTTACAGGAGTAAATCAATAGATTTTTTATTAATAATGTATCTTTTGCCAGTTATAACTTAGAAGTCTGAGTTACATCTTCCCCTTTTGTCAGGGAAATGGTCACAATACCAAGGAATAAGGATATTGCTCCTATTACTAGGGATGTTCAGAAATTTCAGGACAATAGATTTGAACAGAAAATAGTATTTACTTAGATCAGAAATACAATCAAGAAAAGATCATGTTTTTACTTTTTAACATTCCTGTTCCCATGTTGTATATGTAGCCCATAGTTTGACTAACACCAGCCAAAGAGTCTGGGGCTGATGCAATGTGATCCCTTGTATTAAGCTACTGCTGTGCACACTGGCAGGTGTGTGGTCCATGTGACCTCGCAGTCTTTCAAATAATCATAGGCATATAGAATGATTTGGGTTGGAAAGTGTCTCTGGGAATCATCTGGTCTAATTTGCTGGTCAAAGTGGGTTTCTCAGTGTCTTGTCCATGTCTGATGCTCTAGCATGGTCTAGGGTTTAGGATGGTCTGACGGTAACGTAGTCAGTAGAGCCAACCCTTTGAGAAGGTAAGAGAGTTTAGTGATAGAGGTACAAACCAATCACATCTGGTTGGTTCACTGCCAAAGGCAGTCCCTGCACAATTTTGTTTACAAAGTCTGTTTGTCCAGTCAGCTAAGATTTCTTTATCTTCAATAAGAAAATTTGTACCAGTTCAGAAAGTAACTTGTCTCACCTGTCTTAGACATATATCTGATAACACTTTCTGCCTCACCTTGCCTTGCTTTCCCCCTGTGATATCACACTAATTTGATTTGTGTGCCAGGAAAGGATAAACTCTGGTGAAGCTACCTCTTCAGAACAGGTCACTCAATATCTTTGATTTTATCAAGCAGTGGGACATTGTTATCACTAGGAATAAAAGTCCAGGAAAAAAGTATGCACAGTTTCTGGAGAGGTCTCTGTTAAGCTCTAGCTAACCCAGAGAAAAATTCACCAGCCCAAACCCTGAAAACTTCCTTTCAACACATCAGAAAGCACATCTTACAGCCTTTAGTGTCCAACAACATTCTTGTGATCTAAAGACTGTTCTGAGAGCTGATTTTCCAAATATGACCTTTTTCATTGCAGTAGACCAAAAGAAAAATAATCTTGCTATGTATTTCAACTACATTTTGATTTATTTCTTTCATGGTTTATTTCTTTCTGCAAAATGCCACTACATTTAGAGGCTAAGGGTGGAAACAAGTTTACAAATCAGCAAACTATCCAGAGATAAAATTCTCTCTTTGTCATGTCATGAATACATTGTTTTGTTATGGCTGGATTATAAAAAAGAAATCACATGTCTTTCAATATTCAAAAACATACCATAAAAACAAAATTAAATGCATACAGCACATTCCCCAAAGGGAAATTCTTCATGACAAAATCATCAAAAGTTTGAATCAACAGATGGAACAGCATAATAACATTAACACTGTCAGTATAAACAGTATATTTTCCTGACATGTTGAAAATACTAAAGTTGTTATAGGTTTATAAAGGTGGAAAAAAAGTAAGACAAATAGTATCATGTCCTTAAGTCTAAGTATTCAGAGCATAAAGGGGTCTGAATGCACTATCAATCAAGGTATACAGTTCAAAAGTTCTGCTCATCCATTTATATTTTAAAATATCACAGCACTTAAAAATGTTCCTGAAATACTGAAATTGAATGCATTACTTATTTCCCAATCCTTTCGTGTTACCTAGTCATTCATCCCTTACACATTTTCCACACAATGCAGGATTGAATTGTGTAGGATTGCCACAGGATTTTTTTGAAACTGAAAGTATAATGACTTGTAGAAAGACTTTGAACAAACTCATAGAGCAGAAATTCAGAAAAAAAGATTCTGAGTGTCATTTTCAGGTCAAGAAATTCCTAAATTGTTGTTTGCTAGAAGCTGAAAAGTAAATACTGAGAGGAAGAAAATGCTCCATGCCCTTATTTTATGCCTTCTCTTTAGGCATCCCTAAGTTATTGATGTTCATGGATTCTCAGTTGTCTGTTATCTTCAGTGATGCCCTCTATTATTTGATTCAGCAAGACAAAGTGTCGAGTCCTGCCTCTGGATCACAGCAACCCCTTGCAGTGCTACAGGCTGGGGCAGAGTGGCTGGAAAGGGGCCCAGCAGAAAAGAACCTGGAGGTTTTGGTCAATACCCAGTACTGGGATTGTGCCCAGGTGGCCAAGAAAGGACAAGGAAGTGATTTTCCCCCTCAGTTTGATGATCTTGGAGGTCTTTTCCAGCTTTAATGATTCTATATTTTCTGTTGTTTTATCTCTATGTACAGTTAAGGTTCTTTCATTTTGTGTTGGAAATTTAGAAGACCCATGAAACCGTAATAGTCAAATTCACATGCATTGGTAGTGAGTTATCTAAAGGAAGTTATCTAAAGTTATCTAAGAAGTTATCTAAAGTAGTGCTGCCCAGAAGTGGAAATCCCAGGCTTACCTTCAGATAGTGCAATCACTGCTATAAAATCTGAATCGTATGAAGAAGTCTGGCCCACAGTAACATATCTGCTTTTAATGTACTAACTTTGCTCCTGAGAGCATAGGCTTTGTACAGATATATTGCAGATACATCTCTATGAACCAGTTCAGCAAATAATGTCAGGACAGGCTTTGTAGCATGGTCTGGACATGTTTAGGCTACAAAACAGGGCTGTTGAATGTCTGAGGAAATTGTTCCTGGTCTGTAATAACCTTGATCTGTTCCAAAGAATTGCTTGAGGAAAAATAGGTAGTCCTGGCCAGACAGACACTGAGGCCAATCCAAAAATGTGGTGGTGCTGGCAGCCAGCTCCTGTGACTGCACCCACACTCTGGGACCAGTGTAGACATCTTCGTAGGCATCTGCACATCTGCCACGTTTGGTAGGGAGTGAAGTATACAGACTTGTCCTAAGGCAGTGCACTAAGAGCAGTTACAAAATCAAAGTTGGTTTGAAAAATACAGCTTGCATATTGACCTTTTCATATGCCCTACAGGTAGGAATGATCACATACCAAACTTTTCATTTTCTTCTTGTTTTTTTTTTAATGGAGAGCTGCAGTTAAGCAGTTTGTGACTATCAATTATAATAAAGACAGAAGAAGATGAGCTAGATAATTGAATATGCATTGTTACAGAGATTGAACTATACTGTGGTTGCTACAGTGGGCTGATTCTGTAGGTTAAATTGCTTGATAGCACTTTACAACTAATGATTAATGATAGTAGCCTTTTACAAGATTTCAGTTGTGGAAGCATTAGAGGCTGTTATGTGTTAGTGATAGTCCAAGTTGCTCCTGCAATGAAGTGGCTGAGAATTCTTACAGGAAACGTCTCAATAATTTCCTTTGTTCAGTGCTACTAGTGCAGAGTAATTGTTCTGAGTGGCTCCAAATAATCTTCAATCCTTAATTTGCCATCTTGCTCTCAGAGAAATTGATTACAAGCTATAATTTATTTAACTATGTGTTCAACAACTTTTTTCATAATTTAACAAGCAGTTTATAGTTTCTGGTTTGTATCTTACCTGAAAGGGTGAATACCAGCAGAGGAGCAGGGGAACTGTAACGTTTCATCCTTGTGCATTGGCAATGCAGCTGTGGGTGAGCAGATTTGCTGCTAGGCAGCCCCATCAAGGAAAGGATAGAGAAATCCCAGTTCACATGGAAGCTGTCCCTAAAGGTCAAGGGAAGCAGAAGATGACTGACCTTAAAGCATCCTCATGATTGTGGCTGGCTCAGGCTCAGGAATAAATCACCCACATCGATCCCACACTCATTTTTCAAATGCAGTCACCTAAGGAAGGTTATATTGCAAAGATTCAAAATGTCATGTTTTGTCAAGATTCTTGAAATTTTAAAAAGACAAATACCCTTCCTAATCTACATGACTGACCAAATTTGAATGGTATTCAAAATGCAACATTGCATAAAACATTTAAGAACATACCCCCAAAAGGACTGCAGACTCTATAATGACTGACAGTAAGCTGTACTAAAAGAAATTTAAAAAGCAGGTCCAATAAACACCTTGGGAATAGGGAAGGGAGCAAAAAATAAATAGATTCTATGCAATCTGGATTTACTCTTGGACCAAACACTTTATTCACTCACATAAAAGAATAACCTTTGTTTTGACAACAGGTTTTGAGGGACGCACAATTTCAACAAAGATCCCATTTGAGCTGTGAGCTGTTTTTTGGTTAATTTGATCAGCTGCATTTTCCCCTCCAGATTGGTCCATCTTGTTGGAAAGCATCACACAATTATTCAAAATTATGGCTCGAAAATAAGGAGGAACAGACTATGGCTATTTCTTATTTACTAGAAAAGTCCTGGTTATCTTGGCATCAGCAAGACTCCGTACTTACCCTTCAGGTGTGTGATTAAAGAGAATCTGTTTGCAGACACTGACAACATTGCAGTTCAGAGGCATTCCCCACTGCAGTGAGCAGAACCAGCTGTCGTGTTAGGTACAAAGCTGAACAGGTAGATGTAATATAGTGCTCAGCATGAGTCTGTGCTGCAGCCAGCACTGTGGGTGTGCCTATGTATAGGCATAGCTGTTTTACTCTAGTGTGCACTGGTAGTAGTTAAAGTAAAAATAAGTGATGTATGTTTTAAGATAGCTTAGAAACCTGAGTAGATACTCAGGGTTCCCTGATATCCTCAGTTAGTCTTGTTAGAGTATACCTACCACAGTAACCATGATCTTCTGTAGATAAAGCTATCTAAAGCATTAGTATTTCTCTCAAAATTTATTATTTCTGGGTGTGTGTGGGAAGACAAGTTGCCAAAAATGGTACATTAAAACATTGAATCAAAGTACACAAAGGTACTACTCTAATGCAGCTGGCAGTTTTTGAATGGTCATCATAATATATTTGTTATTAACAGCTGCAAAGTACTTGCTAAACGTAACGGTAAGTTCTCAAATTCTCCCCAGGCTGTTTCCTAAGAGCTGAGTTTACATTTTCCCTAATATCCAGTTGTATAGCCCTACAGGATGTTTGCTGAGCAGTAGCAAAAATCTAAAGTACATTCACGCTCTGCATAATAAATCTGCCTATTCACTGCAGAATAATGTTCTGGTTGTGCATCTCAGCGTTTTCTAGAAGAGGAAGCAATGAACTGAAAGCCTGGTAATCAACAAGGAACTGAACCTTGCAGTTTTGCATTCATCTGCTGCCAGTGGCATAGTGATTATGATTAGAATGGGATATCTCTGCTGCAGGAACAACCACAGCCTCAACTCAAGACTGGGATGTTTTGCAACTGCATATTAAACCAGTATAGATAAATATATATTCTTTCTCCTGAAAGACATATAAAGTTCTCAGCTACTAAATATCATAGAATATCTTATTGACCAGAGCTACATAAGAAGTGGTTTGGTCTGTTTTAGTAAAAAAGTGGTTTTAAAGTCTCAGGTAGAGACTTCCTTTAAAAACTGCCTCCAGTCCTCTGGCTCCTTGGTACTGCTCTCTCCAACCCCTATGAACCATATTGCCTCTGGAAAGCTATGAGCATAGCTCCTCTTTCCATCCAGAAAACCCCATCACAGATAAAAACCTGCAGACTCTGTCTCCAGGCAAGTATTTCTGGCAAAATGACTCTGATCTGACCTTGAGCAAAGCCCGGTATTTCATCTATATGATGAGGACCTTTCAGTGTTCTTAGGTGTTTCAAATGCAGCACCAGTGTTAGGCAAAGAGAGACAAATACTGTTTCTGAAATCCTTAATGAACTGGAGAGTACTGAGAGTTGCCATTGATTCCTACATGGTTAAGATCACACTCTGTGACTATCATTTATTGTTCAACATCAATAATGTACTTTTCTCTGTGAGGCAAAAAAAGCTCTTGGAAATCTGCAGACTTCAGTGGATATTGGTTTTTGATAGTGAGGACTGGATATGTACCCCGGGGAGGGAGGTTCAGAAAAAAGCCCAACAGTAGTGCTTTCAGTTTGAATCAAAAATACCAGAATTTTAAATAAGGAATAAAAGGTCTAGAAAGAAGACAAGGATGGTATGATCAGTAGAGCAAGCCACAAAAAAAGAAAAAAAAATCATTTTCTGAGGGAGATCAAAGGTAATAACAGAGAAGATCGTTATCATACAAAGGACTATCAAAGTCATTAAGAGAAAAACTACTACCATTGTTAATGACTTCAAGTGAAGGAACACAGAACTAACTCAGAATTCCACATTTTCTACTCTATTATTCATAGCTAATTTGAAAAATGCATATTTTGTAGCTTCTTATGAATCACAAGCATAGATTTGTACATTTTGGAAACAAGAAAGGATACCTGAACAATATTTATTCTAGCCTAGCCAAGTCTCAATGACAGAAAGGCAAAAACACAGTATGTGATAAGCCATAAAGCCAGAAGATTATCCTAGGAAAATATGATGCAATTATTAAACACAAATGTTTGTACTAGATGATTTTTACAGTAACTTGCACAACATGTAGTAATAATTTAAAGTATGTGCACTTCATTAGCAAGTCCATTTTAAATGCAATTGAAGTGGCTACATTTTGGCTTTGATCCGATCTCGCTTTACTTTTTCAGTAGTCAGATTTTTAATGAAAGTTTATTTCTTTAATTGAGCTTTGGTTCACATTGGTTTTTCCAGCTTCTGTATTATTACTATATTACTGTTTTCTTAATGTGCTAGGTATTGTACTGTTACAAAACATTATGCAAATATAAAGACACATATAACTATTACAACAAAAGCCTCTTTCCTCCAGATGGCTCAAGGAAAACTACTGAATTTTTCCTTTATGTGTTTTGGTTTTGTTTTGTTTTTGAAGCACAAACATTTAACATTTAAAACTGAACTACAGTAAAATGGGAACCAGTATTGTCATCATCAGTGTTGGATAAATCTGTGCAAGAATCCTGTTACACTGAAAAGTGTGTAAAAAATTTAAGTACAGAAATAAATTACATCTTTTTATATATATTAATCTGGTCAGTAAGGGGCAATGATGCTGATTTTACAGTAAACCTTGTTTTACTCTGCATCTTTAAATCACCAATATCCTTACTGCATTGTCATTTATACTCTTGCAAAGTGAACACAACTGGAAGAGCCTCACGCCTGAATTAAAGTCATATGATACTTTCACATGTGTAAATGAAGCTGGAAGCAGTGAGCACTGACATAAAAAATTGTGTAATATGATCTTCTGGATAACTCATTCCTTCTGGGATAACTCTGACAATATACCAGGTACATGTGCAAAAGAAGTTGAACATTTCTCAGTACCTGCTGCCCAGTTCTGTGCAGAAGAAGGAGTAAGGCATCTTAGAGGCTTAGGGAGTCCTTGCCACAGGACTTGAAAGTGCAGCTGACATGCCTGTGAGAGAAGTCAGGGCAGCTCTAGGTTGTTTGTTCTTTGTGACCAGGTTTGCTCTGCAGGTGGGCTTTGCCTGCCATTTACAGCTGGACCAACATGAAATTTTTAGCACTGTGTCAGTAACTTTGTAGAGCCAGAACAGGACCCAGGACCCTGCTGTTTTAGGTACAAGCTGATAACAAAAGGACTGCCCTCATCACAAAATCAGCAGCCAGAGCCTTGAGAGGTGTAGGAAACCATCTCTAGAACAAAAGACACCAATAAAAACATGGTGAACAGCGTGAGAAGTGGTGGTCACCACACACCTTGCAAACAATTTAGTGGGTTTGAGGATAAAGATGGGGTTTTCACCAAAAATTTTAAGAAGCAACAACAGTTGCGTGGAAGGCAATGTCTCTCCTTTGGACTTTCCTGCTATCTCACTTCAGTTTATATTGCAGGTCTCCACAGAAACACATGCGTCCATGCTGGGGGCAAGTGACTTAGCATTCCCAGCACCAACAGGTTATTGGCCATTTTAAAAAAGGGAGATGTGCTACATGTTGCTTTTCCTATGTTTTCAGAGGATCAGCCAGCCCCAAGGCAAGAGGGCACAGAACAGAATACATAGAAAACAGTTAAATTGGAGGAATGTTGTTGCTTATAGTAGCCTTGAAGTACAACCTATGATTCAAGAACAGGAAGTTTTGTAACATCCTTGATACAGGAAAAGTCTTGATGTGTTTACTTATAGATTTGAGTACAAAAGGGTCTGAATCTTGACCAGGACTTTGCACGTCAGTGTGAAAGCAAGAATTTGTATCTGCAATCTAACTGCAAGAAACACTGCAAAGCTTTGTCTTGGCTGCTGAAAAAAGCAGATCTCGGCTGCTGATACTGAAGAGACAAAACATTTCAAGCTGAAAATGTACTGACAGATTTATACAGAAGTTCTTACTGTTTTGTAAGCTTCAATCTTATTGTTAGGTATTGCTCAGGTACTAAAATGCATTCCATCTCTCTTCCTCTCAAAAATCAGGAATAAACATTTTCTTTCTTTTTCCCAGTAGCCCAAAGGTCATAACATTGTTTGTACAAACCTCCTAGTGCCTGAGGAGATTTTAAGCTATACTATAACTCTATATTATAGTTTAGGACAGTCTCAGTAAGTTTTATGTGAATTTACAGAAATGGATGTTCTCCCAGGGGCAATGTTTTAGATGTCATAAATAAAAAAATGCTCCCTGGAGTAAAGCTCTGCTCTGCATTCTTTGCCCCAGGCAGAGTTTTTAGTATCAAACTCTGTCTCGTTTACTGCTACTAACATATTTTGTAAACTGCTGAAACAAACACTCTAGAGGAATTCTGTGTGCAGAAAGCAACCTTCTGGCATAACTTTGGTTAATCTTCTACGTCATTACTTGACATAGAAATGTCAATTTAAATGTCCATTCAAAGTTAAGGTTGCTGCTTCTGACTGATGAAATAACTAAACCAAAACTTGCTGGAAGGTGGGAAGGCACATTGGTGAAGTTTTGCCATCTAATTGCTCTGCTTTTTGTGACATTTTAAGCATCTTTGGCCATGTTCAGAGACAGTTTGATGAACCTTGCTTTTTAATGTTTTTTAAATCTTGTATCACACAAGATTTTTTGTGTTGAAATAAATATATTCAAGCCTGTATTTGAAAATTTCCTTCATATTTGGGTAACAGCATCATTCAATATCCTTAAAATCGACTTTAAGTTAATTTTTGAGGAAAGCAATATAGCTACTGAATCTGTACATGAATGGAACTGTCCTTTCTGCTGGTTAAGCCTAATGTTAAAGATATAAATTCCACTGCTCTGTGACTTTGGTAGGAGAAACTCTTAGTTTCTGATGGTCTGGGCTGGATAAATGGAAATCTCTCTGTGACTGTGCATATGCAAATTATGCATATTCAGTGCATCCAGTGTATCCATGTTAAAGTCTCGATATTTAACGTTGTGTTGATTTAGAGATTTAGAATAACATCTTGCTTCCTGGCCCTATCAAGCACAGTGATCACTTGAGCGGGCAAATTTGGTATAAAATGCTGGATACTCCTGAGATATTGCTGTTAGAGATCTACAATAAGCTTTCAACTGCAAAAGTATAGTTATTAATCTGCATGAATAATGAAGGTGGGACAAAAGTGAGGAAGTAGTTGTAGGTTGGTCACTAGTTTGTGTCGTGGAAATAGGGACAGGGGGAATATGTTTGTTCTTCAAGTTTATTCCAGTTTATTCCTTTGTGTTCAAAAGAATGAAGTTAATACAAACCAGAATGATTAGATGCTTTTGAATAATTTCACCTAACTTTACCTTCCTTACAGTTAAGCACCTGATCTAAGCTCTCTGGTTGGTTGAGAAGTCATTACTCCTCCTGAAGTGTAATGGAGAAAAATTTACTCTTTCATAAGAGCAGGGTATTATGCAGATAAACTAAACACTGGGATTTCTATTTCTACCCACTGGGGAGAGAAAAAGGCTAAACAACTCCCTAGATCATATACATTCATTTTCAGACACTAATGTTGAGTGAAATTAATTTATTCTAAGTGGAAAATAGCTTTGGTTAGCAGTTTCAGAGGAGGTTCATACTTTCCACAATTACATATTCTGCACAGCATTAACATGAACTTTAAAGACTAATAAAATCCTATTCAGAATGAGCTTCCTGCCCACAATGCTTTGACACAAATTAATTCTGTTAAAATACAAAAGGAGTGTTTTCTGTTTTCCAAATTTGCTCTGACACTTCACTGGGTTTTTGCAACTGAACTCTGACAGCTTGCATTCTGTGATACAATTACAGATATTACTTGAGTAATACTAATAGTACTTGAACTAATTAAGATATTTTCCCATTAGCATTTACTAAAAATGATTATTCATTGTCTTTATTGGCATTTTCCTTCGGTGACTCTGTAGTATGAGAAAGCATTTTTAAAATCATTAAAGAATTTTTCCAAGAGTGATGAAAAAATTGAAGCCATTTTTGTTGCCTCTTTTTATTCCGTGATTATTTATAGATAAATTTTATGCAAACCATGAGTAAGCATGAATACACATTCATACAGCACTTTTCAAATTAAACCCTATGAAGTCTAAATCGCATCTGGCAGTGACAGTCTCCTTTTGCCACAGGGTTTTCAAAGGTTTGGTAAAGTGTAATGGATTGCTGTGTGTTGCAGTGCTGCACAAAGCTCACATGCATGGCAGCATTTCCATTTCTTCTGTAGTTGCAGCAAATCCCAAAGGACGAGGCTGGCTGATACTGCATTAACATATTCTATGCCAAAATTGTGCAGTGTAGTTTTGAAGGAATTATGCTTTTTAGAAGAAATATGCTCTTTACAAATAGAAATATATTTCAGTAAGAAGAAACATATATTATGATAAGTAGAAACACGTTTTATGCATGATTAAGTATTGATAAGTAGAAAGGTTAAGTATTTAGAGGTTAGCAATAAATATTGTGGTAAAGTTTATTAAAAAGATAAGATGTAACAATATTAGTTTGTGCAGTAGGCCTTAACAGCAACTTAATGATTGGTCAAAAAAGTACGCATTGTGGAGAAATCATGACAGTGATGATTGGTAAAAATGTGCTAACCAGCTTTTGTGGCGTTTGTTTATTGGCTTAAAAAAGTATATAAGGTCTTGTAACAATAAGTAGACAGCCTGCTTCAGCTCTGGCTTCTGCACCTGCTGCAGTTGCCATCACTGATGCTGCTATTGTAACCGCTGCTACCTCTCAAACTGGGATGCTGGTCACAGCATCCCTCTTGCTCCATCATTTTAAAAAATAAAAATGAAACTGATCGAGCAATGAACTCTCTGTGACATCTTCCAATCGTCTGTCCCGCAATCCTGACAGTGCAGATGGGCTTTGAGGAAGGGAGCCAGCTGCCTGAAGTGCTGTGGCTCTTGAATGGCAGCACACTGCTGCAGAGAGGGAGCACGGAGTGGGAAGTGTTCAGGTTGCTCAGGAAGCAGACACACACTATCTCTGATGCTCATTGGCCTTCCTCTGGGTGACTGTGCACGTGCAAACTGGCTGAGTAAAATAGCTAACCTTAGCCAGAAAAAAAAATAATTCCAGACTTCCATTCTTTGTACAACTAAGATAATTTTTGGAAAGAATGGATATGAGTTCAGTATACCTGGTTTTGAATTAAATACATTAATTTGCTCCTAGCAGTTAGTGGGAGAAAATGTAGTGGCTGATTATTTACACTTCTTGCTGGTCTTGTTTTTCAGTTATCCAGGAGTTGCTTTTTCTTCAGGTTTATTTTCCAGAACCAATAGTGAATGTAATAGAAGCACGTTCTATTTAATTATTTCAATGTATTCTGTAGTTTGTTATTGCCTAATATCATGTTTGTAATCACAAATACATCATACATACACATGAAACTGCTGATGACAAATTTGTGACAGGACACATTATTTTATTCTGTTTTCTCATTGTCTGTGCCTGTTTGTCTTTCACTGTCACACTGTGGTGTGGGTTAGTGGGAAAAGTACTTCACCTGAGTGCTTCAAATGGATCAAAGACATTTTCTTTGTTTAGAATACTTGTTATAAAAGTATAGACAAGGTTTTTCAATTTCTTCTTTGTCAACCGAGAGAAACCACATCTTTCACTGATTTTGTGCTTTAGCCCCTTGCCTCCACACAGTGCTCAAAAATATTTTGGCATAATAAAAATATGCACCTAATAAGGGGAGACCAGCTTTCAGAGAGTCCTAAGCAACCACAACACTGGTTCAAGGTGTCTTTTCAGATATGGAAAAATAAATCCTTTTAAATAAGCAAAACCACACAAAGTATACCTTCACTATGGTAAGATATCTTAGGAATCAGTGATGTTTCCATTTGAGCTTATGACTTCATGGTTCCCTAATGCAACTGGACAGAGCTGCTGTAGATGAAAATTTGACAGAAACATCTTCATTTCTGTTTAATGCATGGAATGAAATTTCCAGAGGCACAGATTGACACAAGTCCAGCACTTGGATGGAATTGCACCAAACAGCCAAAACTGAGAATCAAAGCCCTTTTATTTGCCTTGTTTTCTACATCACATGCTTTTCTTGGGAAACTCATAGCATGCTATTTACCAATGGGATGGCAGCTAAGGCTAACATTTTTCTGCCATCTAAAAAGGGATAACAACCATTTGCACTGACTGCTTGCTGGCTGTGCTTTTTATCTGAAAGTTCTGTATGTTTAGTTGTACTTTTAAAAATCTTTAAATCTTTATTCCATGTAAGCTACAACTTAGCTGCAACATTTCACTTTCAGAACAAAAGCCAAGTTTTAGCTGAAAAAAGAAACAAAATCTCATACATTACAAAAAACCCTAATAAAACAAAACAAAAAAGCCCAAACCAACAGATGTTTTCCTTCCATCACAAGAATAAAAAGTGAATTAAGAGTCTCTGACAGCTTGTACATCTACTTTTGAGCTGATGTAGTCTTAAAAGGCTGAGTTATTAACCTCTGAGAAATGGACTTTGTAATGGAAATACTGACAGGCCATAAACTATAGCTATGCTACTGGGAATGAAGGAGAGGGGGTAA
Source organism: Machaerirhynchus nigripectus (assembly GCA_013397975.1). Classification (NCBI taxonomy): domain Eukaryota; kingdom Metazoa; phylum Chordata; class Aves; order Passeriformes; family Dicruridae; genus Machaerirhynchus; species Machaerirhynchus nigripectus. The sequence goes on from VZRQ01010876.1 coordinate 2,739,616, forward strand.
GGAGAATACCATAATTACCAGTACATAAATATTGTTCTCCTATTACCTTGACAGATCAAACCTAACAAATCAAATACAAGCATATAATTTCAAAATCCTAAAGCTACAACCAAGCTGGCAGAAACCACGAGGTGTCTTTATCCTTCCCTTTTTCTTGTCACACACTTGTGTCTTTCCTTAAATGCTTAAGTGGAATGTGCAAAACTGCCAATTTCTAAAGCAACTCAGGTCTTTAGAAAGTTATATTTGTCCCTCCCTGAACTGGGTGCCACTGACTACATGGAAGAGTGCAAAAAAGCAAATGTGCACCTCCTAGAAGGAAAAGAAGCCTAATAGGAAGGAATGAGCAAAAACCCCAAATGAAATATGAGAAGAAAAGAGCAAGGAGAGATCTTGTGGAGAAAACAATGGAGTGATTGAGAAGTTCAGATCAGTGTAGTGATGGAGATGAATTACAGGGATTTGCTCTCATTGACGGAGAATGGAACAGAGTTGGAAGTGGCAGAACTGAACTGTGATTTCCCACCATGTTCTGTGAATGAACAAGAAAATTAAAAGGGATGGACCCTTTCTGCCATAAGGAAAATTTGGCTTCCTAACATTGATGACAATATTGCTCTCCTCTTGAAATCCATAATCCAAATTTACACAATTGGAGGAAAAAGCTTCTGTGTTTTGTGAATGTTAAGACTGGAAATATTATGCAACCGCAATGTAACATAGCTCGTTATGAGCAGGATATGTCTTAAAACTCGTCATAGTGCAAAGTGATGAAAATTTAGATTGACAATTTTCCAAAATGAAAGGATATTTTGTAAATAATTGTTCATTATTTAGTGAAGGACCTTGATCCCAAATTTGGGAATAACTGCAAAAAAATCCAAGCTCTGACTTGTAAAACATGTTATTTGGCTTGTAATAGATTTATTTTGTGCCAACTAAGTCTGTTTTAAAGTATAAAGTAATATAGTAATTAATTTAGTGTCTTGATTTCCTATGCAGTCAAAACCTGCAGAGTTTATCAATGTATCAACTTAGAACAACATACATCCCAACAGTCATATGGATGTCTTCATAAGTGCTAAGGCATATGTCAAATGACCATTATAAAGTCAGGACACACTACCTAAAGTTGGATGGCAAAGCAAAGAACTCAAAGGGAATTCGGGTTGGATGAAACTGAGAGCCTTGTGTTAGGTTCCTCCTCTTTGGCAAAGTGTCTGCAGAACACTCAAGTCAATAAGAATCTAGTACAAATGAGTGCATTGTAAATATCTGCAGTTTCCCAAAATGTCTTTCTAGAGTGGATTTTTGTTTTCTTTTGTACAGCTAAACATTGTATTATATATGACACGATGTTGAAATTGAAATAGTAGCAATAAACCTTGGAAAGTGAGCACTTACATTAAGTTTGACAATATGAATGAGTTTCATAGACTTTTTTCTGAGAGATATAAAATGTGCTCTTTCTTCATAGAGCTTCCTTGCTCAAAGATATAATGCGTAGTTGGAAGGTCAGTGAATCACAGATGTAATTTAAATGGACAAATACCTTACATTTTAAAAGAGGAATAGCGTCTCTTGACTCTTAAAGAGTGAATGTTTATATATTAGCCTAAATATTAGAAATTAAAATGAGCTCCTTATCTGACTTCCACACATTAGCATCAATGTAACACCAGTGCCAAGTCACAAAATTTAAAATGTTGGAAATCTGAATTCTTCATAGTGAAACCACACATTTGTTTCATAAACATGCTTCTATGGTTTTGGATTAGTTCTAGTAGCAAGGGACCTGGGTTTCCTGGTGGACAACAGCTCCATGTGAGTGAGAAGGGGCTGTTGTGGCCAGGAAAGCCAACAGGATGCTGGGCTGCAACAAGAGGGACATCACCAGCAGAGATAAAGAAGCCATTATCCCACTCTGCTCTGCGCTTGTCAGACCCCATCTGGAATACTGTATTCAGGTATGGTCCACACTGCACAAAAAAAGATGTGGACAGGTAGGAGAGGGCCCAGAGAAGGAGCCCAGAGGTGTTCAAAGGACCAGGGAGCCTGATACACAAGGAAAGGCTGAGAGAACTCGGTTAGTTTGGCCTTGAGAAAAGAAGGCTTAGGGGAGACCTTATCACCGTGTTCCAGAGTTTAAAGGGTGGCTATAAAAAAGATGGAGACTCCCTTTTTACAAGAAGTCACATGGAAGATGAGGGCTAATGGATAAAAGTTACTTCTGGGGAGATTCCAATTCATCACAAGAGGAAAATTTTTTATGGGAATGATTAACCATTGGAATAAACACCCCAGAAAAGTGGTGGATTCCCCACCACTGGACATGGTTAATATTTGGCTTGACAGGGGGCTGGGCCATCTTGTCTGGCTCATGCTTTTTCCAAGAAATATTGGATTCGATGATCCTTGAGGTATCTTCCAGTGTGGTATTCTCTGATTCTAGTGTATTACTTAACAGATGTTTTGACGTTGAGACCTGTTGCAAACAAAACTCCTCTACCTGACAGCTTTTCCCAGCATCTACAAAGCATCTCAGCATCCAATTAGGCAGCTGTAGAAAAGACAGATGTCAGCATCCGTTCATTTTATTACTTGTTAGCAGGAATTCTCTCTTTTGAATTCCTTCTGTTGTTTGACTATTCATTTCAGAAACTTCACTTAGCCCTGCAAAATCAACAAGGTTTGTATTAGGTTATGGAAGAGAAAAAAATTATCATTAAAGCACATTTTCTTTTGAAAAAGTGGTGTATTAAACCACATAATTCTTCCCCAATGGCTTCAGCTTTGATGCCATTCTGTCAGAAAAACAGCAAAATAGTAAAAGAACAATTTTATTAAACATTCAATAATACTAAATTACATTTAGTATCTTGATAACTCAGCCTTTTTTATTATTTTAATGCAATTCAGTGTTGTGTTAGTGGTTCCCAGGAATACTGAGGTGATGAAAAAGTGAAAAGGATGGATTAACTGAAGGAAATTGAAATGTGCATTTGTTGCTCAGTAGGAAGGGCACAGGGTAAAATAAAGACATTAGGAAGGTTGTGAGAGTTAAAAATTTTAAAATGTATTTAAAATAAGATGAAAATTAAAATAATAAGCAAAATTAGGTGACATGAAAACATATTTAGAGTATTTAGTGTTAAATAAGAGAATACAAATTTCTGTTCTATGGAAATACAGTGTTTTCTATAAGAAATATATATTTTAACCTTGCCTTTCTCTATGAAAAGAGAAAGGAAATGTTTCATATAGTGTGCTTGTAATGTTTTGGGATTTGTTACATGATTCCATGTGATTTATTGTCATGTTATAAAATGACATTTTTTTTACTATTCCTTACTTATAAAAGGAGTGTTTTAATAGATAAAAATAATCTACATAAAACAGTGACATAAAAACTACTTCAACTTTACAATTTAAATCATATCCAAAAATCAGCAGAATTAAGCTTTTCCTCTAAAATATGATGTGTTTCTTATGAAGCATTTTTGAAAAGAAAGATATCTTTTGGAAAAATCTATTCTGAATTAAAAACGTATATATGTGGTTTTTGACTGATTTCAGCAGAAGAAATGGTGCTCTGGGACTGACAGAGTGGTGATGGATGATGCTGTCTCTTAGCTTTGTGGGTTTGTTTGGAGAGAAAGGAAAGATTCAGAAAACCAGGGAATGTCCATTGTCACCATCCATGGAAGTATTTAAAAGATGTGTAGATGAGGCATTTAGGGACATGGTTTAGTGGTGGACTTGGCAGTATCAGCTAAATGGACTCAATGATATTAATGGTCTTTTCCAATCTAAAGAATGTTATTATTACAACTCCGGTTGAGATTTTAAAGACTCCTACTTTGTTCAATGCTGCTACTTCTGCAGCTGTGTGTTTGTGAGGCTTCAGTACATGGGACTCTGAATAGTGCAGATGGAAAACTGAGACTGAAGTAGGGCCAGTTTTCATCACAACACTAGAGTTTGGCTTTCAAGTGAAAATACATGCAAGTTTTGCTCCTGGGAATCTACAAAACTGTGAGCAAGAAAAAACTTCTCTAGCCTACCCAGGGTTTTATTCCTCTCTATTTGCTTGGAGTTGTTAAAGGCCTCCAAAAGAGCCCATACCTCAATGCTTCTGAACAAAGTATAGTGAAGGTGAAGGAATTTCAGGTAATTCATCACAACCCTCATTCTCTTTCTTTCCCCATCCCCACAGTAATTCTTTGCTATATTATTACAGTTTTCTCTAGTTTCTTCAAAATCTTCCTCAGTGGAAAAGTCTGGTGAAAAAATAGATTTTTTAGCATGCCATGAAGATTATTTCATTTACAGTACTTGATTCCATAGATAGAAGCAAATTCTGAGGTAGTGGCATTCCTGTGAGAAAACTTCAGCCATACACCTCAGAGCTGTTGCACAAGTCCTTTTGCAGACACAGTTGTCAAATGCCTCAATTTATCAAATATCCAGCAGGAAGTTTTCATGGGAAAGCACAATTTTGTCCATATAACAGATAACGGATTGCCCTGTCACTGAATTCATTATTCTCCAAGTTTACTCACTGACTCCTAATCACCATCCCACCTAGGATGTGGTTATGAGTCATTTGGCTTTGATGTCCTCTGTAAAAAAGCATTTTCAACCCTTAACATTCATACATTAAAAATGTATGAAAATTTAAAAGACATGTTGAATGATGATAAGCAATTTTCCAATGGTGATGACTGTATCTGAACTTGGAAAATACAATTTGTTCTACTTTTGAAATGAATCTGATAAGAATTTTGTATTTACACCTGGCATTATTTTCAACATATAATATATTACTTCTGGTTATCAAAAAGGTACTTCTTCATGTACATCTCTTGTGAGATGAAGCAGAACTATCAATCGAGTATGATAACAACAGAGACAGATTTATCAACTCACTTAGCTGGAAAGACTTGTGGTTAGGACAGAAAAGTTCAGAAAGAAAAAAAGTGTATCATGTCTGTGTTTTGATCTAGATTAGAGATGAGAATGCTTCTGCCAATATATTGACCTGTGAAGTGAGGCATCCAATTCATTGTGTGCATATTCAGATCTTGATTCATTATATCACAAGGGTTTGCTGACTCCTGCTGGACTCAGCTGTAAGGGTATTTCCTCTGAAGAACTCCTTGGGCCATGCAACTTTCTATGCTGTCTGAGACATGATTTCCCTCTTATGAAACTCATGAGAATCTTTCCACTGTTATTAGTGAAAATTAAATCAACTCCTTAAATCAGGGAAGAGAGTGCAGTAGCCTGCTTCAAGCCTCAAAGTGAATTCTGCATGTATAAAGTCAGCAGATCATTGCACAGTCACTCTCAGATCGTGTTACAACTTTGGCAGGATAAAGAAATCTGCATGTGGCTGGTTCAAGACTCGTGACTCACGGGTGGAGTGGTATCAAGAGTTAAATCTCTTGTGAACTGGAGCAGTGGTACAGTATGTTTCCTGGATCTGTGACCAGAGGACACATGTGGCATGGTCAGACCATAAATTACTAGACTGTCCGGGGTCCCAAGACTGTGTGACTGCTTGTAAATTGCAGTTAGGGATGGTCTTAAGTCTGGGCAGCTCCAAAATTGTACCTAGGTGTCATTTTAGAGACTACTCATATCAAAATGTTGCAGGAACTACTCTGTCAGCATAAAAATGCAGTGCCCAAATTGCTGCTCTCACACCTCTGCCCATTCTCTGTTTAATTCATTAACAGAAATGCACTCAAAGAGCCTTAGGACCTATCTGTACAGGAAGCTGTATGCAAATCTCTGCCCCCATGTGAGGGTCTGAAAGCCCCCATGGAAAGCAGGATGCTGTTAGCGTGACACTGCCTGCAGTGGCTGGGATGCAGCACTGAACTAATGTGGCCACACTTCTCCTGACCTGCATCATTTTTGTCCAGTAAGGAGCTGAGACAAAGCAAGTCCAGGATCACTTATCTTTGCTCACAGTGGGTATGTCCCCAAAGGCAGAAGAACGTGGTGTAAAATGTCTGTGCCTGTGATATTATTAGGAGTGGAGATGTTTATGCCTGAGGAAAGAGCCCACACAACTGAACTGACGTTTAGAGTTGTTTGGTCACACCCAGCTCTGTTCAGTGGAGTTATTTTTGTTTGGTGTGACTGAGACCAGGCATTAGCTTAGCACAGGGCTGGGAAGAAACATGTAATACCCTGGCAGAGACTAAGGGTGACCCTAAATTCTAGTAGGGTATTACCAAACCAATAAGTGGCTGATTTATCATCATGAGCAGAGCTCATTTTTTAACAATAGCATTTTATTTAAATTTCATTAAAGGCCAAGAAGTTCCAAATTTAATCTTTATTCTCCTTAAGCTCCTATGACTGTTAAATGGCATTCTTGTATTACAATCATCTACTTAAGTTATTCAGGTGACTTGTTTCAAGATTGGTTGTGAATATGAATTCATTTCCTTGGAAAAGAGTAAATTAAAAAAAAATTAAAAAGGTAATATTTAATCTAAAGGTAGAAATACATGCAAAGAATCAAAGATTTGTAATATGCTTATTCCACCCAACTTTTGTTGGAGTTAAGAAAGAAAATAATAACTATGCATATATATGCACTCAAGTGACTGTATTGTGACTCTACTGGGGGATGCGTTGATCTGTTCTTTACAGAAATCTGTGCATTGAATTTCAGAGCATGATTTTGCATTAATAATAAAAGAGTGCCCTCCACTCAAGGTCGTTTCTTAGGCTGGGCACCTAAATTCCCTTAAAAGATGCTACTCTTCTTCCAGGCAAGTATGAGTCTGAAAATTTAAGGGAAAGCACACTTACAGATTTTCTGTATTTGATTAACAATTTCTTATTTAAGATTCAAGACAAAACAGTCTGCAGCTCTCAGATCATGTAGGCAACAGGCAGTTCTGCTTTTGCTGAGCCCAGGTGATACATAACAACAAGGAAAAAGAATATTATCTTGGTCCAATACTTTCACGTAGCTTTCAAAATTGGCAGTAGTAACAGTGAAGCCCTCATTAAGAAGAAAAAAAATTACAGTGCTCTAAAAACCAAGTCAGATCCTCAGTCAGAGTTAATTGACAGTACTAACTGGAAGTCAGTAATACTCGGTTTATTAGAAGCATCTGATTCGCCATCTAATGTGGAAGAGAAGAATGGCATCAGATGACTAGATGAGTTTATGCAGTATAGAATTTCTCTTTCCTGAAATACAGAGAACTGGGTAAGAAATCTGGACCTTTGTGCTGTGTCACGATGCCTGATAATGGCCTGACATACCTTTAGCCAACTAAATGACACTGGAGTGTTATATAGAGACAGAACAAGATAATTCAGAGTGGTGGCCCAAAAATGCTGCTTTTCAACCCTTCTTCCATGTGCTGAGAGACTCTTCTGTCTTCTCTGTGTGTGTCAAGTTTTCATTTTCTAACTAAAGCAACTTTTGGTTAGCTTTAACACTGCTAGACTTTACTGTTACATATTGGCATCTATAGGAGTGTCATCACCTGCAGCCAAGGTGGAGCTTTGTTAGATGTTCAGAAGAAGGCCCAAAGGCACCGAGACACTATGCCTTGCTTCTGCTTCTGTCCTGAGGATAATTTCCCCAATGTTCTTGAGGGACCAGTTAACTTTAGGAGGTGGTTACAAGGAATTAGAATTGTGCAGTAGATTTAAGAACAACATACAGAATCAAAATATTTGCATGTCCAATAAAATAAAGAATAAAACTCTTATAAAACTATGTGGGCATAAAAATAACCCTAGCCTAAAGATTTAATTGTTAACTGTATGTAGGTGTTGACCCTGGCTGAGTTCGAAGCACCCGCTAAAGCCTCACTATCACTCCCTTCTGCAGCTGTAAGGGAAGAGAAAATATAAAGGTTCATGAATTGAGATAAGGACTGGGAGTGATCACTCACCAAATACCATCATGGGCCAAACAGACTCAACTTGTGGATATTAACTGAATTTATTACTAACAAAATCAGAGCAGGGTAATGAGAAGTAGAATAAATCTTAGAAACACCTTTCACCCACCCTCCCTCCTGCCCGAGCTCTAGCTCTTCTCCTCCAGGAGGGGAGATGGGCAATGGAGGTTATGGTCAGTTCATCACACTTTGCTTCTGCTGCTTCTCAGGGAGGGGAGTCCTTCCCATGAGAGACAGTTCTCCATTAACTTCTCCAATGTGAGTCCACCTCATGAGCAACAGTTCTCCATGAACTGCTGCAATGTGGGTCATTTTTCCATGGGGTACACGTGGGAGTACAAGAATGGGCTGCAGGCAATCAGAACCTTGATGAGTTACAGCTGTGCTGAACCAGGTGTTTCTACTAAAGGCCAGCGACCAGCTGACCCTCTGGCAGGTAACTCATAAGAGAGAGGAGAGGATGCTGGATGAGCATTACCACTGAGTGAGAGAGTGGCACAGAAGAGAGAGACTAGACGACTACTACTAAGGAAGCAAGCAGGACTGAAGCAGCTTTAGGTGATAGCAGCCTCCTTTGTAGCCCTGGACTGAGAGTCAATTTTTTGTTTACTGTCAAATGGTGCCCTGTGTGAGGCTCGTGACTGCAGACCTAAGAGCAGTCTTGTGTCCACCAACAGGTACAGTCCTTCAGGAACATGCTGCTCCAGTGTAGATCCCCTGCAGGTTCACAAGTCCTACCAGGAAACCAGCTCTAGCATGGGCTCCTCTCTCTGTGAGTCTGCAGTCCCTGCCAGGAACCTGCTCCAGCATAGGCCTCCCATGGGTTCACAGCCCTTTCCAGCATCCACCTGCTCCTGCTGGGATCCTCCATGGGATGCAGATGAATCTCTGCACCCCTGTGGTCCTCCACAGGCTGCAGGGGAATCTCTGCTCCACTACCTGGAGCACCTCCTGTCCCTCCTTCTGCTCTGACCTCAGTGTCTGCAGTGTTGTTCCTCTCATATGTTCTCACTCCGCTCTTCTCTGGCCACAATTACTTATGCCACTAACTTTTTTTTTTCTTAAATATGTTATTACAGAGCTGTTCCACCCTCACTGATGGGCTCAGCCTTGACCAGCAGCATGTCCACCTGGCACTGGCTTTGTCACACATGGGCAAACTTCTGGCAGCTTCTCTCAGGAACCACCCCTGTAACCCCCTGGAACCAAAACCTGGCTATGCAAACCCAACACACTGTATTGCGCTGTTCCTGTTGGTAAGTGTCAGCTAGAGGTTAAAGATGATTCTCTTCTAGCAGGAAATAAAACTGCATATAAAATATATGATAATATACTAGTGTATTATTTGGTGCATACGTATATAATTTTATGAATTATATAAAATTAAAATAAAAATATAATTGTCTGAAATATAATAATTGCATTTAGAAGTGATGCATTATGGCTGTGGTATACCTTTATCCATCTTTTTCTCTTTTTGCAAATACGTAGCAGCCAGCATACCAAATTAAAACTAACCTTGTCTTGAAACTGATGAAGAGTTATGTTTTTGCAGTATTTTTAGGAGTTATTTGAGCCAATTAATGGGCTGATATTCACCACGTGTTTATGTCCACTTGTCCTTTGTGCTATTTTAAGCTTGAAAGCAGTAATAAAAGAAATATGATGCCAGACTAAAACATAAGACTAAGACTATCTTTAGAATTTATTAATGTGACAAAAAGCTCAAATTAAAAATGCTGGACACTTTTAGAGGCAGATTCTGCAGGATATTCAAGTCAATTTTAGGCAAGTCCATTAATTTTTCCAATAAAAATATTCTATGACATGCTCTGTACCCAGTGCAGAAACCCTGCCAATCCACTAAGTGGTAATTTAGGGTCGGACTAGGGAATTATATGTTCTGATAACTATTTTAAAGACTGCTTATGCATCCTATATGAGAGAAAATATATAATAGTCTTCATGACTAAAGCTAGAATCCAGATCTTACCGTTTGTTTTCCCCAGGTGCTTGTACTCTCAGCCCAGTAAATATCAGTTTCTTTTTTGCAAAGCAGAATTGCTGAAGCAGATGGTAGCCATATAGCAAACCAGTCAGGTATATTTTCCATGTAGGTAGAAAATAAAAATTTTTATCTTCTTTAGGCTGATGAACCACGAAACCCATAAAAGTATGAAACCCTCCCTAAAAAATAAAAATTAATGCCAAATGGATGGGTTAGCCAGTGATCACTGAATACAAGGGAGAACCTCCTTGCTCTCCCTTGCCAAAGCAGAGCAGCTATGATGTCTTTTTTGGAAGATAAAACTTAGAAATGTAAATACAAGATGAGAGTGTGAATGATAATCTCTTGTTGGCACCCTCTTTTCTGTACAGCAGAGTTAGCCTTTGCGTTCATACCATGGTACATAATGAACCCTCTTGGGAAATTCCATAAACACATTTGGTTCAGCAGCTATTTCCATCTAAATATTAAGGCTGCAAAACAATGTCATCATGTAGATTCACTTTATCTATTACTTATTATCTACTTCATTTATATAGCAGAGCCTGAATCTCTATTTTACTTTACAAAGATAAGCACTTTTTTTCCCTGACCATTTTTCTTAGTCCCCAGGAAACTTTGACAGAGGGTTGTAGTCACCCCGAGTCTCTGACACTTCTGTTTGTAACTCTGCTCCGAGTATCTTGGTTATTCTATGGTGCCTTAAATTGCACCACACATTTTTTGGGGACCTAATTAGTTTCCTTTACTTCTTAAAATCTGGATTTTTTGATGAGCTGGTAGTATCTAGTAAATTCTGGTACAGGAACTGCTAGGACAGAGTATAAATTAAGGATGTGCAGAACATCTCAACATTGTTAGAAGAAAACCTTTTTTGTCTTCTCTTGCTGAGAGATGAGAAGGAGAATCTCAAAATGAGGATGTACGATTTTTCTTGTCTTATTTAATGAAAAGATCGTGAACACACTTTGCTAGCTAGTGAAAAAAATCCTCATTGGGTTCATTAGTCAGCTGAATGTAACATGTAAAACACCCGAACCACTTCTCTGCCAAGAATTTTATCAAGCTATCTATTGTCTATACAGCTTAATATGCTCAGCTCTGTGCAGAAACCTTCTCCTAGTGATTCATTTTTAAGAGGGCACTTGCTCTTTGGTTGCTAAGGGTTATGATGTAGTTTTTTATAAGAAGCAACACACTGAAAATTTCAAGTAGGGTAAAGTATTTGTTGCTGCACTAAAGCTCAAACAAGAGAGAACATTTCACCCCTGTTACCTTCAGACAGTTCTTTTCTCAAAATAAAGCATTAGTTTCTCCACAGAGGGATTCCTGGAAGAATCCAGCCATGCAGAATGCAAAGGTTCACTCTGCTCCAGCAGGAGGGACACAGCCCTGTAGTAGTGCTCTGGCTCTGCTCTAAGTGCCCTCCTGGCACCAGCCGAGCTCTCAGGACCTGCCCTCATGGAAAACCCATTAGGTTTGCCATTCCCTGTTCCATTCTTTCTCCGGGGACTAAACACATGATTTCTAGGGAGTCATTAAAAACGGCAAAGCCGTGGACCTTCTAGCTCTGTAATCACAGGCCAATGCTAAGCTCAAACTGGTAGGAACCTCCCTTAGCCACCCAACAGAATAACAAAAGCTTTTTTGAAAAACCTGGTCAAACAACAATTTATTTCATCTGTGCATCCAGCTATGCACATGTGTATGTGTAAGATCACAGATCACTGAATATTCTGAGTTGAGAGGGTGTACAGGTATCAAGTCCAACTCTGAAGTGAATAGCCCGTATGGGGATTAAATCCATGACCTTGGTGTTAAATCCACAATCCTGCTCTAACCAACTGAGGTATTGATGTGTAATAGTTTCTGGTTACATGACTCTGTTAACTCTAAGTGTGCAAAAATAATTTAAACTTTTACAGAGACACTTTTATTTTTGTATTCTGAGGAGCAACCAGTCTATGGCTCCTCATCTACCAATGCGAGGTAACTCTGTTGGTGAGGGGAAGATAAACACTTGCAACAGTTTTTTGACAGTGCCACTAATTATGACTAAGCTATAAGCTGAGGTGGCACAAAGAATTGCTTCAGCACATGTGTACAACCGCTGAGTGCAGTGCTTCAGAGCTCTCTGATGTCTGCTCTGTCTACTTTGTTGTGACATACTAAAATGAAAAGTAACCTGTCCCTCACATCCATCTGCTGGTGAGCAGGACGATGAGTGGAATTGCTCTGAAAAGTGTAATTATTGTTGCAAAATGCTATATTATAGTCCTGTTCTCTATATGCATTATTACATTCACTCTATATTACAGCACTGTTCCTGGGGCCTGAATTCTCATTAGTGTCTGTACACACTTTCTGGTACATGCACACTTAAATGGTGATTTTTATGCCTTTTGTTCGTTGAATGAGAGCATCACATGAAGTGAAAAAGATGCTGTTTCCCCATTTGCAATGGGGACAAAAAATGTTCCCAGCCCACATTCTCATGATAAAGCACACCCTTGAAACCTCTTTCCTTCATGTGTTTTTAACAAAAACCTTCAAAGATAAGGCAGGACATTCAGATTCACTTTCTGTATCTTCCAGGTCTTACATTATTGGCAATATCAGCCCTCTTGCAAAGACTGGAGGGCAATGGGAAACTTGGCTTTGACTTTAGATTCAGTGGTTTGAATTTTATTTTTTGCTGTCTCTCTTTTATTGTGTAAAGGCTCATGTATGAATTTAGATCAAGTTCTAGTTAAAATTCGCTAATAAGTAATATATTTATACTGATTGCTGTAAGTACCTCAAAGCATTCAGAATATTGCAATAATACATATATAAATTCTGTACTATTCAAATGAAGATGTCAACTTTGTCCATTCATAGTGAATGGTCATGGATTTTTTTTTTCAGGAGTATAGTTTTTATTTGGTACATGGCAAGAAATCTTTGAAGTCTCCAGCCCATGGCTGCTTGGAAGGAATTTGCATAGTTCCTGGGGGGTAGGATGGGACCAGGAGTGACAGAGGTGCTTTATTCTTGTCCTCCAGTAGTTTGATTCATGACATGCAGTTGGAGAGGATGGAGACAGAAGAGGTGGCAGAGGAGTCAAGAAGGGGTCTATGGCTTGTTGTTGTGGTAAAGTAACATCTAATCATGACAGAAAATTTGGAAATCTCCTCAGTTACCTAGACAGCTGGATGTCTAGCTTTCCTCAAGTACATTATATTTTACAATTTAGTTGCAGTGTAACTGCTTACTGACATCTTGCTAACAGAGATACTAACTGTAACAAGTATTTCTTAAAATTTGCCTCTTTTGAGAACTAGGTTTTAGTCTATCCTGTCAACTTTGGTTCCTCCAAAGCACTTGGGACACTCCAAATTGCAAAGGATGTGATGACAGGCAGACATTGACTCAAAGGGCTCCCCCATAGCAGACTGAATATTGACCCAACCTCACTCTTGGTCTGCCACTGAGAACCGGGATTAGCAGCTGAATGAATGCTTGTCTACACACAAACAGCTATCTAACCAGAGCTGGGCACAAATTGATACTGACTTCATGTAATAATGAAAAGAGAAAATGAAAAAGTAGACATTATTCCCACAGCAATATTCATACATTTTCTACTCCTTCAGGGTTGGTGCAGCCTCACCTTGAGCACTGTGGGCAGTTCTGAGACAGAAAAACACAAAGGTCTTTGAATGCATCCAGAGGAGGGTAACAAAGGCTGTGAATGGGTTGGAAGGAATGTCCTGTGAGGAGAAGCTGATGGCTCTGGGTTTGTCCAGTCTGGAGAAGAGGAGGCAGAGGGATGATCTCATTGCTCTCTATAACTTCCTGAGGAGGGGAGGTGGAGAGGGAGGTGCGGAGCTCTTCTCCCCAGCATCCAGGAACTGGACATGTGGGAATGGTTCTAAGCTGTATCAGGGAACACTTATCAGGAAAATTTAGACTGGGCATTGGGGAGCATTTCTTTACCAAGAGGGTGGTCAAACACCTGAACAGGCTTCCTAGAGAGGTTGCCAATGCCACAAGCCTGTCAGTGTTTAACAGGCATTTGGACAACACCCTTAAGAGCATGCTTTAAATTTTGGTCATTCCTGAAGTGCTCAGGTGGCTGGACTGGATGATTGTTGTAGGTCAGTTTGGACACTGGCAAAGATCTTACACTGACAAACAATAAATATAATTCCAAATGAGAAAAATAAGTGATTGGTTTGTACATAGAGTTGAGTCTGAATCAATTAGACAGACCAACAGTAATTTTTGTTTTGAGACAAGATGCAGTAGGAATGCTATATCTCATATTCCTGTAAGGCAGAATTTATGAGTGTTGTTGTTTATGGCTATTGAGTGAAAATGGATATGGAGGGTCAGATTGATCTCCTGTAACTTTATTTCCCTGAAGTTAGATGTCTGGTCTGTTAGTCATTTGCACTACTTCTGTTTTCAGATTGTCAGAGAAGAAATAATTCTGGGCATCTTAATGCAACTCTCATGACCTGATGTGTACACAACCCTGAGTAGGCTGAGAAAGAATTCTTACACAGATAACGCTTCCTCTTTGACTATAAGGGAGCAGGTGAAGATAATCTACTTAATCTCAAGTTTCATTTGAAATTAAGATGAATCCCCTTCTAAAATACTGCCCAGAAAAACTTTGTATGAAATATCTAATTCTTCAGATCTCTTTCAGAGAGTTGTTAAAACATGTAGAGATGGCAGAAAATTTACTGAGGTAATGACATAAAATGTACTTTTTTAGTTTGGGTTCATGAACTAATTGGTACAAAGTCTTGCTATCCTGAGAAAAAAAGATCTAAACCAAAACAAAGACTATGGAGCAATTCCAGCTTCCCGTTACATCACCCTACCATGGATAAAAGCTGGAGTTATTTTGACTTCTCAGAGTTTGGTGAGACCTGGAATTAGTCCGTACATGACCAAATTTGTGTAAATTAAAATTCTTGAGAATTGAGAGTTTTAGACACTTTTCAATCTATATTTCTCAACTATCCTCATATATCTCCATACGCTTCTTTCTTAATGCAGCTGCTCTTTGATGATGTTGAATTTATAGATTTTGCAGATATTATTGCAGCTGGAATGGAAATTAAGCTTTTCCTCCATGTTCACACAAGAGTTTCATTTATGGTGTAAATGAACAAAGTTGCTAAAAGTGATCTTAATAACTCACATATCTGATCCAACTCCAGCTCATTAAACACAAGGCTAACACAGCTATAGTACTATTGCAGAAGTTTGGCAATGCGAAGTAAGATTTTGATTCCAAGGTGGCTGGTGGTACTCCACATGTTCTTTAAAACACACTGTAATCAGGCAGTAGAAACACACTGTAATCAGGCAGTAGTGCCATTGAATATTTAGCAATGATTCCCTCTTGTAGCATCCATGTGGGTTTCAGTGAGACTGCTCACTCAGTCACCTAATTTTTATCAAGAATGGAGGGAATTAATTATCAGTTTGACTAAGTTTTTCACATCATAAACCTGGGGGACTGTCAATCTCCTCAAAAAAAGTAATCATAACAAAGAAATTGCACTATTTGAATAAGTAAAATAATCATCTGGAAGTTGTGGTTCAGCTCTGGAAATGAACTCATTTAATTAATTTTTTCATCATCACTGGTTGATGATATTTCATGTCAATTCTTTGCATGTGAAAAAAGAAGGCATGGATTCAGAAAATTTAACACAGCAACATACATGATTTGTCAGAAATTGTCATGGCAAATTTAACTGAGTTATAACTGTTCCATTGCAACTGGCTATGACTTTCAATTTCAGTTTAAATTCTCTCCATATAGGGAGCACTAGATGTCTGGTCCTGAAAAAAAAATCCATATTAAAAAACCTGTGGCCCTTAAGGTTCATTTATCTAAGAAAAACTAAAAACAATGATAAAAAAAATAACAATAAGAAAAAGAACAACAAAAATCATTATTGGAAAAAATATTTGGTTTTTATGTGATGGACTGCCAAAGACCCTGCTCTGAACGTGGCCTGGGGATTTTCCTGGATACAGTTTGTTTTCATTTACTTACATTCTTTGTTACAGTGAATCACATTAAAACACATGGATCTCTGACATTAGCAGGATGAACTACAATGGGAACAGCACGTGAATCTTCTGGAGCAGCTAAACATCAATAGTCTTGCTCTGGAAGGAGCAAGAATTCACAGGAAACAGGTCGATCATCTGAGCAAAATTGCCCCTTCTCTACCTAATAGCCAGTGAGAAATTAATTGTTCATCACCTTAAAATCAGTGGGGATGAGAGAGTACAAAGCTCCATTAAAAAGTTATTTCGTTATCACAATACTTTAAAGGATAATTTCGTATATATGTTTATTTTTGTAAGCCAATCTAGGTGATAAGCCATGGTTTTTAAAATATCAGCATGACATTTAATACACAGTAATCAGTCAGTAGCATGCAACATAGGCAAGTAGACCTGGCCAGCAGAGATATTACAATACCACATCCAGGAGAAGACTAAAACTCCAGAAGTTTTTAAACTGCCTTAACACCATGTAATTCAGTGTTGACTTAACTTTGAGAAAGTAACTACTGCTCTGTAAATGTTTAGTCTCTTGCATAACAAACATCTTTGCACACACAGAGCTTCAATTTAAGGATTCTCAAAACAAGCAATTGTTATTTATGGCGGGACTTAAGCTGGCTCTAAAACTTAATTCAGCTCAGTACCAGAAGATCCCATGGATCCCTGTGCCACGGAAGCCAAATTTGTCCCTTCCTCTAAAGCAGCCCTTCAATTGGGGAAACACTCTGAATTAGATGAGATTCTTTTTGTTTTTGTTGTTGTTAAGTCTTGCATACACCAGAAAAGCAGACAGGAAAAAGTATCTGGGAATTTAGGAAGAGTTGGATTAGCACTATATCCCCACCTCTAAATTGGGAATAGCTAAAGATTCAACTTTGATGTTCCTGAAACAGAATATTTTGGTCCTAACTTTTTAAATATAATTTTTTTGTTAGATTTATTAGGTGTTATTCAGGGAGAAGAGGTGATCAAACAATGCCTTTTTCCCCCCTGTAGCTCAATTCAATGATTAAGGCAAATGATTTCCAAATTTCAACTTCATTATTTAGTAAAAGCTACAAATCGTTCAACAATATAACCCTTCTAATAACATTTCCTCTACCCCAGCAAATAAAATAAATCCAACAGTTCATCCTTCCTATTTCATAAATATGTTAAGGACTGTAATTAAGCTGGATCTAAATTATGGAATTGCAACATGATGTTGAATATCTGTGTGGATTTTTTGATACTTAGCTGGTTTTGACTGGGATAGAGTTAAGTTTTTTCATAGTTCCTTGTATGGGCTTATGTTTGGGATCTGTGATGAAAACAATGGTATCACAGCGTATTTTATTTAATTATTCCTGAGTAGTGCTTACACAGTGTCAAGATCTTTTCTGCTCCTCAAACAGATCCATCGGCGAGAAGGCTGGGAGTGTGCAAAAAGCTGAGAGGAAAACAATTTAATTCATTTTGAGTAAACATGATCATAAAGATAGATACAAAATAATTATTTTATTGTTTCATAGATGTGTAGCTTAGAAGAATTACTCCTCCAGATTAACTTTCTTATAGTTTCAGCTAAAGGAACTGTACTGAAAGTGTTAACAGAATAAATTTAAAATAAATTTAAAATGGACCAGTTTTTTAAGAAAGTAAAGATCACTCTCAGTATGCCTGTGAACACCAGCTGCAGCCATTAAGTTTTTTGGTCAAAATTCATGAAGAAATTTGAGTCTAAATACTCAGGTAGGAGACTATTATTTCCTTCTATTCTATATTGTGAATTCTATATGCAGATTATCTCTTCATGGAAGACTTATACCACCTGAATGCTACTTGGTGATGAAAGGGAAGCATTTTACTGATATACACTTAGATAAGAAAGGAAATCGATTTAAACTTTCCTCAGAGGAAAAAAAATTGAAATACAGGAAATGATTCTTGCCTCCTGACTACCAAAAATACTGAAAAGAGTCCTAGGAAACCAATATGAATGCTAAATATAACCTTTATTAATTATCCAATAGTTCTATTTTTCAGTAATGGGTTATACAGCATTGTCCTGGAGTTAGCAAAATAACACATTTTCCATAATCCATCATGGGGAAGTTTTAAGGTAAACACAGTATTTGCAGTTCCTGTATTTTGTAATGTTCCAAGTGAATGTCAGTGATCTGCCAATCAAATCCTTGCTGAAACACTTGGAAAAGCAAGAACTCTAATGGCAATGCCCTTCACCACTTCATACGTAAATGTCAGCTTAGCAGACAAGAGATCTTGTAGTTATTATCCCACACGTCATTCAAGAAAAAAAAAAGAAAAGAAATGGATAAAGCGCAGTATTTCAATGCCACTGCCTGTATTTATGTTTGTTAGCTTTGACATTCTGTCATACTTTGAGCTTTTATAGCCCACTTGTCCTCCACGCGGTGCTTTATATCTGAGGTGAAGAACAGTATTCCATTGTTGCAGTAAGAGGAGGGAAAGGACAGAGAAGTGATTTGCTTAAGGCTATTTCTCACATCACCAGAAGTGAGAAGTGACCCTATTTTTCCCAAAGGCTAACCTTTAACCAGTCTTTCCCACTGTAAAACATGACTTGCTGTGCTGTTCTACTCCATCACTCAATTGATCCTTCTGAAGCCAAATGTAAGACTCCTATTGCCTGCAGGAAAAAAAATAAGCCACAAAAAAACCCAAACAAAAAACTCCCCAAAACCAACCAAACAATCAATCAAACAAGCAAAAAATCACAAGCAGACACCCAGATCCTTTCTATCTTTCCCAGGTTGCTACCTGGCTTCATCTTTGAATTTTCTTAGCTTTTTCTTCTTTTTAAAGTTTATGAGACTTTTAAAAAGAAATCTTTTTTTTTCTTCACAACACTATACAGAAAAAAATTTCTTAGCTTAATTTTGCAATGAAGAAGAATTCCTGTAGAATTGTGATGATTTGCTTATGAGTTAACAAGAAGATTTAGCAAAACAGAGAACTGAAGTAAAGGTCATGACCAGTCATGACCACTGAAACAAAATTTGTAATAAATTTCATTTCAGTTAGCAGAGCTCTTTTTTTTTTAACAGAGGTTTGGAATTTGCATGCCGGGTCAAAGACTGCTGGATTTGAAAATTATTATTATTATTTATTTACCGTTTAAATGTCTGGAGGACATCTAAAAACTGTCAGAAATCTTGGGACCACAGATTGAAACTACTGACTTATTTCATGACATGCTTGACCCATGATCTTCCCCAAAATAAAAACATTCTTTCAAGTCTTTTCTATGATGCAGACTGCCTTAGATGGTGTTGAAAATACGCAACTGGTAGATTGTACAGGCATTGGTAAATAAAAATACTCTTCTTGGTAGTGCCCAAAGTTATGTCAAATGCTGATGGTTCCTAACTGCAGTTAGGGAGGCTCAGATTTGATATCAGGAAAAGATTTTTCACTGGCAGGGTTATGCACTCCTGGACAAGTTTTCCCAGAGATTCTGTGGAGTCTTAATCCTTGGAAGGTTTTCAAGATTTAGCTAAGCAGAGCCATAGCTGACCTGATCTAGTGTTGAATGGTTCTGCCTCAAGTGGGAGGCTGAGCTATATGACCTCTATTTCTACGATTCCACTCCAAATTATTTATTTTATAGCTACTTGTATTTGATTTCCTTTAAAATGTCTGAATGTCTTTGTTCTATAAAGAAGCAATAATTGGGCATCTGCACTTCAGAGTCTTACAATATGTGCCGAATTGGTGTTCCTCAAAAAGCTATTTCAGCATTCTTAAAAGAACAGTGAGGAATTTCACTGAAAATATGAACCTTAAATACTCAAAAATAACAGACTTTAATTTTGGACACAAATCTACTTAAAATCTGCATTATAGTTCTTACTGATTTCACTGAAGGCATGCATTGTCACTCAACATGGCCACGCAGGTCACAGGATTTGCCCTCTGAGCACACTGGGGAAGCATATTTAGTAATTAGCTGAGCATGGAGCTGTGCTATCTGATGAATCACTGATGGACTGTGGGACACACAACTAAAGCCTTCCAATGGAGCAGGGTTGGCAGAAGTGAGGGACTGTGTGCAGCACTCACCCAGACAGCCAGGGTTAGACTGAAGTTCTGCTTGTCCCAAAGGCATAAAAACACTCATCCATTTGTTTTAAGAGGTAATTGTATTTTTTGATCCTTGAATATGTTGAGACTGTAATTCTGGCAATGCAGAAATAGCATACAATTATATTAATTTTCATATGATTTTTTTTGCATTTTATCAGATCCCACTGATGGCCCAATTGTGCACATTCAGATTTTATCAGCAATGTCTCTTAATTAATTCAGTCTACAACCTGTTCCCATAAAACTCTATCAGGCAGGGTTTATTTATGGGAACATGGCTAAACAGTAATGTTTACTGGTCACTGGCACTGCCATTACTTTTCAAAATGTCCTTGAAGCAGGTTTGATTGATCTGGCAAGCACTTGGTAAGCCATTCTTACTTAGCAGACATAAATAGAAGTTTAATTTAAGATCCCCAAATCACACAGCATAATATTTAACAAACAAACAAACCAAAACAAACCCCTTTGGTCCAGGCCAAATAGTGATTTAAAGTATTGCAGCATCTAACTTTTAGTTTCCTTTCTTGTAGTGAAATGAATTGCAAAGTTGCCTGCAGAATGAGAACTGAATTGCAGTTCAGCTCACCACACGTGGTGAAAACTGACCACCTGAAAATCCTATACAAAAGGCCAGGAAACACCTATCAGCTACAGATGGACACTGGGAACAAGAATGTGTCTACACTACTGTCCATCCTCCTGCCCAGGTGTTTGAGGTATTCCCTGAGTTAAAAGAAAAACAACTGAGGCTGTTAGCAACATTATGACAAATTAAATTCTCTATGGCAAAATAAATTCTCAGCTATTACCTACTTAGTGAAAGCTCGTGACTTCAGTTGTATAAATAATGTTGGCATGAAACTCTCATTCAATTACATTATGCCACATTTGCAGCAGCACTGGTGTCAAAGAATTCAAAATTACGTTTTTTTGAAAACAAGTCACTGAAGTCTGCAACAGAGAGAAATGGAGGCTTTCATGCACAGAAACCCCTTTTTTGTGTTCTCTGACAGCAAACTGAGTCTCAGAGCCACGTGAAATCAATTGACCTCTATATTGCAGTGTATTTAACCCTGATGTTTTCTGCTTCTATTGTGTGCTTAATATCAAACAATTTCATTTATCTTTACATACCAGGAGAAAAAAAATCTATGCTGAGATTGAGGGTAGGTGCTGAAGGACAGAAACCTCAGCAAGACTTCAGATGTGGAGCTTCAGTCTTGTCCATTGAGTTAAGGTAAAGTACTAGAGGCTTTTCCAAGCTTTAGCTTTCCTTTGGGTCTCCAGTGCGTCCCTTGCGCTCCCTGTGTCCTTGGGCTTTGGATCTTTTCCTGCTCATTACTGAACCAAGAGTAGCTTTGACTAATTGTGTTCCAGAGCAGCTCTAGAAGTGATGCTCAGACACTCACCTTCCGTGGCACATTTATGCAGCTGAACATGCTTACCTAGGTACTGAGTACTTTATCACTAGATGGTGATTGAATAATTAGGAGGATCTGGGAAACATGGTAGGAAATCAGGAGTCCCAGGCCTTAACTGAGAAACCTGAGCACTGGTCCTACACATTGGTTTGCTTTTATTATCTCTCTTCCCAAGCTTGGTAATTTTGGGAAGATGTGTTTGAGGTTACTCTCCTGTCAAGATGCAGAAGGTCTGGTTTCCCCCTGCCCTCTCTCTCTGGAAATTTAAACTATTATCTATTTTGTATTTGACTTTTGCAGACAGGATCAATCATCTCTATAATCTCTATTTCTACATCTTATAGAGGTAGAATATGCCTATTGCTAATTGCTGAGATATCAGATAGTTCTGGTAAAGTCAGTTAAATGTTACAAAACTGTTTTGCAAGGTTAAGGTCAGCTCTGGTAGTGCTGAAAGAGGGTTTTTTCATTTACTTCAAAATTTAGGCAGATGCTTAGAAGAGTTCTTGTAGAGTGCAGTTTTGGACTTGAGCTCCCTAAGAATTCCTTCAGATACTGAGTTTGTTTTTAACCTCTGACCTAGGTGACCAAACCAGGGTGGTTCAAGAAAGCCTGGGGGTAGAGTCCATGTGTACACAGACAGAGCTGGCAGGTCAGCCCAGGCAGTGTGGGCAGAGCACAGGGGCTCCGTGCTCTGTTGCTGTCTGACCCACAGCAGCTCTGAATTCAGCAGCCCCTGAGAACCATTCAGTCTTCAACCCTACACCACCTTGGCTTTCAAAAAAACCAAAAGCTTTTATTCTTTATTAATGTAATGCCAACTGCTCAGTCACCTGGCTGAGCCTCTTTATCTATATCTTGAGATTAGTAAATACTTTATGTGACACTTCATCAAATATTTCTTGTGATAATGGAAAGCTAAAAGTGATCAGGGAAATTAAATAGTGAAGTAATTACACAGCTTTTTCTGGGAATAATAATTTTTGCAATAGACAGAGAATTGCTCCTAAGGGAGTGGTTTTTATTCCCATTTGACAACTTTTTCTCATCCTGATACTTGAATTTACTACAGGACCTCCAGGACAAATTCAGGCAGAAAATCTTTAAAAAAAGGATATCAGAACATGCTATTGTTGTTAAGGAGACAGGTTTTACTTTAACAAACTCACAAAGTAAACATGTAAGAAAATTTTCTTAATAATGAACTATTTTTAAAGTGCCTAATAGCATAGTAAAAGTGGCTTAATAAAACTGCTCAGACAGATTTGACATTTAGGGGCTTTTCTGTGGAGTGATATATAAATAACTGTCTGAACTAAGATCATGAACCAAATGCATTTGCACCTCTTTGCACCTGCAACGTAGCCACATGAAAGAACACATAAAAATAGACAATCTCTTTCAATTTATTAAGAAAAAGAAATTAGATACTAATTTCTTCCACAGACTAGTGCTTAAATCCACACCAGGGAAACAAACTATTAGTATATAAAATATATCTTTAAATGTTCTCAGGATTCATCACACTTATATTTTAAAATGTGAGAAGTGTAAGGTTTATGGGGTTGAGCTGATATTTGGACATTCAGACTGTCTGGGAGCTGTTCAGCATCATTTCATGGGCCTTTCCATCTGCAAAGACCCCAGAGTGCTTTCTAAAACATGCAACTTCCACCCATTCACCAAGGGACCCCTCAGCCTTGAAAGCTGAACCGCAGCTGTCTTGGAGGGATTCCAGGAGGGAACGGTAACACAATTGACAAGACGGACATTTGGGAAGGGAAAATGGCCAAGGGCATCAGGACACCACTTGCAGGGCTAAGAGATCTCAAATGTCTCAGCAGAGCGTAACAGACCTTGGTATGCTGAAGCAGCACCAGCACTAAAACCAGTCCTGTGTCCTACATGTCTGCAAGATAAACCTGTCAGAAATAGACCATTAATTTTTTCATCCCTGTGAGAAACACTCCAATTTTCCCATGACGTGAAGTGAGACCTGCATCAGGGTGTATCATTCAGCAAAGCCTTAAATCCTTATCATACCAAAACTACCTGTAAAGCCCCTATGTAATGTGCTGAATGGAAATGAACCACCCCAACATCTTAGTGTTCTCTTTTAGCCTTCTGTCCACAATAAAATTTACCATGAAAGATGTTGTATGCAGTTCCTAACTAGGTCAGTTAGTTCTGGTTTTCAGTCTATGTGTTTGGATCTATATTTTCCTTTGACTTCATGCAAGATAGTTACAAATTTTAGTAATGGAGCTGCCTTTTTTCATTTAAACTATCATGACTGTTATAGTTACATGTCTTAGAATCCCTTGACCCAGAATATAATGTGCTTTATATTAAAGAATAAATAACTGTCCTAATTAGAAAATAAAAAATAAAAAAAATCTAATATTAATTCTCCTGCAGGCTTCATAAATAGTAGGGTACTGTCAAATATGCTTTTCAAGTACCTGAACTTCTCACAACCTAGACATATAGTGAATTAGCTGAAACTGAAATGCATCTCTGTAAGATCTAAATAATAAAGGATTACAAATGTTGAATACATATTTCCTCACCTGGCAAATTTGTATTGCCCTTTACTTAACAGTTTAAAATACAAAAAATTTTGCATGAATTTTCATACAAATCTATTGACTACCTTAAAACACAATTGCAATTTCTTATCTGAGGAGCTGGCTCATTTGGACCAAGTATGACTTCAATTTTTTAATTTCTTCATTCTCTTCAAATATTTAGCAAACCAGGAAATTGCAGACAGATTCTCTATCTTTCGCTTTGGAATTTAAAGTAGCATGCTAGCAGGACTTGAAAATAGACAGTCTGTTAAGATTTGGTGATAGGTTTCATATCCATGTAATTATGTGTAAAAGAGGGAGCAGTCGCAAAGAGTAACCATGGGAACCTCATCTGGTTTAACAAGTGCAAGGTGCTGTGCTGGGGTCAGAACAAGAAAGACGAGAGACTCTTCACAAGGGCATGTGGTGACAGAACAAGGGGCAACGGCTTCAAACTGGAAGAGAGTAGGTTTAAATTAGATACTAGGAAGAAATTCTTAACTATGAGGGTGGTGAGGCGCCGGAGCAGGTTTCCCAGAGAAGCTGTGGCTGCCCCACCCCTGGAAGTGTTCAGGGCCAGGTTGGAGGGGGCTCTGAGCAACCTGGTCTGGTGGAAAGTGTCCCTGCTCATGGCAGGGGAGTTGGAACTGGATGATCTTTAAGGTTTCTTCCAACCCAAACTGTGCTATGATTCTACCAATGCTCACAAGGAAGCAGAAGCAGAGCTCAAGCTCTAGAATTCACTGATTTACTGATCATCAAAGGAAATTGATAATAAAGAAAAATTTTTCAGTACTGAGATTCCTAAAGTATGTGACAATATGGTCGGAGGAATGCATTTAACATGGGATTAAATATTATAGAAGAATTTAAATAGCATGACATTGATGTAAGCAACACTAAATATTCCTTGAAGCTCTTCAATTATTTAGTTTTATTTAGTAGTTAGAATAAACATTTTCCAGACAACAGGATTTATTGCTCATTCTAAATGACTGTAACTTACTGTGACCTTCATTTATTGCAGACAACTTCAGTAGGACTATTACTGTTACTAGAGGAGATATCTGAGTTCACTAGGCTTGTGGGTGCAGCTCCCTGGTTTTTTCAGTGATTTACTGTGGGGAGACAGGAGTGTGTCCCACTTATGGAAGGTGGGAAGTTCCCATGCATTTTTTTGACTGGTGACCACATAGGCCTTTTTGAACCCAAAAGGAGCTTTAAGCAAAGCCAAGGTCAGATATTAAACTCTTACTGAATGTGAAATGAACAATTTAATGAATTCACGGATTGCAGAGAAAGAATCATACCAGTGTACTTTAGTGTTGTCATTCACACACCTATGATTTCATTACTGTGTGTCAGCTCTTTCTGAAAAATTTCTGTCATCACTAAAGGCAGAGCTTTTCTCAATTATACTTGAATTAACTTTCAAAAAAGTGTTAGTGAAGATCAGTATGTTTGCCAGGAAAATATTTCTGTTCCCTGAGAACGTTCTAGAAACAAAACATTTTTGCTGTTATCTGCATTTGTCCTGTTGCTACTCAGCAGCAACTTTTCAAGTGTCTTTCAAAATACCCACAAATCCTGTCTCACTGTGTGAGGAGATAATGCAACAATAATAACAACAATATTCTTTTGCCTCTATTTAGTTCTTCACTCCACAATTTTCCAAGAGATTGAAACTTAAAAAAATGGGAAAATGTTCACATCAAGAAAGAGAAAAATCACCACTCTGCCTTAGTGTTATGATACAGATCTCAAAAGCAAGGTAACAGTAAAGGGAAAATGATAAGAAAAGGAGAATTTAAAAGTAAGAACTTCTTCTTGAACAACCTCCATTTTTAATGGGTTGTTGGAATTTGTTCCTGTGATTAATTTTTGATTAATTCTTTGGAAAAGCTTTTCCTCAACAACAAAAAAAAGTAGTATAGTGGATACTTTATGGAAGACATTCTTCATCCTCTAGGAGGTAAAAAATTCATTATTTAAAATGCTACTGATATATCAGCACAGCTAGAGAACACACCTCCCCATCATTTTCAGTGTTTAGAAGAACTCTCTGGAGTGCCAAGAGATCTATCCTTGTCTGAAAGCAGAGATATGAAAGTCAGAATTAAAAGACAAGATGTGGAACATTTTAGAATCGGCCTAGGTACAGAAAAGATAGATTGCCACATAAAATGCAGGGAAATGAAGGACACTAGTTTGCCATTTGATATAATCTTTTTCATCTGTATTGGCATTTTGAAGACTGAAACTGCTTGTCCTGGATTTAGTTGTGAAGATTGCAAATTGAAAGGGAAAAATGCTCACAGATTGAATAGCATGGCTCTATAGATCTTGTTTGTGTTTTTCTTCTCTTCATATTTGGTGATTTATGTTATTGTCTGATAGTAAGTGAAGGCTTACTAATGATGCTAAAGTATATGAAATCAAGAAAGCCTGCAGAAAAACTTCCTGAAACTAGCACTACCCATGTATCAACCTCTTATTTAATCTACTGCAGTGGAACAACAGCTTGACAATGTGGAAAAGGTCTCAAAAATAGCCTATTATGGAAATTTCTAATCTACTTATTCAGTACAGCCACGAAATCTTGAACATCATCATAAAGTGTACTGATACACAACAGAATGTTGTTTGCCTTTTGAAGTCACATGCTGGTTGTTGAATTCAGACATTTAAGAGTTTCTCAGTAGTATGTTTAACATGGGCACCATTATCCTACTGATTTAAAAAAAAAAACTTTAAAACAAACTGCAGATATATTAATTCCTTAATTACCCCACTTTCTCAATCCTCTGTGGTCTGTGGGCAGCTGTGACCTGAGCTGTATTTGCGCTGACAGGAGACTTTATCTGCCAGCTGTCAATGTGCTCGTTTTGTGAGGTTCTTGTGCTGAAGGATGAAGGGCTGGAGCTACAGCACAAATGCTGGTTTTGGTTGTCCCCCAGTTTTACAACAAATTTATTCTCCTGAATGTAGATCCCAGTCCGTGTGAAAAAAGCCGGAGTTTCCAGGCTCTGATGAAAGCTTCCTGTGTGAAGGCCAGCAAATTACGTGTGAAATTCAACACACTGCAGGAATGCAGAGATTTAAACTTCTTCTGTGCCACTGAAGTGTGCTTTAATTCTTATTCTGTGTTTATCCCTTCCCTTCCCTTCCCTTCCCTTCCCTTCCCTTCCCTTCCCTTCC